>CM053026.1:681270779-681855779 GCA_028564925.1 Lithobates sylvaticus | reverse complement strand
TTTAAGGCTGGCCATACATGGTGCAAATTTATTTCCTGCAACCACGGGAAAGAAAGAAATTTGCACGTTTACCTCATCAACACAGACAGTGCTGACAGGAGAATCAACAATTGTCTGTTCCCGGAGGGGAGGCAGAGGTGGGCGGAGGAAGCTGTCCCCGCCGGGAGAAGACAGTGATTATTGCTAGCAGCTATAGCATCTATATGGCCTAACTCTTCAATATGACACATAAGTTGATTCCAATGCAATTTTACTTCAGCTAATTGCAGCACAGAGGAAGACTGAGTGAAGATAGAAGAAATGGGGATGGTCTAGCTAGAACTAAACCAACTACTACTAAACAGGAGGGGGGACAGTGGGATAAACCAACATCACATAGTAAATAAGTATAAAACCACCACTAGATGTCAGCATACTACAGAAAAATTATAACTTCATGCAGTTAAAAACACAACATAAAAAAATGCATGAAAGTAGGGCAGAACACCGAGAAAAAAAAAACATGGTATTTATAGAGCTCAATAGCTCAAGCTGAAATGTACGCACAACAAGTTTAAAGAGATGATTATATGTATGGAGTAGAGCGATAATCAAGAGCACATTAAAGTAATTAGATGTGCAATATGATAAACTAATGCAACTACTACTTTACTACTTAAACCAAGTTTTAAAAAAGGTTTACCTGCAAAAGAAAGGGATAATACTCCCACCACTGCCACTCTTCTAGTCTTTCTACAAGTACAACACTGGGTTCTACAATGGGCTCACTTCGAGGTATTTCAGACGCCTGATCCCCCTCTACATGCTGTGGCACTTTCTGCTGCCCCTGTGCCAGTAGTCTTGCAGTGATGTAGGAGCCGGCATAAGGAACCACAGCATGCATAGGATAATTATGTATTTGGCACTACATGAATTGTCAGATTTAGGAACTATGTTAGCCCTTTGCAGAGAAGCTTCTTATAAAACCTCATTAATGTATGTGACTGACTGAAAAATGTATGTGGGGTTTCTGTTGCTGCTAAAACATTATCTTCATGTGAGTCATATTCATAAATAAACTGATATTTAACAATTTCACTATCGCTGAAACATTTTAAAATAACAAAGGTGGTGGCTATTGAGGACTAGAGTGCCATTTCAAAGAGCAGATTATGGGCAAAATGAGCAGAGCCATTCTAAATGGCTCTGTGCCTTATGATCTCTGTGATGGTTAATCACAGTGACCACAAATGTAAAAAGTACTACTGTTTACATTTTAGATCCCTCCCCTTCCTCTCACAATGGAGGAAGGGGAGGGTGGATGACCTTACGAATGAAGAGTTAATCAATGAAGGGTAGAAAGCAGCAGATTTTATTAATTTGATTTATTTAAACATGATTTTTTTTTTTACTTTTAACTCCCTCCTATTCTCTCCATCTTAACTCCATCCTGTCTTTGTAATTCCTGTATATTAATGCTTTTACCCCTTTTCCATAGCCCCCTCATCGCAATCCTCCCCCTGTATGTGACCTGTATGTTAAACCCTTCATCTCCTTCTCCCTCTCTGTGCTGTATCTAGTTCACTATTATAAAGCTCCATGTATTAAAGCGGTAGTTAACGCCGCTTTATAATTTTATTTTAATGGGCCCCCAGGTGGGTTATGCTATAATGTGTTAGTATGCACAGCACTTACCTGTCAAGCTGTGCCCGCCACTGCTGCAGTGGGATCTAACCGGCAGTCCCCTGGCACTTTCATCTTTACTCAGTCTTATTCTGGGTTCTGTGCCTTGGCAGTTTGAATGGCCGGGCTGTGATGACGTCACATCGCCATGGCACAGATCGGGACCGTAAATGTTCGCTGAGCTGCACATGCGCCGCTTAGTGTACATGACAGTTGACAGGCAAGAGGATGCATTTATGGCAGAAGAGAATGATAGGGTCTCTTCTGTTATAAATACGACAAACAGATACCAGCACGGGATCCTCTTTAGTAAAATAATAACAATTTATTCAAAAAAATAGTACACTTACATGATAAATCCTTGATAGTCAGTAGTACAGAAGCTTGTGGAATGCAAAGCTGTCAGTGCGGACAGCATTGGTGTGTATCTCTCCCCGCCAGCTCACAGAGCCTGGGTTTGACAGCTGTCAAAAGTCCTGCCAATGTTCAGCATTCTGCACTAAGATGCCTCTCTTGTGGTGGATATTGGGGGGCTGTGCTGAAAGGAGTCAGTAACGTGTTTCAGAGGAATCTTCCTCCTTTTGACAGTCTTTTGGCTAAGAGCACTGATCGGATGCCGATCGGCAGACCATTTTAGGTCATTGCCGGATTCTGTCAGACCGGTTGCCATACACACAGGTTGAATGTCAGTTTCTACTGAACCGGTTGATGCCACCCAATATACTTCCCATGTGTATGGCTCTTTAGTCACATCTAAACAAAAAAAAAAACAATGGCAGCCCACATACAGAGTTAAGCATGTAAGTAATTATGAAAAGAGATGCAAAGCTGACACTGCCATCCTCCCTATGGAAGTGCCATATATCTGTTTGTTATTTTGACTCTGCACAATAGTCAATGACCTGGAAAAAGTAGACAGATCAGGAAAGTCAGTTTACAGTCTATATCTGTATGCTTTATCCTGGGTCCACAATTCATAGTAATGCAGCCAGAGGGTCAGCTGGGCAACTATAATTTTTGGATGTAGAGGTGAGCAATGGAATACTTAATTTTTCCACCAAAACACATTCTATGGTCCCAGCATTGACTTTGATTTTATGACATCAGTATTGTAATAAAATATAAAAACAATGCTTATATTTGACAATCCAATATATGCTTACTTGAAAAATCTTCTTTCATGTTATGAGCTCTGCCTGTCTGCTGGCTATTTTTTCCAAAACGTCCTGGATTCTCTGCATGTTATACAGGTTTCCCTCTACTGTTTACGTTCTATTTCTAAGGACTACATATCCCATGGTACATTTCTGCCTGCAAGCAGCGATTCCTGTTCTCACTTCACTTCCTAAAACTCCTGCTCTCTGCGGCTCTGTGAAATGTGTGACACAGCAGTGACTAATCACAGGGTATAGTGAATATGGGTTACGGAATTCAAGGAAGTAAATGTGTGGGGATGTTCAAGACTGTTCAGAGTAATAGGAGAAGGCTAGAAATAATTTAAATTCAGTGTGGAAATGAAAATATGATTTTATATTTTGAACATAGATACGCTATAAGCATCAAGATTTTTACACAAAAAAAACAGAGTTGCAGTTAAATTACAGACTGAACATAATATTCTTTTCATTAATCACGCCAATGCTTTAAAACCTGAGAATAACAAAGATACGGAAAAGAAAATGTTTGTGTGTGTTGCTTGTTAAATAAGACAATCTTTATTTATTATGTTTTTTTTCTACCTAAATACTTCTTCACAACCATATAATCTCAGTTTATTGATGTTTTAGTGCTGACTGGAGTTCCTTTTAAAATATAATGATGTTCTATGAGCTATTATAAAGCCATTATAAAAAGTCATGTAAGCAAGCTTTGAGAAAGATTTAAAGTGATAATAAACCCCAAATTTTCTTGTATACCTTTCTGCTGTAGTTTTCCTCACTTACATTGCATGATGCTTGTCCCAATCTTAAAGCGACAAATTCTTCTTTAGTCCTCTCCCATGATCTCTGCCCTATTTGTATTTGTCTCCATTCCCTTGCCAGGTTCTATGGAGCCATCCATTTATGCATGCTCCCAACAAGCACAGACAACCAGAACAAGCATGCTAGAGCAGTGGATCATGAGGCATGTAGTCCCAAGGATGGGAATCAGGGATACTTTCTTTTAAGAAATGAAGTTACCATCCGACTAGAAGTTCAGGCAAAACAGAAATCCAGAGGATTGTATGATGAACGTGATAAATGGCAAATGTTGCACAACTGTTTTAAGCAAATATGTATTTTCCTAATCTTGAGCACCTCATATAATTTATATCTAATACTGCATACTACTACTTTAAAGATGATCACAATACTTGATTTCTGCTTTGAATATCAGGTATTGCAGGAGAAGCCAAACATAAAGTCAAATAAACTGATCTAACATGTTTCTAAGACAAACAGGGACCCTGTGGTGCCTGTAAGTACCTTTGTAAGGCTGACCATAGATGGATCATTGTTTTTTTGATGAGCCATCCCCAAAATAAAACAAAATAAAAACAACACATTACCCCATCCACACTGTCGAGGTGAATCATATAATTGTATTGTATTCTGACAGTTGGGACTCCTCTGCTGTCAGAATACACTGATCAATGCTGCAGCCTAATGGCCACATGTGCTGGTCGAGTGAAAAATTTCCAACAGTGCCATTCAAGAGAAGCTAATCATTAGATCGACTCTGGAGTAAGAACTTTCACAGATGGATCACACTTTTGCTGGTCCCTACTGATCCATCAATAACCAGCTTTAGTCTTTAAATCAATGCAAATGTCACTGTTGACCCCCCTTGGATCCTAAGTACAGGCTGAATATAGATCCTCAACTTCTGCCCCAATAATAGATTAAGCCCTGCTCCCCTTGACACTTTCACCCCCTTGTCGCGCAGAGTGAAAATGAGCAGGAAATGAAATGGATGATTGGGGCTTAACCTCAGCTCCACAGCCTAGCCTAGGCCTTAGATCTTCAAAGGATAGACCCAAAGAGTAGTATACAAAAATATTTTTGTGGACTTTATAGGCACGCATAAAAGTTAACAAAATTTATTGAAAGTTTACAGACATGAAAATACAAAAAACACACATTGACAATATTAAATAGACAAAATAGAAAACAGAAAATGGGGACTCAGAGATACCACTACATATGCTTCCTGTGGAGTGTTGTTAATGAGTTCGAAAAACACCCCACTGAGATGTGGCCTGGCCCAATGGGGTATTCGTTCGTCCCGCTGATTAAAAAGATGCTAGTTGCCACCCCATGGCTCAGCAATCTATTCTTTGTCCAAAGAGTAATATAGGTTGGACTTTTCATCACACAAAGCTGTGACTCTAACAAATGTAGCTTGTTCATTGGAGGAGATAGAGCACATAGATGACCCAATCGAAGAACTATTATTTCTTCACTATCCAATCTTTGTCATGACCAAGCTGTATTGCTTTGGCTGAATAAAAAAAAAGTTTGGCCCACTATAGTGTCTGACCCTGGGGGTACAACTTGATTGTTAAGATGGTTAAATCCTCCTATCCTTTACAGCCACCTTAGCCTCCATTTGATCTGCAAGAGCCATGGTGCTGAACATGTGATCAGTTATGACACCAGATATTTGATGGCTTGACAGTTTAGTTGAAAACACAAGCAAATGTGACTGTTATCATTCACGGTATGCCTTGAAATCGCTAAATCTATGGGTTTATTTCGGCTTTAAATCAATGGATTCATTTCCACTTTATTGCGTATGTATTTCAATTGTCTTTATGTAGAAAACTAAAACTAACCTAATTATACCAATAATTACATCCAAATTTTAAAATATTTATATACAGAAAAGCAGTTAGTTTGGTTTAAGTATTTTCTTTTTTTATCAGTAAAAATGATTCTCCCTGGAATATGCACTTGGCTATCAATCACACTGACTTCTAGAGTGTCACATGACTCCAGTCATCCATCACTCATGCTATTTTAGGCCTACATGTTACACTTTGGTGACATCATCACATTACGTGACCTTGACTATATGGAAGGCATCCATCCATACAGCACAGCTTCACCTACGCTAAAGGCACAGCACAAAGACTCAGAAAAGACAGAAATATATTAATGACAACCAGTGCAAAGGTGGAATATGTTAAGTGGTTAAATATTGCAGATCAGCAGATTTCTTTCATGTATTGTGGACCTGCTTCCAACAAATGGGGTCTGTTCATATAAGCTGTTCACCACCAAGTTGAACTTTTTAGCACCCTACCTACATATATCCTGTCTTCCTTTTTTCCCGCTGGCTATGACTCATTTTTTTATACCTCGAATGCACATTTGAACCCTTTTATTCTATGAATGAATGTCCAATGTAACATCCAATCAAAAGCTGACCTATGGTAGCCAGGGTTGCCTGACAAAGTTTGAAAAAAATGAACAGCAATTAGCTGTCCACAGTCTTTAAATGACTGGGTAAGAAATTCAATCTGACATTGGGTTTACGGGGGTTGAAAATATTACCCTTTAAAAATATGCAGATCAGGAAATATAAGCAACCACCTATTTTCTAGAAAACAACATATTTATTTTTGTAAATTATATATTTAATGTCCTCTAATATAGTACAGTGAACTGAGAGCAGTTATCCCTGCTGTGATATGTACTTTGCCTCAAAGTATTGGCAGTCCTCTCCTACTAATGTGCTTGCTATTCACTTTTATTTTAAAATAATAGACAGAAAAAGGGGTAAGCAGTGAATGACCGTGCATGCTTTTGCTGCTCTCTGTTTATGCTGGTAGTACTACAGATGACCCACCAGCAAGTACAGTACATAAATACATTTAGAGCATGATGTTGTGAGAGTATTTATAAAGACCCTGTAAAAGTGCAATTAAAGGCAAAACTTATTTTTCATTTTGAATATCGTAAGGGAGAGTTATAACCCCTGTCATGTTTTTTCTGCCATTTGTGTCTCATAGGGGAGATTTCCTTTCACTTCCTGTCCCATAGCTAAAACAGGAAGTGAGAGGAAATCCCTCTAAAGTGATGGAATCATGGAGTATCACCAGGGTTACCAAAACTAGTCTAGATTGTTCTAGAGTCAGCCCAAAATTTGAGATTTTCTTTTACTTTCAGTTTTGCCTTTAGTTACACTTTTATTTGCCCTGAATGAGTAGTGCAAAATTGAAATTTGCCAAAAAAGCATTCCAATTAGAATTTGGATTTTGTTCTAGCTTCCCACTTTATTTTTTGGTTTGGCAAATTTGGGGAGTTGTATTTATTTTTTATAAATTTTTTCGCCAAAGATATTTTATTTCTCAAAATCCAGTTGCTTTACATTGGAAATGGTCAGAGACCATAACAGGCAGATTTAAAAGGCATACTTCAGTTATAGGTTGTACAAGGGGGCTGAATCAGGCTTTTACATTTTGATAAGTCTTGAATACTCCAACATTGGGATCTCTTCGCCTTCATTTCTAATTTCCTGTCTACTAGGGAGTTTTGTTTGTTCCCAACCAACCTTCTGTTCTAGAACCTCCTGTTGCATTTTCCTTAACTTTAAAATAAGTAAAAGTTCAACAGGGCTGTGTGAATCCATTTCATAATAGCTAGATGTATAGACTTGGAACCTTGTTCTCTTGTTCTCCCTGTGCTCGTGTGGGTTTCTTCCCATACTCCAAAGGCATGCTAGTAGATTAATTGGCTCCTGTCTCATTCTATGTGTATGCACGTGAGATAAGGACTTTACACTGTAAGCTCCTCCAGGGCAGGGACCAATATTAATGTACACTATTTGTAAAATGTTGCATAAATAGGACTTTAAATACACTTCTATGTACACTCAAATAGTAGCAAACCAAAGAGTTTTATATATAAAAAACTACATTTTATTTTATACAGTTTAAAATATCAGAGAGATGCAGCACTGCTAGGCTCTTTCACTGAAGACGTAAGCTGGTAGGGGGTCCAAGGGATCCCTATACAATTTCAACCAGTTAAGCAGATTAATTTGCCTAGAAGATTAGGACTCCAAAGTAAAAGCAGATCTGACCTATGTTAAGTCTCAATTCAGGAAAATGTATCCATTCATCTTTGCTAGCAAACAGGCAAAGCAACAAGTTGCCACACTTCTATAACACTAGGTCCTATGTACCCCTTATCTTACACTGTCAATGTCAGTATCCTTTAGTTACCCTTAGCCAAGCTCCCTTGTTCTCACTAGACTGATAAAACAGAAATCATGAGCTTTATAATGTTCCCATTCCAAAAGCTATTACATTCTAACAGTACTTCATTGTTTAGCAGGGAAAGGCAAATGTATGTATTTATTATGAAGTATCTTTGTTTAGCTCAGTACCAAATGCCCTAGAATCTAAATATAATGTATTCAGTTCTTTTGCATAATGTCCTTTTAAATGCAAAAACAAGTAAATAATATTGTGCAAAAACACCCAGCCAAAGCAATAGAATGTAATTTAATTACCAGAAAATGCTCACACAGGTTAATAGGAATTTCCAAGCTAATGGACATGCAATTGGCTCATTAAATAGTCCACCTCCCTGAACACACGGACCCCAATTCTCTCTGTTCATCATAAGAGCTATACAATATATGCCTAAGGCACCAGTTGTGTGACATTTATATGAATTCCACAATATTTCTGTGCTTACATGCAAGTCACTGAGAACATCATGCTCCTTTACATTATCCAGCTGCTGCAAAATGGCCATCAAAAAGAAGGCTGTAATTGATATTAGAGATTGGCATGTCCAAAGCAGTAAGTGTTATTTATACCATTCTGTCCCCACATTAATACAGTGACATCTAACTGCAGCTTTAACAGTCTAAACTAGTGTGACAAAAAAGTTGTGTGACATAGCATATTGTTATACATTCTTCTATGTTTTAGGACAAGCTTTGAAAAGATTGACAAGAAGCATAGATCTATTGACAGCTTTGCAACCATATTAATTCTGAACCAAAATTTTACATTTACACATGGCTTACCTAAGCTGATTGCTCTTGCCTGCCTCTGGAAAATGTTTAAGAAATAGTTTGCGAGGATCAGTCCCTGGGTTATGAATAGTTATCTGACCCTAGCCAATCCCTGGAAGGCTGGCTATGAAGGTGTGGCTGTGGAGAAGATAAATGTTTGGGAGGATCTGATCAGAGCTCTACCTTCTGAGGTCTCCCCTCTGGGAGGCAGCATGTGTGTGATGCAGAAGAACCACTGCTGTTAGGCCTCAGCAGATGCTATGGCTTGAAGAGATCTGAACTTAATGAAACTTGCAGGAGGAGGCAAACTGTAGAGGCTGGGCCAGAGAGGAAATCTTTCACTGAAGAGTGTTGCAGGGAAGCTGGTTGGGACATGCCTCTGGACGTTGCAACTTGGACCTTTCACCTATAGCTCCAGATGTGTACATACTTTGAGGGTTAGATGCCAGAGGGTGCTGCAAAGACTGTGACTGTTCCTATAAAGTCTCAGGTTAGCTGACTAATAGTAATATTTTGAGGCTGTTACTAAAGTGCCTAATACTGCTGAAACAGGATTTTTCAAGGAATCTGTCCTCCAAATAGCTGCGCCTGCTTTTGAGTATCTTGCACCCTCATCCCTTCTTCCTGCCAGTTCAAGATCTACAATAAAACTTCAAAAGACACCCCTAGACTGAGCCTGATTTTTTTTGGTGTGCTTCTGGAGCTGGTACCAGGGCTTGCAGCCTCTGAACAGGTAAGGGAGGCCTGTATATATCAATTTTTCCAGTTGTATTATCCCCTCCCAGGGGTAAGCGCTACACATGCCACTTAGTAACATAGATAATGCACAGCACAGAAACATGACAAAATCATTACATTTCTACCTTGAAGCATTGCAAACGGATAATGCATCTGACTGTAAGGAATATAAAAAACTCAGATAAAAATATAGGTGGGTTTTCTAAATTAAAGAAAGTAATATAGTTTTTGGTCGGTTTTGTTTAATCTGTATTTACTTGACCATTTATAATTAATAATAGACTGTTTGAAATTTACAGGTCATTTAAAATTTTTGGCATTGACCCCATTTTCAAGTTTACTATTAAATGCAAGTAAAATCCATAATGTTTCGTTTGCAAAATTTGATAGACTTTGTAATAACAAACACCTGCATTCCCTGCATGTTTACTGGTAGGCGTTCTTCAATTAAGACAGATGGTTGGGTATTGTTGTTCTGTCATTCAGCAGCCTATGTAATCTGATCTCTCCTGCTATTTAGATATATTAAGTAAAAAGAAAATAAATACCACGCTAGAACCAAAGAAAATTAATAAAAAAAAAGATATGTATTAGCTGCAGCTCAAATTCAAAAGATATATGCAAACACAATATAGAAAAAACAAAGGAAAGCTGCTCACATAGATTAAATGGTGTATAATGACAATCCTGATATTGTATGACACCAACTAAAAATCAATTTATTACATAATACTAATTAAAAAATTCCCAACAAAACATCAAAAAATATTAAATAAATACATAAAAAATATATTCCAGTGAAGTGATATATTAAATGAATAAATGAATAGTCCAGTGAAGTGATGAAGTAGATGAATAAATTAATATAATCTTCTGTGCAGACAAAAACACCGATAATTGTGACCTCCACCACACAAACTATGCGCTTACCAGAGGGCAAGCAATATCATGCCTGTAGTTGTACTCAGCATCAGGTCATCAAACCATGGTAGCAACTCGCTCTCTCTACACTAGAGACAGGCCAGGAAAACAAACCTCAACAGGTAAGCCAACAGCCAACGCTCAGGGTCCCAGGAGAATAAGAAGAAGACTCACCATAGCATAATTTCGTATGACATAAGTTTATTAAAAAAATAAAAGATGCACTTACATGTATACAGTAGTAAAAAAGCCCATAAAAGAATGCCGGCCGTCTTGCAATCACCCGTCCACCCCTACGCTGTATCGCGATGACAACAGCACGTCTACCTCCCGACGTACGTTTCGTTGTAAAAAGACTTATTCATGGGGAACGAATTTAGATATATTACACATATATTACACATCACAACTGTAGATAGAGCATGCAGAGCACTGGTGCCCTATCTTAGAGCTCATAAATTGCTGGCTAAATATGAACTATTAATGTTTATTATTTCATATAAAGCTAGCAAAAAAAAAAATATGAAAGCTTGTATTTTATGGTACTGAATATAATAAATTAATTAAGAAATATAGAAAAAAATATTTTTTCCCTTTACACACATCTGTAGTGCCAGCTAGATAGCAATAACTGTTCACTGTTTGATGTATCATTTGACCCTTAGTTGATCAAGATTTGCTGAATTAACAATATGCACTGCATGTTTTTTTTCCTCCCATTTCAAAGAGTGTTACTTTTTTGTTCAGATACTCTCTTGTAAGGGGTATGACTTAAAAGTTAACATAGCTAATCCGCCGCTTGCTGCTTGCCTGGCACAGCATTAATCAGCCACAACTTTTATAGATCTTACCCTGTGGCTATATACTGTTTCATTACTGCTGTAAGTGCAAACACTCTATCAATGATTACATTGATTACTGGATTATTTTAAATTGTGCTTTAAAAAAGGCCGAAAGCTCTTCCCATGAAGTGCTTCACACACACAAACACTCATTTACGCACTAGAATGAGCTGCTGGGAAATTATTTTCACAAAAGAATTATCTCTTTCACTGGAGGGGCATTCTTGTATCCGCTGAAAAGGAACACTGGTATACCCAGCAGACATGGCAGCGAACAGTCAGCTTCAGCTGCAGACTGTTGATGACCGGCTACAATCTGTTGATCACAGAACGTGCTTAGAACATAATATCTTTCTAGTATTGTAGTTTAGGCAGCTAAAGATGAAATGGGCAGCACTGAAGTCTGCGACTCATGGCTATTCATTTCACACAAAATATATTTATATTTTTGTGCATTTCTTATTTCGTAGTGTTTAATGAAACTGCTTTGTATTATTAGTTTTAGTAACTACTTTTTCCATCATCAGGGAAATATTATTCAATGTATTATTACAGCGCACTTATAATTATGTAATGACAGATGAGTTTTTGGTTTTACCTTTGATATTTCAGGCATAAAATGTAATCATATACTTCCAATTTCCTAACTTCACCTAGATATTAGAGTGTTCCTATCTAGTTGTTAGTGTTCGAAATGTGTAATCATCCCGTCAAGTGTCGTCCCCCCAATATAATGCGTTATGGATATGTGTAGAACCCACAAGAGGTTCTTGAGAGAGTTGCACAATTGAGACGATATAAAAGGATGGCAAGCACATCAAATCCAGGAGAAGACTCCAGAAAACCCAACTCGATTGAGATCTACTACTACTACAGTGTAGGTCTTATGATGTTCCCATGAAGCATCTGCAAATGAATGAATCACCTTTGATTGAAAAACATACACCTTTGTTTAAATTTAAATCTCTGAATACTGGACAAATCCACATGCACAAATTTATGCATACCAATACATCTGCAACTTGCAGACTAAGCTGGCGTGTTGATTAATTATCACTGCTCCCATCGTTCTGATCTCTGGTAGGCAGATGTATCAATAGGGCTTTCTAACAAAAAAGGAGGTCCTACCAAAAAAGAATGAATCCAAAAACAAAAGTTTACTTACTGGTCCTTAAATGTGGTGAATACATTTGATTTTTTTAACCACTTTAAGACCAGCCTCGTTTTGGATTTTAGGTGTTTACATGTTTAAAACAGTTTTTTTTGCTAGAAAAAAACTTAGAACCCCCAAACATTATATATTGTTTTTTTTCTAACACCCTAGAGAACAAAATGGCGGTCGTTGCAATACTTTTTTTTACACCGTATTTGCGCAGCGGTCTTGCAAGCGCACTTTTTTTGGAAAAAATTCACTTTTTTGAATAAAAAAATAAGACAACAGTAAAGTTAGTCCAATTTTTTTATATATTGTGAAAGATAATGTTACGCCGAGTAAATTGATACCTAACATGTCACGCTTCAAAATTGCGCCCGCTCGTGGAATGGCATCAAACTTTTACCCTCAAAAATCCCCATAGGCGACGTTTAAAAAATTCTACAGGTTGCATATTTTGCGTTACAGAGGAGGTCTATGGCTATAATTATCGCTCTCGCTCTACCGATCGCGGCGATACCTCACATGTGTGGTTTGACCACCGTTTTCATATGCGGGCGCTACTCACGTATGCGTTCGCTTCTGCGTACGAGCTCGTCGGGACGGGGCGCTTTAAAAAAATTTTTTTTTGTTTTTCTTATTTATTTTTCTTGATTTTATTTATTTTTACACTGTTTTTTTAAAAAAAAAATAATTGGCTCACTTTTATTCCTATTACAAGGAATGTAAACATTCCTTGTAATAGAAAAAAGCATGACAGGTCCTCTTAAATATGAGATCTGGGGTCAAAAAGTCCTCAGATCTCATATTTGGACTTCAATAAAAAAAAAAAAAAAATGTCATTTAAAAAAATGACATTTGAAAATTCCTCTTTAAGAGGTATGGGCGGAAGTGACGTTTTTGACGTCGCTTCCGCCCTCCTATGGTATAGAGATAAGTGGCGGCCATCTTAGCATCACTCATCTCTAGACACACGAGGGGAACGGACCCGATCGCCTCCGCCGCTGCCGACGGTTCCGGTAAGCGGCGGAAGGCGCGGGAGAGCGGCGGGAGGGGGGGGCACCTCTCCCGCCGCCGATAACGGTGATCTCGCGGCGAATCCGCCGCGATGACCACCATTATCGGACAGCCGACCGGCGCCTGAAGAGATGGATACCTCGGTTGTGGCAGCAGCTGCTGCCGTTACCGAGATATCCCTCTTCAAAAAAGGGACGTACATCGTCGTGCGCCGGTCGGAAAGTGGTTAAAGAAAGAAACATTTTAGGAAAGAACAAAAAAATACTTATTGATCTTGCCAGATATGCAGTTTATTTGTCACTTCCTGTGAGATTAATTGAAAGCACAAAAAATCTTATCTGAAGTCCAGCCTGGCTGGCAACCCTGGCTCCTTCATAGGTACATAGAAGTGAGTATAGTCATTATTGGCCCATTACTAACCAATTGCTAACCAATAACAAACGGGAGTTTGAAGGGAGCAGACCAGATCTAGCAACCACAAATCTGTTCATTTTAAGCATGATATCTCACTCCAGCTATCTAGAGATCCTGTAAAGATGTGCCACACATCAGGGCCAGCATGCAGGAACCTTTTACACATAAGAATCAGCTTAAAATGCTCAAGGGTTTGCGTTAAAGCTGGATAAGCACAGGCAAGAAATTATTCTGAGTATCTGGTTTTACAAGATCAATTCTCTTGCAAATCAACAGCCCTCATATCATTCTAAACTATAGAAAAGTATTTGTCTAGGCTGAATTTCTTCTTTACACAGTTAAATGTAACATGTATTTCCAAATATCTGTCAAATATGGTCACATCTATAAGATACTACTTGATAATACTTGATTAATAATGCCTAAAAAACATGTTAGAAATGTTCTTACATTTGTCTTATGGCTAGAATCAGACAACTGATAATCACAAGCAGCCCAGCAGAGCATAAATTAACTGAACACACATATAAAAATATATTAGAAAAATATATTAAAAGCATAAAAATGCATAAACAAGCATAAACTAGAACAGCACATCAAGCAAATGACAGAGAGTGACCTGGAATGAAAGAGCCCTTGGAGTCATTTACTTGCAGCCAAGTGAAAGCTGTAGAAAGAGCATGGTCGTCTGTGCGGCTCAGGGAAAGTTCTGCTGTGTAGGCAAGGGAAATTTAATCTAAAACAAAATATTCTTACTTCACCCCCATTTGCCTAAAGGGTTATCATGTACTGTTGTAGCCATCGTTGTGGCAGGGATTTCGCTAAAGGCCTTTCCAATCTTAAACTTATGAATATATGAAGTAGGCAGCCAGTAATTGGAAGAAAGGAGATGAACTCTCAAAGAGAGAACTGTCTATTGAAAATAAACTGTTAGTCTTTAGAGCATTATACTGCCTTCCTAATATAGTTGTGAATGACACATTGCAGTCTTCAAACAAATGTTGATAACGCTTAAAATATTCCATCTGCCTCCCAAATAATCAGGATTTATAAGAGCAACAAGATAGTTGTGGAAGGCCCTATTTCCCCAACATTATACTAGCAGCTGCCCAAAGCTTAAATAAAATAGGCTGATTATATAAATTGAATAATAGTTTTCTTTTCTTTCATATAAGAATGTAGGGTTGCTACCTTGCAGCTAGACAATTTCTAAATAAAGTGGTTATTAAAATATATCTAGTTTAAATCCAGCAAGATAATTTCCAAACAAAAAGAAAATCAGATGAAATTCAATAACTGTATATATAAATAATTGCAGGCAAATTCATGAAAATAATTAAAAGTCTATATGTGGTTAAATAAGCCAGTAGTTACCCATTACTTTACATGGTGTGTCAAGTATTTCTCCAACTCTTAAGAAGCCAATAGTTTGGAGATGACCATCACACTTGTTTTCAGTTCAATTAAGCAACAATCTTAGGTCTTGGGGCTGGCCAGATTATCCACAAGGCAAACTAATCAGAAGACTAGGGCTGCTAGTTGTCCTGAAGGACCAACTACAACTTTCCTTCTCTTGCAGCAAACCAGCACAAATAGTCAGTTGTGCACTTGTCTCTCACAATGGAGGTTGCACTTGCAGGGAGTTTGTGTCTAATGTGGTGGCTATGGCAATAAATACAATGCATATAAGATTGTTTTTCTGTGCCTTTTGCGGTTCTTTTTTTTTTTTTTAATTTGTTTATCAAAAAAGGTAACAGTAGAGTGAGATACATAATACAAGTTAGATTTGCATGAGATAAAGTAGCAACATATAGAGAAATATATGCATGTATGATCCCAAGCACTGTGACAGTATAAACAGCGGGATGACATAAAAAAATATCAACAGTCAGCAACAGTCAGTAACATAGCCATAGGGTGGCACAGCAAATAGGGAACGATAACCAGGTTAAGGTCCGCAAATCTGAGGGAATACCAGGGTGAGATTCATTCCCGCATAGCAAAAGATGGCTTGATGTAAAATAAGGTGTTGGAAGATGGGGCTCATAGATATATTCATGTAAGTGAGGTTTGCACTAAAATGGCATACAGGTGCAAAGGAAATAGAGGGGGGATAGGGGAGGGCAGGGATGGGGGAAAAAAGAGGCAGGAGGGGATAAGATTGGGTAGTGGGGAGAGGAAAGCTTAGGGAAGGAGGGGTGGGTTCACTCAGGTTGCATGAGCGTGTTGAGATGCAAATCAAAGTATTGCCAGGGTCTCCATATGGACCTGAAGGTCTTCTGTGTTATGCAAAGTAGCTCTGAGGTCTTCCATGTCCCTAAATTCATTAACTGTTTGCTTCCATCTAAGCGGAATAAAGGTCTTTGCAGGATTTAGCAGTTGAATTGTCAAGAAAGACTTGTATTTCCTCATAGGTCCCTCTGACAGATGCAACAAACATGCTGTTGGATTATCACGTAGGTCTACTGACGTGAGCTTCTTAATAGGGCTCATCACCTCCTGCCAAAAGGGTCGTATTTTCGGACATTTCCTGAATATATGAAGCATTGTACCCCTTTCTCCTCCTATTGCAATTTTTATTAATGGAAAAAGAGGAGTTGAGGGTGGAAACCTAACCTAGAGCCCCATTCTGACTTAGTTTACTTACCTATGGGGATATGCAGAAGCCTACAGGAATAAATCCTGTCCTTGTAAAATAAGAAAAGGTGACATTTTTTTGGGAGTAAAATTCCTACTGTGTACCATCTGCAGTAAGGAGGTGTACCACGTGCAGCGAGGTGTACCATCAGCAGTGTGAGTTGTACCACCTGCTGTAAGGGGGGTGTACAACCTTCACTGAGGGGTATTATCAGCAGTGGGGTTGTGTACCATCTGCAGCATGCAAGTGTAACACCTGCAGGAAGGAGGTGTATGGTCTGCATTGAGATGTACATCTGCATCAAGGAGGTGTACCATCTGTAGTGGGGATGTGTACCACTGGCACTAATGAGGTGTATGGTCTGCACTGAGGTATACCATCTGGGTTGAGGTGTACCATCTGCAGTGTAGATGTGTACCATCTTCAGTGAGGATGTGTACCATGTGCAGGATGGATGTGTACCACCAGCAGTAATGAGGTGTATGGTTTGCATTGAGGTAAATCGTCTGTATTGAAGAAGTGCACCATCTGCAGTGAGGTTATGTAACACCTGCAGTAAGACTGTATATAATCTGCAGTGAGGATGTTTATGACATGCAGTGAGGATATGTGCTACCTGTATTGATAAGGTGTACCACCTGCAGTGAGAAGGTGTACTACCTGCACTGAAGATATGTGCCAACGGTGAAAACATACCACAGTTTTGGAAATACAAGATTTCCTTTCAGTATGTGTGACTCCTACTACATTGAGTAGTTTGTTTATTTTTTCCTTTACTCAACTCAAACTCAGGGCTATAGAGCTATTATTTTATTGTTACTACTATTTATAGAGCGCCAATATAGCTGTAATTTACAGCCTGGAGAAAGCAAATATACATGGATTGGCATAAAGCCTAAGTGCAGCCAAAAAAAAAAAAAATAGGGCAAAATCAGCACAGGGGACATCATTTACTGTTAGGTGTGTCCCTTGTGCTGATGCCTTTTTTTTTTTTTTATTGAAATCCTCCTCTGTCCATGAATAGTACCCTTCACATTGTTGGTGGAATTAGATTGCGTAATCACATGAAGAATGGACTATTTTTAAAACTTTTTTCAGAACATAATTGTGATTTATCACTGTTAGAGGTAATACGTCACCCAGGTGTACTTTAGGTAATGCAGGAAGAGCTTCAGTGACCCCCAAATTCGTGATAGACCAAATAAAGACACAGGGAAACAAGCTGGAGTGTGTTCATAAGATCTATAACCTTTACTGAATACTACCGTGGTTTATATGCAAAAGAAAGAAGGGAGGAGCTGTGGTTTAATGCATATGTTTCTAAAAGTTAAACAAACTCAGTATTTTCTTATCATGATTGAAACTGCTGAATTTAGTTAAACAAGAACTAGTTGATGATTTTGCTTATACAGCAGGCTGCTTGACTAGATAACAAGAAAAGCTAATGACTTTTGCTGACACAAATTCGGCTTAACCACAATATATCATAGGGTGCAGTTCTATGCAAACCTTTAAGCTGACCATGTTAAAATACAAATACACATCTTTTGAAAACGTAATTTCTACTTAAACTATAAAATGGAAGAGAATCTAAGATGGAGTCAGTTGTTTATACATTCTATTACAATCACCTATTTGTACATATCTATATTAATTAGCATTTCTTATTATTTATTTGTATATAATCACATGAATCATATGAAATCCCAATTTATTTTTGTTGGAAGTAATGTCATGTACAGTACATAACTTCTGCTTTAAGAAGACTTACAGGGGGATGTTTATCAATTCTGTCAAAAAGAAAGCCAGTTTGAAACAGAAGACAGATTTGCTTCATTTTTATTATCATATTTATGGTAATTAGGTTGCTTCATTCATAAATTCCTTCCACTGCTGTTTTAAAATAGTGCTGTTTTCACTATTCCAAGTTAAAATCTGTCTCATCTCTAGTGGTATGTTTGTTGCAGACCTGTGCAATACCCAGCTGGTTTTCCAGGTTAAAGCTGACCACGCAATAGTGGATTTGTGAATGAACATTATTTTGTACAAAAATGTGTACAAAAACTCTCAATATTTGCCAAATGACATTCAAAAGTAACAACATTCAAAAACATTCAGTTTTGGAACAAATGGACTTTACAGAATGAAAACCACATCCTGAAAAATGTAACATCCTGCTCCTTCAAACGCTCTCATCATTACGGTTGAAAATTAACATCAATTTGACCCCCACTAATGACTATCAAATCAAATGTTCTTAAAAAAAAATTGAACACAATTCTATTAGTGTATGGTCAGGCGCAGGGGGGGTCACAGATACACATAAAAACTGTTGCACACAATTTGCATACTAAAAAGCAGCCTGATTTCCATCCTAATTTGCATGATTAATGAATGGTTATTGTTAGGATTAACAATAAGTAATAATACAAAGAAATGGTATAACAGTAGTAGTAGTTCCTTTGGCTGAAATGTATTAATGTTAAAAATGTTTCAGTATTACTTAACAAGTCTAGCAAAATGTGCTTAATTATTACTAGTAAATTTAAGTTATAATTTTGTGCTCCTAAAAGTAATTCACTGCAGAGGTTTTCCAGAAGTTTTAATGGACATAGACAATATAAAGTTGAAGCTTAATACTCTAGGCAGATATAAAAGACACTCATTATTAAATCTCTGCATTCAATAATAAATCTATAAATGTATATATTTTTTTCAATTAGTGTAAGTACCTGAATTTGACTACGTATCAACTACCCACAAACTCTTGAATAACAGAACTAAGACTAAAAAAAGAGGGAAAGAACTTGGAGCAATCAGATATCTGCATGCAAAGGTATTTCTACGAGGAATATTCTTCTACTGTTCTTTACGTGTCCAGTCAGAAGGCTGGATGTGGAGTGATAGGAACACTGTATACATTAACCATAATAGTGTAATCCACCTGGTTGTGTTGTGTAGGCACGGATGACAACTATTGGTCAAATCAAATTAAGTGTATGATGCAAACATCAAGATCAGTAGAGCTGGCCCATATGCATCTTTTTAACATTGGCTCCACACATTTCTTAGTTCAAATTAGGTTGCACAGTTGCTAAGTGCTACGGCCAGCCTTAGCCCCATCTAAATAAATGATGCCTGGTAGGGGTGGTAGAACATAGGTCAGTGTCAAATCAAAATATATAGATAAACACTAGTCTGAACATGCTGCATCTACACTAACAACAGCCTTCAAACTGTGTGGCTTTATTTTGCATTTTTTTCTGGTACATTCTGTCCCTGGCTGCCAAGCTTCATAAATCTATATAGTTTCTAGTAGCTTCTAAATGACTCTGAGTCAGTCTACAGAAATAGATAGCAGTATGCTCTCTGCAGCCTTCCTAACACATACTGGGGCATGAAAAGGAGGCAGAGAACAGAATCCCAACTGAGAAGCTCTACAATTTTAGGTGTAATGGATTTTATAAATCTCAAATTAAGGAAAATAGAGTGCAAACCGTGACTTTAGCACAGCTGTCATTTTTCATTAGTGGTTCCCTGACTGATTATACTTATTGCCTGGAGTTGCTCTTTAACATGCAAATTCTGAGAACACACTCCTCATTTCACTACAAAATACCAGTAAAAACGAATTCTTGTAGAAGACATTTAGAATCATGTTAAACCTCTAGGAGCTCCGAACTTAGATATCTTTGCACTGATTAATAGTGGCCACATCCCATATCTAGAATCACAAACAGCTGCCTGCTCATTAAGTGGAAGCCTAATGTCTCTACTGGCATTAATGTATTGAGGCACTTTCCGTCAATTTAGAAAACACGGTCACTTGATGAGTTAGGCAAAGAGTTATTTGGTTCAGATATAGAAACTTGATTAATTATTTGATTATTGTGCTAATGAGTGCAACTTCGAGGCACAAACACAAAACAATTACTGTATTATGCACCAATCTGCCAGTTAAACTAATAGGTTGACAACAGGCTGTGTTGTTGTATTTTCTATTTACTCCAACAGAGTATTGGAAAAGTAAGCAATAAAACATGAGCGCTAGTCATATTAATTAACAGTGTTCACTGTATAATTAAGCGCACATTACACGCAATGTTAATAATGGGTGATCAAGAGCAAGTAAAAAAAATATTGAATGCAACACCAGCAAATCTTAATGAAGACAGAGATTACCTGGTATGTTTATAGAGATAATATGGGGCTTATAAAAGTTTGAGTTCCTGGGGAGACAGAACCAGGACAGCAATGGACGTGCACACATAATAGGTTATACAGTGAGCAAAGCCTCAGTATCCATATTGGGTTTGGTGTAGATCAGGGGGTAAGGGTAGACAACTCTGGAGAGAGGGTGATCTACTTTAACAGCATGGACAAAATCAAAGATCACCAAGGTGCAGCATGCTGTATTTTTTTAAGTAGATAACCTAGCAAGGCCCCATTACAAGTAAGAAATGTCTGAAGAGTCCAGGGGTCAGTAGTAAGTAATGCAGAGTGCAGTGTTCAGAAGTAAGTAACTCAGGGTTCAGTAGACAGTATGTGTCCCTGTGCCTTTAAGGAGGGTTGGGCTCCCTCCAGGCATACTTGCTCTTCTTATATGCTCTTCTCCTTATAATCTATTTATTCTTATGTGTGCTCCTACTATGGAGGCTCTGGAAATTTAGACTTAGGACTGCAGTAAATACAGAGGACCCTTACACTTGAGCATATATTTGCAAATGTGGGCAAACAAAACCCTTTGTTTTTAATGTAAACTGAGAGACAGGGTTGATTTGGTTGTTTTGCAGGCTGGCTGGTAAGTATGCTGGGAAGTCTTTTGTTTGTTTGTCATGTGCATTGCCCTTCCATGTGCACCATGCTGCAAAGACCTATTATAGGTTGGGGTGGTTGCCATTCTTTTGTACACTTCTATTAATTGGGTACAGGGACGCACTGAATGCCTTCACTGCCAGTGTGCTTCCCTATGCCTTTAAAGAGGGGTGGACTTCCTCAGGGCATACCTGCCCTTAATCTATTCATTCTTAGTAAGGAACACAATGTGGAGGTCAGGAGTGACTAACACATCTTCCACCATAAAAAAAATATACTCTTCTGGAACAATCATCTACCCCATCCCTCTGTAAATTTCACTCACCAGAACTCTGATACACCCGCACCCAGCATAGTGACGGAAACCCCTCAATGTGCCATACGGCATGCCAGAGCTTAGGAGGAGCCTAGGACTTCCCTGGGCTATACAACTGTTCTGAGGTGAAATAGGTAACATAGCAAGGTCAGTCACAATCTACCTATTAAGTGCCTGCAGTTGATAGGTAGATCAATATCGACAGGTTACCGACCCCACTCTAAATGGTATTTGCAAAAGTATACAACAAGGAAAGCCAGATATATTATATATCCATGAAAAGATTACAATTTTGTGTTATATTACTAATTTATGTTGAAGTCAGCTAAATTAGACAACATTTTCCCAATTTCCTAATGTTCATTAACTCATATTTCAAAGGGTCAGTCTGAGTTCATTAACTCATATTTTAAAGGTTCAGTTGGTAGAGGCTTGAGAGCAAACCACAAGATCACAATTTCTAATATCCCTCGGGGACACTATTAGTGAAATCTCTACACTTGAGTTCCTGGGTCAGAACTCCTGCTGTGGCCATTAAGAGAGGTCTCAATCTTTCTGTTGAATGTTTTTAATCTTAGATTATGGAAAATAGAGGAGAAGCTGGAACAGGCAATTCTGGGTGGGAACAACCAAACCCCCAGGTGGACAAAAACAGACATTTAAATTATGTGATCTCACTGTTGTAGAGTTCATGATACAGGGGTTGACTCAGCCTTCAAAGTTCTGCCTAATTTAATACTAGTATTAAGTTAGTCTCCAACCTAACTTAATACTTTTGGGTAAACTGACTGGTAACTATAAAGCAAACCTTTCCTGACATACGAGTTCCCTTCTGAAACTGCTACTGTAGTTGTCAGGCTAGTACACTGACTAATGTGTTCAATAAGGTTTGGGTCACTGACAATGAATAAATACGCCTATCAGTAAAGTCAGAAAAAAGTCAGACATACTTATGGATGCCGATTCCAGGCAAGGCGACACAAAGTATTGACACAAGAAGCTAAAATGGAATTTTCAGAATGAAAAGTAGCAAAGGTAGATGATTATTTCTAACAAGGAAACCTATCTCCTCTTAGGCTTATGATCAATGATATATAGATTATCCAATCCAATCAATTTACTCTGACGGTGTGAAGTGTACTAGTATTTTTTTTATCTTTAAACCATGTGTTCATTTCCAGATAACAGTCCTAGTCCTTATTAACTTTATAGAATTCCTAAAATTTGACATCACTTATCTATGTAAGGAATAAAATAGTTGTATGCTCTTGTTTCTCTTTAGTAGTCTGTGCATGAATATACTGTATGGTTGTTTTATCCAGTAGTGTAAAATACCCAAGGAGGAACCTATTTCTTAAAGATTTAAATTAAACAGTACACGGTTTAATTTAAACCAGTGAACAAATGGAACATTGTGAACAGGCAGGCTCTTTATTACACTCTATGTATCTTCTGCAATAAAACAAACTTACCTTCCAGTGTGCAACCTTTACACCAATCAGCTTAATTTGGATCACTGACAGGTAGAGTGAATAACATTGATTATCTTTTTACAATGGCATCTGAAAGTGGGTGGTATATATTAGGCAGAAAGTTTTCATGTTTCCCTGAAGTTGATGTGTTGGAAGTAGAAAAAAATGGGCAAGTGTAAAGCCCCATACACACGGTCGGATTTTTTCATGGATTCTGTCCGATCGGACAATGTTGTTGAAAAATCAGACCGTGTGTATGCACCATCGGACAGTGTACGTCGCATTGTCCGACGGACAAAGTCTTATCTCCTGCTGGATAGATTTGCCGACAACACGGTCCGATCACACCAAATCCGATCGTGTGTACGGTTGTCCGACCGGACAAAGTGCTACGCATGCTCAGATCACATTACAAGACCAAAGCTATTGGCTACTAGCCTCTACGTAGTCCCGTCGTAGGCAACAAACGTCACCACGTTCAGAATGATCGGATTTTCCGACAACTTTGTCCGACCGTGTGTACGCAAAACCAACATCAGACAAAGTATGACGGACATGGTCCGACGGACCTGGTCCTCGGATAATCCGCGCGTGTGTATGGGGCTTAAGGATTTAAGGGACTTTACAAGGGGCCAAATTCGAATGGGTCCAAAATTGCAGCTCTTGTGGGATGTTCCTGGTCTGCAGTGATTAGTACCTACCAAAAGCGGTCCAGGGAAGGAAAATGCTCCGGCTTCTTCTCCGCTTCGCCCGCACGATACGCCTCAGTGAGAGTCTTCAGCCGTGTGACGCTTTGATTCTTCTGACACTTCTTAAATAACGGAGGGAGGGGCCCCGTCCTCCTCTGACGCACGGGGACTTCCCTATGGCTTTCCCCGTGATGTCAGAGGGGGCAGGGTCACCTATTTACGTAACACTCTGTTATTTAAGAAGTGTCAGAAGAATCGAAGCGTCACACGGCTGAAGACTCTCACTGAGGCGTATCGTGCGGGCGGAGCGGAGTGGAGAAGAAGCCGGAGCAAGATGTAGGACGAGAAGAGCAGAGGAAGAAGAAGATGAAGAAGAAAATGGAGAAGAAGAAGTTGGAGGAACAAGTAGAACACTGAAGGAAGACCAGAAGAAAGAAGATGGAAGAAGAAATTAATAAAGGACTTGTCAAAAACTGCCTCTTGTGTTTTTTAACCTTTTTGTCACTTTTTTTGTGAAATGGTAGGGGTACATTAGTACCCCATTACTATTTAACACAGGGGGGGCCGGGATATGGGGGTCCCCTTGTTAAAGGAGGCTTCCAGATTCCGATAAGCCCCCCGCCCGCAGACCCCAACAACCACCGGGCAAGGGTTGTGGGAATGAGGCCCTTCTCCCCGTCAACATGGGGACAAGGTGCTTTGAGGGGCTACCTCAAAGCACCCTCCCAATGTTTAGGGCATGTGGCCTGGTACGGTTCAGAAGGGGGGGGCGCTCTCTCGTCCCCCCTCTTTTCCTGCAGCCTGCCAGGTTGCATGCTCGGATAAGGGTCTGGTATAGATTTTTGGGGGGACCCCATGCCATTTTTTTTTTAATTTTGGAGCGGGGTTCCCCTTAATATCCATACCAAAACTGAAGGGCCTGGTATGGAATTTAGGGGGACCCGCACGCATTTTTTTTAATTTTGGTTTGGGTTTCCCCTGTGGGGAAATCCCCATGCCATTTTTATCAATGAACTGTTATGTGTATTGTCGGACCCGACAATTCATTGTAGCTGCGAGTAGTTTTCAATTAGTTTTTTCCTTTAGAAATTTAATTTTGCTGTCAGACTGTTCTAAACACGGGAAACATGTGCCCCTTTACAGGCATACTATAGACAACACCCAGGTACGAAATTTAAAGGAATATTACACTTTTATTGTTTCACTTTAAGCATTATTAAAATCACTGCTCCCGAAAAAATGGACGTTTTTAAAACTTTTTTTGTATTGATACATGTCCCCTGGGGCAGGACCCAGGTCCCCAAACACCAAATCCGATCGTGTGTACGGTTGTCCGACCGGACAAAGTGCTACGCATGCTCAGATCACATTACAAGACCAAAGCTATTGGCTACTAGCCTCTACGTAGTCCCGTCGTAGGCAACAAACGTCACCACGTTCAGAATGATCGGATTTTCCGACAACTTTGTCCGACCGTGTGTACGCAAAACCAACATCAGACAAAGTATGACGGACATGGTCCGACGGACCTGGTCCTCGGATAATCCGCACGTGTGTATGGGGCTTAAGGATTTGAGGGACTTTACAAGGGGCCAAATTCGAATGGGTCCAAAATTGCAGCTCTTGTGGGATGTTCCTGGTCTGCAGTGATTAGTACCTACCAAAAGCGGTCCAGGGAAGGAAAATGCTCCGGCTTCTTCTCCGCTTCGCCCGCACGATACGCCTCAGTGAGAGTCTTCAGCCGTGTGACGCTTTGATTCTTCTGACACTTCTTAAATAACGGAGGGAGGGGCCCCGTCCTCCTCTGACGCACGGGGACTTCCCTATGGCTTTCCCCGTGATGTCAGAGGGGGCAGGGTCACCTATTTACGTAACACTCTGTTATTTAAGAAGTGTCAGAAGAATCGAAGCGTCACACGGCTGAAGACTCTCACTGAGGCGTATCGTGCGGGCGGAGCGGAGTGGAGAAGAAGCCGGAGCAAGATGTAGGACGAGAAGAGCAGAGGAAGAAGAAGATGAAGAAGAAAATGGAGAAGAAGAAGTTGGAGGAACAAGTAGAACACCGAAGGAAGACCAGAAGAAAGAAGATGGAAGAAGAAATTAATAAAGGACTTGTCAAAAACTGCCTCTTGTGTTTTTTAACCTTTTTGTCACTTTTTTTGTGAAATGGTAGGGGTACATTAGTACCCCATTACTATTTAACACAGGGGGGGCCGGGATCTGGGGGTCCCCTTGTTAAAGGAGGCTTCCAGATTCCGATAAGCCCCCCGCCCGCAGACCCCAACAACCACCGGGCAAGGGTTGTGGGAATGAGGCCCTTCTCCCCGTCAACATGGGGACAAGGTGCTTTGAGGGGCTACCTCAAAGCACCCTCCCAATGTTTAGGGCATGTGGCCTGGTACGGTTCAGAAGGGGGGGGGGGGCGCTCTCTCGTCCCCCCTCTTTTCCTGCAGCCTGCCAGGTTGCGTGCTCGGATAAGGGTCTGGTATAGATTTTTGGGGGGACCCCATGCCATTTTTTTTTTAATTTTGGAGCGGGGTTCCCCTTAATATCCATACCAAAACTGAAGGGCCTGGTATGGAATTTAGGGGGACCCGCACGCATTTTTTTAAATTTTGGTTTGGGTTTCCCCTGTGGGGAAATCCCCATGCCATTTTTATCAATGAACTGTTATGTGTATTGTCGGACCCGACAATTCATTGTAGCTGCGAGTAGTTTTCAATTCGTTTTTTCCTTTAGAAATTTAATTTTGCTGTCAGACTGTTCTAAACACGGGAAACATGCCCCTTTACAGGCATACTATAGACAACACCCAGGTACGAAATTTAAAGGAATATTACACTTTTATTGTTTCACTTTAAGCATTATTAAAATCACTGCTCCCGAAAAAATGGATGTTTTTAAAACTTTTTTTGTATTGATACATGTCCCCTGGGGCAGGACCCAGGTCCCCAAACACTTTTTATGATAATACCATGCATATAAGCCTTTAAAATTAACACTTTCAATTTCTCCCATAGACTTTTAAAGGGTGTTCCGTGGCTTACGAATTTGCTGCAAACACCCAAAATTGTTCGCTGTTCAGCGAACTGGCGAACAGCCAATGTTCGAGTTGAACATGAGTTTGACTCGAACATAAAGCTCATCCCTAGTTGCTAGGGAGGGATGAACTAAGTGAACCAGTTGCTTTGCCAACAAAGCTGCTTCTGTTTGATCTGCATGTGTTCAGTTATGACACCAGCCATTTGACGGTTTGACAGTTTGATTGAGGAAACAAGCAAACGTGACAGTTAGCAATCCCAGCATTCCAGGAAAGTAACTTTTTTGTAACCATTAAATCTATGGTTTAGTTGCGCTTTATGAATTACTTTTGCTCAGGGGCTATGGGCTTCAGCAAAATGGCAGCCTCCAGCAGGAAGAAAAAGGAACAATGCCAGAGCCAATTTACCACAGACACTAATTTTGGCAGCATAATTATTAATGTGGAATTTATGTTCCTTGCTGAAGAACCTGATTTTTTTTATCAAGTTGTTATGAGTAAAGTTCTGCTTTAAAGAGACCAGAGATGGTGCTTTACAATGCATATTTACAGTCCAGGCCCCAGAGTTGTGCATCATTAGCTCCCATTTCAGATACACACATAGGAAATGTACTAAGTTTCAGATATCCAGCTATACCCCTCCCATTCGTAGGTGTATGTAATATTCAAAGTAAATACTGCTGTAGAACAAAGTCAAAGCAGAGACACCAAGCGCATATAAATGCTCACAAATAGTTTAACAAGAATTTCTTATTTTAATCATGACTGTACCTCTCCTTTACTGTTAAGCGTTTACCATATGTATGCTATGATATTACTTTTTCACCCAAACATTAAACCTAGTAGTCACTACTTGCGGTTATGTTCAGCCAGTTATTACATGAATAAAGCTAATTATCGTCATGGTTCATGCACACTGATCTGAGTCCACTCGCTGTTGTACCAAGTAATCAGATGTATCACTTATTAAAATTTTCTTCTTTCCCTAGGGAAAAGGTATAACTGTCTACAAGATAACCTTTACAATGTGGTCATAATTAACTTTTACAAGTGTCGACAGGCCACTAAAAAATGCCATCTACGGTAATTGATATATTAGCCATTGTTAGCCAGGCTAGTCTTTATTACTTATAGATAGTGGTTTTATGCTTTATCATGTACCATAAATTTTGATGATCAGCTCATGCTCAGCAATATTCTGTGCACCTTGTAGGAATAGTCATACCTTGTTTTTATTTTATTATAAGCATGGTTGTAACAGAAATCCCAATAAGTGTTAATCATTTTAAGTCAGGTGACAATACTGCTTATCCCCAAATTACTTTTAAGGGTTACATTTCATTAAATATACCATTTTTAAATTCCTCTAGATACACTAATTGTATATAAATTGATGTAATATATTCATATTTACAGAACTTGTCTGTGAAATTTGCAGCTGGGGCATCTATTTTCACTAGATACCATCTCATACCACATACCTTGTATTGATTACAATATGATTTTCTTTGTTAATATCATGACACACATTTATGGTAAATGCTAACCAATAGAAGCTTATTAGAAAGAACTATGTATTAGTCTGATTTAGGAATACGCTGATGCACAGGCAGGAGAGGCTACCACCTCAAATACTGGTTGCTGGGGTGCCTTTAAAGTGTTATCTATGAGGTTATGATGTCAGTTTGACAGTCAGTCTGTTATGTATATCAAGAGTACTGACAGTGGTTTCTGATACACAAAGCAGGATTGGCTGTCAAACTGACAGCTGAGCCCTACAGTACCCCTGAGACACATAGGATTTATTTACTAAAGACAAATAGACTGTACACTTTGCAAGTGCAGTTGCTCTCTGCAAGGGAATTTTCACTGAAGTTTAGTAAATGTGGTGAAGCCCTGCTGACTTCATGTGCAAGCAAAAAGCTGTGCTTTTTTTTATTTTTCTTGCACGTGATTTTTTTATTTTTTTTGCAAAGTGCAGATTCGCCACATTCACTAAGCTCTATTTAAAATTCCCAAAAAGAGTGCAAATTCACCTTGCAAAAAAGAACAGTGTATTTGCCTTTATTAATTCTGTGATCCCACAGATACAAAATTTGGAGATACGCTCTGAGCTTGGCTTTGAATGGACAAAGCTACTCATGTATTGGTGAAAACTGCAAACAGGCTGCAGCCTTCATTCATAAGTGATGTATTTGTGCAATCCAAAGAATTCCAAAAACACTGAAACAAATAGTGCTTTAGCCCTGGTTCACATTGGTATGATTTTACATGCGATTAGACATGTACAACCGCATGTCAAATTGGCGGCAATTGCCAGCAATGGCACCGCCCTAATTGGTGATTTCAAAAAGTAGTTTCTGAACTACTTTTTGCGATTTCGGCTGCAATTTTTAATTGACATCTGTGCAGAAACCTGCACAGATGTCTCCTAAATTTCGGCTGAAATCGAGACTGACATGTGGGAGTAAAATCGTGCGAGTTCAGCTGAACTTGCACGGCTTCATTCCCGAAGCTGAGTGTGAACCAATATCTTTTTTTTTATGGCTTCCTTTGCCATTTTTTTTTTTTAAAAGAGAGTTCATGCAACACAAATGGGTTACCCTTGCAGGGGTTATTCATATTTTCTCTGCTACAAGTACTCCTCTAGAATCTTGGCTTATTAATGCAACATCACTGCTCTGGCTCTCAGGCTTTGGGCCTCTATTCCTCCACTGATAATATGCTTAAAGTCTGCACAGCCTACTTCTCAAAGCTGCACTAAGTCACTCCCTGAGGTTGTGGACAGAGCCTTTGAGTGGGGCTGTGAACTGTAGTCAGCTCCCATACCATGAACCCTGTGCCCACCTGCACAATCAGGGAACACTAGATGTCAGCACAACATGGACCTAGGATTGGAGGATTTATCCCTCCAAACTGCAGACTCTATGCTCCAGGACCCTAATCTAAGTGAAGACTATAAATCCATTTTTCTTCCCTATGAGACATCCATTCTGGAACCCCTCACCATGTATGGATGGGAACTCTGGGTGGCACTAACTACCTCGCACACTGTGATAGGGCATCATACTGTCACATATCCTCCACCTCTGTTTAGAGCCAGAGGGGGGAAGAAAATACAAAGCCTAAATCCCTCGCCTTGGCACCTCTGTGCCAGCTACCATTCTATATGGGCGTTTTCAAGGTGTTTTTAACACTTTCATGGGTGACAGGCACAATTTCTGCTAGATTTTTCAACAGTTTCTGCCCTGCCGACCTATGAGGGATATCTGCTGATGCAGCATGCAACCCCTTGTCCATAAGCTTGTGTAAATTTGCTGTAGGATGTGCTATAGCAAAAATTACACTTAAAAATAAAAATAAATATTTTAAATGTAAATGTTTAATTGTTTAAATTGCAGGCAAACATTTAATTGCCAGTTTCTTAAATACAACAAAACAGCACACAGAGCAGAGCCTTTTTTTTTAAAGTGGTTGTAAACCCTTACAAACCACTTTGACCTACAGGTAAGCCTAGAATAAGGCTTACCTGTAGGTCCAATAAATATCTCCTAAACCTACATGGTTTAGGAGAAATTTAGAAAAGAAAAGGCATCGCTGTCTACGGTGCATGCCCCGTAGACAGCGGCACGCAGACGTACTGCGGATGCCGGGTTCACGGCCATATGCCGCTTTCCTGCGCATGCGCGGGAGTGACGTCATCGCCGCTTCATCGAATAACAGCGCTGGAGCGGCGAGACCCAGAAGTCACTCCGGGTTTGATGGCGACGCAGAAGATCATGGATGAGGACCGCTTCGGGGGCTTCGTTTTCAGGTAAGTCATTCATAATGAGCTAGTATGCTATGCATACTAGCTCATTATGCCTTTGCCTTGCAGGGTGTCTTTTTTTTTTAAAAGGCTTTATTTCCTCTTTAAGAAGCCAGCAAAGAAGTTTAATTTGCCAGCAATTATAATTGATAATTTATAATTACAGATTGATAATTGTAATGCAGAACATTCACATTCAGATGATAGTCAAAGGAGGAATTCTCTTTTTAAAGTGACACATTCACCCTGGCGTTTCGATCCCAAATTATCCATTAAACTCAAAACCTTATATCATTTAGTGAAACAAAGAAATTGTGAAAACAGCCTTTTGATCAGAGAAATATCAAATAACTGCTGCTATACTGAAACTAAAAATAGCAAAGACTGGCTTTCTGACCTCATGTACAAGAAACATGAATTTCCATAAAATCCATTTGTTACACCCTTTGCTGCAACCTGTTGTACTTTGAAAAGCCAACTGTGTAACATTTGCAGCAGTGTCTCATGTGCCAGAATTAAAAGAGCATTACAAAAGAAATGCAAATTCTAACGGTAATATAATTTGATTCTTAATTAAAAAGGCCAAAGAAACAGGACACAGCTGAAAAGCAGGATATACCACTAAAATTAGGCTAACAGGGAGACATGATATTAATCTAATTTTACATAAAAAGTCATCTGGGTCTAGTGAGAAGCATACTTTCTGTTTGTCAAACTAATTATTCACTCAGCGCATGGACAGACATAATAACCACAAAGCAAGAGCTCAGGGTCCAAAAAGACAGGGAATCCTTGGAAGGTGGAGGCAGTGGATAGGTGACAAACTGCTGATTATGCACAAACCTCCACACCAAGGGTGCTTAAAAGAGCACTTTCAGATTAAAAAGCACCATATTTTCCACCCATCTTCCCTTATCAGCAAATGATGAATTCAATCCTCCTAGGAGCTGTCATGTAAGCAGCCTGGTTTTACTACTGCTTCCCACCGAACTGGCCAGGGGCAGGCTACACAAATACCTGACATTAGGAGAAATTCCACCAAATTGTGTCCCACATCCTTCAGGCTGTAGGTCCACTTCCCATACAGTACTCACATTTTTCTGGTGTGAGGTCCACCTTCTTTAATAAGGAATGCCCACGCCAAATGCTTTTCTAATGTTTTACAGAGCCGTAACGAATTGTCCCAACACACAGCACATGGCAAAACTTCTCCTCAACTTTAAGAAGCCAAGAGGTTCACAAAGTCTTTCCCCAGTCTTTAGGTCTCTAAGGCCTACCCAAGAGGGAACCGCCTCAACTTTCCAGTGACCTACATGACCAATGTCTGAGAACAAAACTCTTCGCATACATCTCTGTAGCTTCACCCGAGCAGACATTATATGAACGGCATGGTGACCGACAACACACAACTAGGTAGGACCTAGCTATACACAGGCTTAACACCTGCCTACAGAAAGCCACTGCATGCTTGGAGAAGTTTGCACCTGAAGTCTGTTTATTTACTAATTTACTGAGGACTAAGGTATGGGGACAGTATATAAAGGTCCTACTGACGTAGACACCCCCCCACAAATACATCTCCCAATAGCTGTTTTTCTACATTCAGTATGTTGCTAAGTTCTTTGGAGTCAAAGAAGCATTGATTGGTGGTAAAAATGTATACCTATGGAAAAGGACAGAAAAGAATTAGAGATATGTGATGTTATGTATTCCAGCAGAGAAGAACACTGAAATCCCAACACCACTTGGGATTTATGGGCTGCAGTGGCAGTGGTCTCACCCAGAAATAGTGCATTAGGAGCTTACTGGATTTCTGACAGGTTTCTTAGGGCAGACTTCTGAGAAAATCAGTGAGCCAATTACACAAGCAGGAAATTACATTTATGGAGGTGTTCCATACACCAACTGTGTACAGAATGCCTCCAGGTTGCTATATTGAATTACATTTTTACAGAAAACTACAGATTGAAAAGTAAATGTAATTTTTAATAACATTCAATTACAATATGGCTTATGTTGCAAATATATATGCTATATTTTTTTTTTTTTTTTTATTTGCTAATTTTTTTTTTCCACAAAAGGGGAGCTAGGGGTTGAGGGGTTCCCTTCAGGAACCATATTGAGGTCTGATCCTGGTAAAGAGTGATTTGAAGTAATATAGAGCAGCCTTCAAAAAGAAAGCAATATCCATTGTAGAGATAGGGGTGGAGTGCAGTAATTCATTTAACTCCAGCAATGAAAGAGTTATATAATTTCTCAGAAAAACACCAGTCCACTAAGATCAGCATATTGCAGAAACCAATTTTCTTACATCAACATATATCTGCCTCTAATTCTGTTGCATAGCTCTGGGGAGTTGCTACAAGGTCTGAACAAAGTGTAAGCTGAAATAATATTATGACGCCCGTTACAGAACTAATTTAAAATCTAATGCCCGAGTTGAGTTTAATAACCTATTTATGAACGTGAGTATAAAATATCTAGAAAATATATCACTTTGTAATGCGGTTATTAGAATGGTGGGAAACAATGTAGACTTGTAAAGTATATGTGCCTGTAATTATAAAAGACAGGCACAAACAAGTATTTGTGAGAATGTCAACACATTAGAAACAGAAAGCGTTCACACATTGTTATATAATATACACACAGCCTATGTTTATTAATGTACTCTTTTATATTATGGTATTGTAATGTTTAATGAATATGTTACTGAAAATACAATGATAAAATTGTGTTACTGTATATTAGCGATGAGATTGATGTTCAGGGTGAACATAAGCGTCGTGAAACGCCCCATAATGCACTGCAAGATCGCAGTGGATTGCTGTATGATGATTGGCCAAAGCATGCACCTGACCTGTATGCTTTTGCCAATCACAGCGTGCTCTGCATGGAGAGCCATAATTGGCCAAAGGCCATGGCGGCCGTGTGTAGTGTTGTTGTTTTATATATATATATACTATATATATATATATATATATATATATATACTCTGCATTTAGCATAGACTATATATTCAGTATTTACTCAATATTCAGCCAGTGCAGGCAGTGTATTAATATATATATATATACAGTCTCGTATATATCTACAGATCTACAGTGCATTCGGTGGTGTACTGTTTCTAATACACTTCAGGCAGTGTACACAGTATCTAATACAATGTGTACAGTTTCTACTACTTTTCTGGTGGTGTACATAGTATCTAATACAGTGTGTACAGTTTCTAGTACATATATATTTATTTAAAATCTGCGTTCAGTGTAGCCCATATATACAGTGCATTTGGTTGTGTATAGTTTCCAATACACTTCAGGCGGTGTACACAGTATGTAATACAGTGTGTACAGCATAGCTCCCAAATGTCCCTGATTTCAAGGGGCTGTCCCTGATTTGGAGCAATGTCCCTCTGTCCCTCTTTCATCCTCATTTGTCCCTCATTTTGGTCTGATCTATATAGATGTATATAAAATGCACTTTTTATCTTTCAAAAAGTATTTTTCCCAGTGCTAAACCTTTCATCCAAAATGTAAATTGCTGCATTTGTCAATGTCAAAAGCCAGTATAAAGGAATATTAGTGGTAAAAAAAAAAATCTTTTTTTAGGTTAATTCTACTTTAAGGGGGTGTGGCAGGGGGCCTGTCCTATGCCTATATACTTTTGCTAGTAGGTGTTCCTCATTCCTATCTCAAAAAGTTGGGAGGCATTTGTACAGTTTCTACTACACTTCTGGTAGTGTACACAGTACACAATACAGTGCAGCCATAGTACAGATTCTAATACAGTGCAGGCGGTGTACACAGTATCTAATACAGTGTGTACAGTTTCTACTACTTTTGTGGTGGTGTAAACAGTATCTAACACAGTGTGTACAGTTTCTACTATACTTCTGGTGGTGTCCACAGTATACAATACAGTGCAGCCGTAGTACAGTTTCTAATACAGTGCAGACGGTGTACACAGTATCTAATACAGTGTGTACAGTTTCTACTACACTTCTGGTGGTGTACATAGTATACAATACAGTGCAGTCATTGTACAGTTTACAATACAGTGCAGGAAGTGTACACAGTATCTAATACAGTGTGTATAGTTTTTACTACACTTCTGGTGGTGTACACAGTGTCTAATACAGTGCGTACAGTTTCTAGTACATATATATTTATTTAAAATCTGCGTTCAGTGTAGCCCATATATACAGTGCATTTGGTTGTGTATAGTTTCTAATACACTTCAGGCGGTGTACACAGTATATAATACAGTGTAGTGTGGTGTTGCAAAACAAAAAATACATCATGTCCGGAAGGCCACCAAGGAGCGGCAAATGCTCACAGGCCACTAAAAGAGGGCAAGCAGCCTCTGTGTCTACAGTCAACAGTGGTGGTCATGGAACTGGTGCATCTACCTGCAGGTGGCCATGGGGCACGCTTGTCCTTTTTTGCTGTTGCTGGCCGTGCTATTGAGCCACAACATGCAGAAGAGTTGTTGGAGTGGACAAAGCCGTCTTCATCCTCCTCATCCTCTGTCACCCAGGCTGAGAGAAGTTTGCCTTCCAACGCAGCTGCCAAAGCAGCCTATTCCACCGGCTCCTTGTCTATAGTCACTCCTTCTGTAGCCCCACCATCATGCACAGAGGAGTCCCCAGAATTATTCGACCATAGTGTCGGGTACATGCTGCTGGAGGATGTGCAGCGATTTGAAGGCTCCGATGTTGGTTCCCAGGTTAAGAAAGGGAGTAACGTGAGCCTAGAGAGAGGGGGTGCCACAGAAGGACAAGAAACTGGCAGTCCTGTTGCCCCAGCTGCAGCTTACTGCCAAGTTTTCTCCAGTGATGAGGAGAGAGGGGATGCTGAGGTCACTGACTCTACTTGGGTGCCTTAGAGAAGAGAGGAGGAGGAGGAGGAAAAGGAGGAGGCACTTTTTTTGCATTAATACATGTCCCCTGGGGCAGGACCCGGGTCCCCAAACACTTTTTATGGCAATACCTTGCATATAAGCCTTTAAAATTAAAATTTTAGATTTTTCCCATTTTCGTCCCATAGACTTTAACAATGTTCACGTGTTCGCACAATTTTTTTTCCTGGGGGTGTTCGGCTCATCCCTACTGTATATGTTAGGTAAAGATCCCCAGGTTACACATGCCTCAATGTACATAAAATGCTTTGCCTTCCCTACCAATAACATATTTTAATCTCATTCCCAGTGGTCCCATGGTGCTGGTTAGTATTCTCCATTCAGCTGCAATGCATGTACAGTTGGGGAAATCGACGCAAAAACATTTATCTAAGTCAAGGACAACCTTAGTCACATACATAAAAATGTTGCAAAATGTTCAAATAAAAATGTGTATGCAGGAGGGTTTCACATCTTACAGTCATAGGTATGTGTACTTAAGCGCTAGAGTGGGTATTCAAAGACAGAACGGCAACAATGTTTTAAGATAGCCAAATGATGATGCTGCAACCCATATATTAGTGTTCTCACACGTGGAAGAAATGATTTTAAAATACACACAAAATGTTAATATTTATGTGCAATGGGTGCGCTATCAATCAACCTTAAAAAGCGTGTAGATATGGTTAAAAATTGCTTGTGCAATGATACTGGTCAAGTGGTGTGTAAAACCTCCTTAAAATCCGTGCACTATGTATGTATAAATAAATACATAAAACCATATATAAATATATAAATATATAAATAAGTGGATACTCTTCCTAGTTGTGATACCAGTGATTTAGTGATATTTGTGAAATGGTGCTGTGAATAAAAAACAGTAAAAAAAGGGGGTGAAACCACGTTTAAATTCAAGCCCTTAAAAAATCCATGCGTTTAAAACTGAAAAAAACGCATTTGGTTGTGCGATTTATTCATGGAAAAAGCACACAATTGGTTATGCGATTATATTGGGAGAAACACCATAAGTGTTTTTTAGGATCCTTTAGGAGTCCATGCATCTGACAGGTGTCTCCTTAGGGGTTTAATTGCGGTTGCTTAGACAGGTGTTGTTCCTGATTAGGGATGAGCCGAACACCCCCGGGTTCGGTTCGAACCAGAACCTTCGAACGGACCGAAAGTTCGCGCAAATTTTCGAACCCTATACGTTATAATGGACGCGAACGTTCGAAATCAAAAGTGCTAATTACAACGGCCAATATGCATGTTAATGTCATAAAACAGGTTTGGGGACCCGGGTCCTGCCCCAGGGGACATATATCAATGCAAAAAGAACTTTTAAAAACTAACGTTTTTTCGGGAGCAGTCATTTTAATGATGCATAAAGTGAAAAAAAAAAGTGAAATTTTCCTTTAAATATGGTACCTGGGGGGTGTCTAAAGTATGCCTGTGAAGTGGCATGTGTTTCCCGTGTTTAGAACTGTCCTTGCACAAAATGACATTTGTAAAGGAAAAAAAGAAGCCATTTAAAACCACTTGCGGCTTTAGGTTTGTTCTTAAGTAGAATCTGAACAGGTACATTATGAAGTGTAGCTCCATCCCAAAAAAATCTATTTTTAAGCTTTTTGGAGAACATAGGGAGGGGTTATCACCCCTGTAACATTTGCTGTCTTTGCACATCTGTTCAGAACATGTCACCTCACTTTCCGTCCCAATGACAAATGTTTTTGGAAAAGTGGGGTTTTAATTGAAACAAGGATTGGTGATAAAGTATCAGTAGAGAGGAGATACCTTTTTCCCAAATTAAATCTAACAGGATAGAATTTCCCTTCCTAGGGGTAGATTTCCTCTCACTTCCTGTTTTCTCTTTCCATTTGCAAGTAGGAGTCGTTTGTAAGTTGGATGTTTGAAAGTAGGGGCCTGGCGTATATACTCTGCAGAAATTTGCCCTATTAGATGTTGGTGTAGCCACAAGACTGGTGGGCACAGGAATGGGCCCTGCTATGAGTTAATAGATCAAGATTTGTAATTGCATGCACCTGTTGAACAGGGCAGAAAAATTGGGGGTGGTGGTGGTGGTGGACGGTGTTGCCACAAGACTGTAAGCTCTCACAGTTACTCTTGGTGGGCGCAGGAATGGGCCCTGCTGTGAGTTATTAGATCAAGATTTGTAATTGCAAGCACCTGATGAACAGGGCAGAAAAATTGGGCCTTTGGCGGTGGTGGTGGACGGTGTTGCCACAAGACTGTAGGCCCTCATAGTTACTCTTGGTGGGCGCAGGAATGGGCCCTGCTGTGAGTTATTAGATCAAGATTTGTAATTGCAAGCACCTGATGAACAGGGCAGAAAAATTGGGCCTTTGGCGGTGGTGGTGGACGGTGTTGCCACAAGACTGTAGGCCCTCACAGTTACTCTTGGTGGGCGCAGGAATGGGCCCTGTTGTGAGTTATTAGATCAAGATTTGTAATTGCAAGCACCTGATGAACAGGGCAGAAAAATTGGGCCTTTGGCGGTGGTGGTGGACGGTGTTGCCACAAGACTGCAGGCCCTCATAGTTACTCTTGGTGGGCGCAGGAATGGGCCCTGCTGTGAACTATTAGATCAAGATTTGTAATTACCCGCCCCTGTTAAACAGGGGCTGAAAAATTGTGCCTTAGGCACTGGTGCTGGTGCCACAACACTGCAACCCCTCACAGAGACTGTACTTGGAGCACAGCAGTCACACGTGTTGCGAAGCATTTTTTTAAAAAAAATTGTAAGTACCCGCCCCTGTTAAACAGGGGCTGAAAAATTGTGCCTTAGGCACTGGTGCTGGTGCCACAACACTGCAACCCGGCCCTCACAGATACTGTACTTGGAGCACAGCAGTCACACGTGTTGCGAAGCATTTTTTTAAAAAATTGTAAGTACACGCCCCTGTTAAACAGGGGCTGAAAAATTTGGCCTTAGGCACTGGTGCTGGTGCCACAACACTGCAACCCGGCCCTCACAGATACTGTACTTGGAGCACAGCAGTCACACGTGTTGCGAAGCATTTTTTTAAAAAATTGTAAGTACCCGCCCCTGTTAAACAGGGGCTGAAAAATTGTGCCTTAGGCACTGGTGCTGGTGCCACAACACTGCAACCCGGCCCTCACAGATACTGTACTTGGAGCACAGCAGTCACACGTGTTGCGAAGCATTTTTTTAAAAAATTGTAAGTACCCGCCCCTGTTAAACAGGGGCTGAAAAATTGTGCCTTAGGCACTGGTGCTGGTGCCACAACACTGCAACACGGCCCTCACAGAGACTGTACTTGGAGCACAGCAGTCACACGTGTTGCGAAGCATTTTTTTAAAAAATTGTAAGTACACGCCCCTGTTAAACAGGGGCTGAAAAATTGTGCCTTAGGCACTGGTGTGGTGGCATGGATCATTGAGGAGGAGGAAGAGGATAGTCAGTGAACATAAGAGGACAGTCACTCAGCATCAGCATAGGCAGTCTTGAAGGGATGTGACATTAAAAATTATTCGGTTATATCCGCCTCAGGTGCCTGGTAGCTGGTGGTGATCCAAGACTGATTCATTTTGATGAATGTCAGTCGATCAACCGAGGCGGTGGACAGACCTATGATCAGTCACAAATCCTCCAGCAGCACTGAATGTGCGTTCGGAAAGAACGCTGGAGGCAGGACAGGCCAGTAGCTCAATTGCATACTGTGCAAGCTCTGGCCAGTGATCCATCCTCAGGACCCAGTAAGCCAGAGGATTTTCGGTGGGAAAGGTGTCCAAGTCTGACCTTGCCCCAAGGTATTCCTGCACCATGTATATCAGACGCTGGCGATGGTTGCTGGAACCGATCATACCTTGGGGCTGCGGACTAAAAAATTGTCTGAACGCATCGGTCAGACGTCCACCTTCCCCACCGCTCCTTCTGCCACTGACCGAAGCCTCAGCAACTCGTCGCCCAGGACCAGGAGTTTGTAGCCTCCCAGTTTCTGGGAACGCGTTGCACAGACCTTTCTGCAAGGCCTCCCTGAGATGTCTCATCCTCTGCTCCCTCTGCGACGGCAAGATAAGGTCCGCAACCTTACCCTTGTACCGCGGATCAAGGAGAGTGGCCAGCCAGTAATGGTCCCTCTCCTTGATCCGAAGAACACGAGGATCCTTCCGCAGGCTTTGCAGGATCAGGGAGGCCATGCAGCGTAGGTTAGCTGAGGCATTCGGTCCGGAGTCTTCTGGGTCACTGAGGATGACATGATCGCCAGCCACCTCCTCCCAGCCACGTACAAGTCCACTGGTTTGTTGGGACTGTACATCATCCCTAAAAGACTGCTGCTGCTGATGCTGAGTGCCAGGCTCCACCTCCATGCTCACACAATCCTCCTCCTCCTCCTCCTCCTCCTCCTCATCCTCTTCCTGTGTGATGGGTGGGACAGAAGGAACACTGTCCGGATAAAGGGGGCCTTGAGAGGCAAGGAAGTCCTCCTCTTCCTGCCTCTGTTCTGCCTCAAGTGCCCTGTCCATTATCCCACGTAGCGTATGCTCCAACAGGTGGACAAGAGGGACAGTGTCACTGATGCATGCACTGTCACTGCTCACCATCCTCGTGGCCTCCTCAAATGGTGAGAGGACAGTGCATGCATCCCTGATCATGCTCCACTGACGTGGGGAAAAAAAACCAAGCTCCCCTGACCCTGTCCTGGTGCCGTAGTCGCAAAGGTACTCATTGATGGCCCTCTGCTGCGTGTGCAGTCGCTGCAGCATGGCCAACGTTGAGTTCCACCTGGTGGGCATGTCACATATTAGGCGGTTCTTGGGCAGGTTCAGCTCCTTTTGCAGCTCAGTCAGCCGAGCACTGGCATTATAAGATCGGCGGAAATGCACACAGACTTTCCTGGCCTGCCTCAGGACATCCTGTAAGCCTGGGAACCTGCCCAAGAACCGCTGCACCACCAGGTTGAGGACGTGAGCCATGCAGGGCACATGGGTGAGCTGCCCCTGTCGCAGGGCGGAGAGGAGGTTGGTGCCATTGTCAGAAACGACCATTCCTGGCTTAAGCTGACGTGGCGTCAACCACCTCTCGGCCTGCCCCTGCAGAGCTGCCAGAACCTCTGGCCCAGTGTGGCTCCTGTCCCCCAAACACACCAGCGCAAGCACGGCATGGCATCTTTTTGCCTGCGTACTTGCGTAGCCCCTTGTACGCCTACGGAGCACCGCTGGTTCCAAGGACAGAGCACTGGAGGAAGAAGAAGAGGAGGGGGTGGAGGAGAGAGGTGTGTCACAACCAGTAGCAGTAGTCGCGTTTTGGAGGCGTGGTGGCGGAACAACCTCCAACACTACTGCACCTTGTCCTGCATCCCTCCCAGCTGCCAATAGATTGACCCAATGGGCCGTGAAAGAAAGGTACCGTCCCTGTCCATGCCTGCTGGACCATGAGTCAGCGGTAATATGCACCTTACCGCTGACCGCCCTGTCCAGCGAGGCATGGACATTGCCCTCCACATGCCGGTAGAGAGACGGAATCGCCTTCCGCGAGAAAAAGTGGCGTTTGGGAACCTGCCACTGAGGAACCGCACATTGAACAAACTCACGGAAGGGGGCCGAGTCTACCAACTGAAAAGGCAGCAGTTGAAGTGCTAGCAATTTAGCAAGGCTAGCATTCAACCGCTGGGCATGTGGATGGCTGGGAGTGTACTTCTTTCTACGGTCCAGCAGCTGGGGCAGGGAAATTTGCCTGCTGCAATCGGACGTCGGTGTACTGCAAGTACTTGGTTGTGACACACCGAATTCTACACCTTCAGTCCTCTCAGAGCAGCTTTCAGAGAGGACTGAAGGTGTAGTGGGGATGGAGATCCCAGCTGAGGAGGAGCAAGGAGAGGTCCGCTTAGTTCTTTGGTGTGGGTCTTTTATGTGTGCCTGCCAACGAGCTGCATGGCAGGTCGCCATATGTCTGGTCATGCTTGTCGTGCCCAAGCGGCTGATGTTTTGGCCACGCGAGATACGCTTGAGACAAATATTGCAAATAGCAGTGGTGCGATCTGCTGCACTCGTCTCAAAAAAGGCCCACACCAAAGAACTTTTCTGATAACGTGCAGAGGCAGCGCCCTGCACAGGCGGAGCTCTGCGGTGTTGTACAGTTGCTGTGCTGGCCTCTACCTGGCCTCCAGGGGGCATCCTGCCTCGTTGGACATGTGACGCCGCATCCTCCTCCTCCTCGTCCTCCTCCTCATCCTCTCTCCCTTGAGGCACCCACGTGGAGTCAGTGACCTCATCATCCCCTCCCTCTTCACCACTAGAGCAAACCTGGCAGTAAGCTGCAGCTGGTGGAACAGTACTGCCAGATTCCTCAAGCTGGGTATCGTCATCCGAGCCTTCGAATCGTTGGGCATCCTCCTGGAGCATGTACCCAACACTGTGCTCAAAGAGTTCGGGGGACTCCTCAGGAGGACATGGTGGGTCTAGGGAAGGGGTGGCTGATGATGCTCTGTCAGTACCCTGAGCCTGGGTGAGAGAGGATGAGGAGGATGAGGAGGGCTTGGTCATCCATTCTACCAAGCCTTCAGCATGATGCGGCTCCACATGTCCAGCTGCCGAAAACAAAGACGCGCGTGTCCCATGGCCACGTGCTGATGACGATGCACGACCACGTCCACGTCCACGGCCACGTCCACTAGAAACAGAGCCGGCCTGCCCTGTGTTCTTGGCTCTGCACGCTCTGCCTCCCCTTGGCGGTCTTCCAGCCATTGTAGTCGGTAGTCCTGTGGGTGCTGCTGAGAAGAAAATATAGGAGCTCTGTGTGATGCCACTAACACACTAGAAGTCCTATGGGTGCTTCTGCAAAGAAAATAGAGGAGCTCTGTGTGATGCCACTAACACACTAGAAGTCCTGTGGGTGCTGCTGAGAAGAATATATAGGAGCTCTGTGTGATGCCACTAACACACTAGAAGTCCTATGGGTGCTTCTGCAAAGAAAATAGAGGAGCTCTGTGTGATGCCACTAACACACTAGAAGTCCTGTGGGTGCTGCTGAGAAGAATATATAGGAGCTCTGTGTGATGCCACTAACACACTAGAAGTCCTGTGGGTGCTTCTGCAAAGAAAATAGAGGAGCTCTGTGTGATGCCACTAACACACTAGAAGTCCTGTGGGTGCTTCTGCAAAGAAAATAGAGGAGCTCTGTGTGATGCCACTAACACACTAGAAGTCCTGTGGGTGCTTCTGCAAAGAAAATAGAGGAGCTCTGTGTGATGCCACTAACACACTAGAAGTCCTGTGGGTGCTTCTGCAAAGAAAATAGAGGAGCTCTGTGTGATGCCACTAACACACTAGAAGTCCTGTGGGTGCTTATGCAAAGAAAATAGAGGAGCTCTGTGTGATGCCACTAACACACTAGAAGTCCTGTGGGTGCTTCTGCAAAGAAAATAGAGGAGCTCTGTGTGATGCCACTAACACACTAGAAGTCCTGTGGGTGCTTCTGCAAAGAAAATAGAGGAGCTCTGTGTGATGCCACTAACACACTAGAAGTCCTGTGGGTGCTTATGCAAAGAAAATAGAGGAGCTCTGTGTGATGCCACTAACACACTAGAAGTCCTGTGGGTGCTGCTGAGAAGAATATATAGGAGCTCTGTGTGATGCCACTAACACACTAGAAGTCATATGGGTGCTTCTGCAAAGAAAATAGAGGAGCTCTGTGTGATGCCACTAACACACTAGAAGTCCTGTGGGTGCTTCTGCAAAGAAAATAGAGGAGCTCTGTGTGATGCCACTAACACACTAGAAGTCCTGTGGGTGCTGCTGAGAAGAATATATAGGAGCTCTGTGTGATGCCACTAACACACTAGAAGTCCTATGGGTGCTTCTGCAAAGAAAATAGAGGAGCTCTGTGTGATGGGACTAACACACTTCAAGTCCTATAGGTGCTTCTGGGAAGAAAATAAGGTCTGTGTGATGGGACTAACACACTTCAAGTCCTATAGTTGCTTCTGGGAACAAAATATAGCTCTGTGTGTGTGATGGGACTAACACACTTCAAGTCCTATAGGTGCTTCTGGGAACAAAATATAGCTCTGTGTGTGTGATGGGACTAACACACTTCAAGTCCTATAGGTGCTTCTGGGAAGAAAATATAGCTCTGTGTGTGTGATGGGACTAACACACTTCAAGTCCTATAGGTGCTTCTGGGAAGAAAATATAGCTCTGTGTGTGTAATGGGACTAACACACTTCAAGTCCTATAGGTGCTTCTGGGAACAAAATATAGCTCTGTGTGTGTGATGGGACTAACACACTTCAAGTCCTATAGGTGCTTCTGGGAACAAAATATAGCTCTGTGTGTGTGATGGGACTAACACACTTCAAGTCCTATAGGTGCTTCTGGGAACAAAATATAGCTCTGTGTGTGTGATGGGACTAACACACTTCAAGTCCTATAGGTTCTTCTGGGAACAAAATATAGCTCTGTGTGTGTGATGGGACTAACACACTTCAAGTCCTATAGGTGCTTCTGGGAACAAAATATAGCTCTGTGTGTGTGATGGGACTAACACACTTCAAGTCCTATAGGTGCTTCTGGGAAGAAAATATAGCTCTGTGTGTGTAATGGGACTAACACACTTCAAGTCATATAGGTGCCTCTGGGAACAAAATATAGCTCTGTGTGTGTGATGGGACTAACACACTTCAAGTCCTATAGGTGCTTCTGGGAAGAAAATATAGCTCTGTGTGTGTGATGGGACTAACACACTTCAAGTCCTATAGGTTCTTCTGGGAACAAAATATAGCTCTGTGTGTGTGATGGGACTAACACACTTCAAGTCCTATAGGTGCTTCTGGGAACAAAATATAGCTCTGTGTGTGTGATGGGACTAACACACTTCAAGTCCTATAGGTGCTTCTGGGAACAAAATATAGCTCTGTGTGTGTGATGGGACTAACACACTTCAAGTCCTATAGGTGCTTCTGGGAACAAAATATAGCTCTGTGTGTGTGATGGGACTAACACACTTCAAGTCCTATAGGTGCTTCTGGGAACAAAATATAGCTCTGTGTGTGTGATGGGACTAACACACTTCAAGTCCTATAGGTGCTTCTGGGAAGAAAATATAGCTCTGTGTGTGTAATGGGACTAACACACTTCAAGTCCTATAGGTGCCTCTGGGAACAAAATATAGCTCTGTGTGTGTGATGGGACTAACACACTTCAAGTCCTATAGGTGCTTCTGGGAAGAAAATATAGCTCTGTGTGTGTGATGGGACTAACACACTTCAAGTCCTATAGGTTCTTCTGGGAACAAAATATAGCTCTGTGTGTGTGATGGGACTAACACACTTCAAGTCCTATAGGTGCTTCTGGGAACAAAATATAGCTCTGTGTGTGTGATGGGACTAACACACTTCAAGTCCTATAGGTGCTTCTGGGAACAAAATATAGCTCTGTGTGTGTGATGGGACTAACACACTTCAAGTCCTATAGGTGCTTCTGGGAACAAAATATAGCTCTGTGTGTGTGATGGGACTAACACACTTCAAGTCCTATAGGTGCTTCTGGGAACAAAATATAGCTCTGTGTGTGTGATGGGACTAACACACTTCAAGTCCTATAGGTGCTTCTGGGAAGAAAATATAGCTCTGTGTGTGTAATGGGACTAACACACTTCAAGTCCTATAGGTGCCTCTGGGAACAAAATATAGCTCTGTGTGTGTGATGGGACTAACACACTTCAAGTCCTATAGGTGCTTCTGGGAAGAAAATATAGCTCTGTGTGTGTGATGGGACTAACACACTTCAAGTCCTATAGGTTTTTCTGGGAACAAAATATAGCTCTGTGTGTGTGATGGGACTAACACACTTCAAGTCCTATAGGTGCTTCTGGGAACAAAATATAGCTCTGTGTGTGTGATGGGACTAACACACTTCAAGTCCTATAGGTGCTTCTGGGAAGAAAATATAGCTCTGTGTGTGTAATGGGACTAACACACTTCAAGTCCTATAGGTGCCTCTGGGAACAAAATATAGCTCTGTGTGTGTGATGGGACTAACACACTTCAAGTCCTATAGGTGCTTCTGGGAAGAAAATATAGCTCTGTGTGTGTGATGGGACTAACACACTTCAAGTCCTATAGGTGCTTCTGGGAAGAAAATATAGCTCTGTGTGTGTGATGGGACTAACACACTTCAAGTCCTATAGGTACTTCTGGGAAGAAAATATAGCTCTGTGTGTGTGATGGGACTAACACACTTCAAGTCCTATAGGTGCTTCTGGGAACAAAATATAGCTCTGTGTGTGTGATGGGACTAACACACTTCAAGTCCTATAGGTGCTTCTGGGAACAAAATATAGCTCTGTGTGTGTGATGGGACTAACACACTTCAAGTCCTATAGGTGCTTCTGGGAACAAAATATAGCTCTGTGTGTGTGATGGGACTAACACACTACAAGTCCTATAGGTGCTTCTGGGAACAAAATATAGGAGCTCTGCCTGCCTGCCACGAACACACTACAAGTCCTATAGGTGCTTCTGGGAACAAAATATAGGAGCTCTGCCTGCCTGCCACGAACACACTACAAGTCCTATAGGTGCTTCTGGTAACAAAATATAGGAGCTCTGCCTGCCTGCCACGAACACACTACAAGTCCTATAGGTGCTTCTGGTAACAAAATATAGGAGCTCTGCCTGCCTGCCACGAACACACTACAAGTCCTATAGGTGCTTCTGGTAACAAAATATAGGAGCTCTGCCTGCCTGCCACGAACACACTACAAGCCCCTCTTTCTCAATCAATCTTTGTAACTGAATCTATCTAACTCAATTTCTGTAAGTGAATCTCTCTACCTAACTAAATCGAGCAGAGTGTCACAGAATCAGCCTGCTCAATCTGCGCCGGAACAGCATGTGACCGGCGCAGACGGCGTGGCGGCCTTTTATAGGGGGGGGCGTGTACTACAGCCCCTGAGCTGTAATTGGCTACAGGCGTCCTGCCTGTAGCCAATTATGGCTCTTCGAGTTTCCGGGGCTGTGATTGGCCAAGCATGCGGGGTCACAGTGCATGCTTGGCCAATCATCAGCCAGCAATGCACTGCGCCGGCCGCGCCGGCCGCAATGCATTGCGGGGCCGCTCGCATCACACGAACGTGATGCGAGCGGCCAAAATAGTTCTGGGCTCGCCGAGCGAGCGAACGCCCGGTGCTCGATGCGAACGTGGGTTCGCATCGAGCACCGGGCCCATCCCTATTCCTGATTAGTTAGTGCTGAGGCGTTTTTCTAACTAATTGCCCTTTGGTATTGAGCATAGATTAAAACTTGAAGGATAAAAGATGTACACCATCAATAGGAAAGATAAGCACCATTTAGTAAATGTATATTTGAACAAGTGTATACATAATACTTTCACTTATCTTTAGTTGTGGTGTCCTCTTTCCTGCTGGTCCTTACTATCTCTTCCGTGTTTGCATGAGGATAGAAAACAGATAAAAAACCATTGCGCAATATAGTTATACTTTGAATGGTGTGCATGTGCTGTGGCTGAAGCCCATCTACTTACACAGCACCCTACGAACGAAGCGCGGTGGTTAGAAATATGTCAGGCACCTGTCTAAGCAACCGCAATTAAACCCCTAAGGAGACACCTGTCAGATGCATGGACTCCTAAAGGATCCTAAAAAACACTTATGGTGTTTCTCCCAATATAATCGCATAACCAATTGTGTGCTTTTTCCATGAATAAATCGCACAACCAAATGCGTTTTTTTCAGTTTTAAACGCATGGATTTTTTAAGGGCTTGAATTTAAACGTGGTTTCACCCCCTTTTTTTACTGTTTTTTATTCACAGCACCATTTCACAAATATCACTAAATCACTGGTATCACAACTAGGAAGAGTATCCACTTATTTATATATTTATATATTTATATATGGTTTTATGTATTTATTTATACATACATAGTGCACGGATTTTAAGGAGGTTTTACACACCACTTGACCAGTATCATTGCACAAGCAATTTTTAACCATATCTACACGCTTTTTAAGGTTGATTGATAGCGCACCCATTGCACATAAATATTAACATTTTGTGTGTATTTTAAAATCACATCTTACAGTCAACAGCAGCACCAAAATATTAATCTGTCTTCCTGTTGTCTGTAATTTTTTGCTACTATGGACTTAAAGCGGACCTTCAGTCATTTTTTCAACTTTCTATCTATTAAATCCTTTGCCCTTGTTGTTTTAACTTTGGATGGTAAAACATTTTTTTTCTACCAATAAATACCTTATACCGCCCACTTCCTGTTTCTTGTCTGGTCATTAGCCTAGGCCTATGACATCATGCATAGCTCTTTCTCTAACTCTCCTGAGAGTTTGCCAGGAAGGGAGGGGGGATGAGTCATTAAAGGGCCAATGAAAGATGTAGAGCTTGAGGTGTGCCTCTGTGTGTCTGTATAAATCCAGGGACTGAACAGGTAGCAGCTTCAGCTGCCCACAGTTAAAATGTCTGCAGCCAAACTTAGTGGAGAGAGATTTCTGTAGCATATTTTGCAAGTACACAATCACAGTATATATAAAATAATATGCAAAGTGGTTGGAGTGAAGATTCAGAATGACAAAGATATTCCTTTTGTCAGTGTTCCTTTTTTCCTGTATAAAGTAGTATGTGGCGCTAACCTTTTATACACTAATCCTGTCTAATAAGACTATGGATAACATCTGTAGCTAATGCAAATAAATAATGCAAATAAATAATATAAAAAATGATATAAACAATTCCAAAGCTTAATAATAAATGCAATGTGCAAATGTGCAATAAAGTGCAAACAAACAGGTGCAAGTTAGTTAGTTACCTTATTTCCTGTACTGTCCACAGCATCCTACATACACAATTTTATTGTCGCTATATAGACAATTGGCTCTTTATAGTGGCTGGACAACACACTCGCCTAGATGTTTGGCTACAATATATGAATGAAGATTATTTAAATTTAAATTTCACTGGACATTGCTCGGAGTCAATAGAATTCTTAGACGTTTTATTAATGAGCGATGGAGATAAGGTGGTATCTAGTCTGTAAAGAAAGCCATCAGCAGGGAACACCCTTTTAGGACAGATTCCAGCCATCCCGGACACATAATTTAAAATATACCGGTAGGTCAGTTCCTAAGGTTGAAACGAATATGCAGTAGGGATGTGAATTTTAAAACAGAAGCCATGGAAATGGCCTCTAGATTTAAGGAAAGAGGATATTCTGAAGCAGTTGTCCACAGGGCCTTTAACAATGCAGAAAACACCTCACTAGCTAAACTATTAGATGGTATATCTTCTAAATATTCTAGTTCTCCTGTCTTCTCTACTCCATATAGCATGGAGTTTGAGAAAGTCAGGAACATGATTACCAAATATCTCCCTGTTCTATCTAATGATCCAGTTTATGCAAATATTCTTTACAATGATACACAGACTGTGTCTAGGAGGGCTCCAACCATTGGAAAATATTTGTCTCCTAGTCTGTTTACTAGCAATAGGTCCACTGCACACTGGTTACAGTTTAAGGGTACTTTTAAATGCGGCATGAATAGCTGTGCTTATTGCTCCTATATTAAGAAAGGAGAGCTGAGAGATCGTTTGCATGATCATTTGTATGACACTCAGCCAATATAGCCAGACATTGGAATGAATACCACGACAAGGTGGTACTAGACCCTATCTTGTTTGTAACCCAGGGACCGCCTGTAGTTGTCTCAATTTAGAGCATTAAGTGTCACTTATGTCTGCTACTTAGTTCCTTCCGCTATCAGCATGAATCACTTCTAAAAAGTTCAACTGACACCAAGAAAAAAAGGTGACAGGGGAGGGACCTCCAGCAGAGTGACACCCTCAGCTCTGTTCCTGTGTGCTGTGTGAAAAGGGGGGGTGGTTATTCCCTCCAATCAGCAGAACTCTTCTCATTGAGCTCTGTAGAGTATAACTTAAGCTCCCTGACCCCCTTTTTTCTGAACTCTCAGAGAAACTTTAAAATCCAGCACTTTGAATGGATGTAGAGAAGAAAGGGCTGCAGATAAGCAGGTACAACTTATGCAGGAGGATTTGTTTAATCTCTGTGTATCACCTGAGGCCAGTTCCCTTCACTATGTAAGGGTTTACACCAAGTTTCAAGTAAATTAAGTGGTATTGAATGTTAAAGGCACCTACTGTATAATGCCCCTACAGCTCATCATAACCACATAAGTACCCACTATAAGGGGATCCTGCATCCACTAACCCTAAAAAAAAGGGAAACATTTCTCCCACTGATCATCAATGGGACTTTATTTACTGATTAGCAAACACTACACCAGCTACTAATGTAAATGGAATGTTTTTGCTGACCTCCAATGCAAGGGGGCATCATTGTACCATATGCACTCACTGGCCACTTTATTAGGTACAACTTGCTAGTACCGGGTTGGACCCACGTTTGCCTTCAGAACTGCCTTAATTCTTCATGGCATAGATTCAACAAGGTGTTGGAAGATTTTGGTCCATATTGACATGATAGCATAATGCAGTTGCTGCATATTTGTCGGCTGCACATCCATGATGTGAATCTGCCGTCCCACCACATCCCAAAGGTGCTCTATTGGATTGAGATCTGGTGACTGTGGAGGCCATTGGAGTACAGTGACCTCATTGTCCTGTTCAAGAAACCAGTTTGAGATGATTTGAGCTTCATGACATGGTGCATTATCCTGCTGAAAGTAGCCATCAGAAGATGGGTACACTGTAGTCATAAAGGGATGGACATGGTCAGCAACAATACTTGGGTAGGCCATGGCATTTAATAAATGTTCAATTAGTACTAAGGGGCCCTAAGTGTGCCAAGAAAATACCCTCCATGCCATTACACCACCATGGATCCATGGTTTCATGTTGTTTACACCAAATTCTGACTCCATAATCTGAATGTTGCAGCTGAAATCGAGACTCATCAGACCAGGCAACATTTTTCCAATATTCTATTGTCCAATGTTAGTGGGCCTGTGCGAACTGTAGCCTCAGTTTCCTGTTCTCAGCTGACAGGAGTGGCACCCAGTGTGGTCTTCTGCTGCTGTAGCCCATCTGCTTTAAGTTTCGATGTGTTGTGCATTCAGAGATGGTATTCTGCATACCTCAGTTGTAACGAGTGGTTATTTGAGGTACCGTTGCCTTTCTATCATGTCAAACCAGTCTGCCCATTCTCCTCTGACATCAACAAGCCATTTTCTTCCACACAACTGTCGCTCACTGGATATTTTATTTTTTTCTCTCCATTCTCTGTAAACCCTAGAGATGGCTGTGTGTAAAAATACCAGAAGATCAGCAGTTTTTGAAGTACTCAGACCAGCCCGTCTGACACCAACAACCATGCCACGTTCAGTCACAAATCCCCTTTCTTCCCCATTCTGATGCTCGGTTTGAACTTGAGCAAGTCGTTTTCATCAAATCTAGATGCTTAAATGCATTGAGTTGCTGCCATTAGGGATGGGCCCGGTGCTCGATGCAAACCCACGTTCGCATCGAGCACCGGGCGTTCGCTCGCTCGGCGAGCCCAGAACTATTTTGGCCGCTCGCATCACGTTCGTGTGATGCGCGCGGCCCCGCAATGCATTGCGGCCGGCGCGGCCGGCGCAGTGCATTGCTGGCTGATGATTGGCCAAGCATGCACTGTGACCCCGCATGCTTGGCCAATCACAGCCCCGGAAACTCGAAGAGCCATAATTGGCTACAGGCAGGACGCCTGTAGCCAATTACAGCTCAGGGGCTTTAGTACACGCCCCCCCCTATAAAAGGCCGCCACGCCGTCTGCGCCGGTCACATGCTGTTCCGGCGTAGATAGAGCAGGATAGATCTGTGACACTCTGCTGGATTTAGTTAGTTAGAGAGATTTACTTAGAGAGATTGAGTTAGATTCATTTACAAAGATTGATTTAGAAAGAGGGGCTTGTAGTGTGTTCGTGGCAGGCAGGCAGAGCTCCTATATTTTGTTCCCAGAAGCACCTATAGGACTTGTAGTGTGTTCGTGGCAGGCAGGCAGAGCTCCTATATTTTGTTCCCAGAAGCACCTATAGGACTTGTAGTGTGTTCCTGGCAGGCAGGCAGAGCTCCTATATTTTGTTCCCAGAAGCACCTATAGGACTTGTAGTGTGTTTGTGGCAGGCAGGCAGAGCTCCTATATTTTCTTCCCAGAAGCACCTATAGGACTTGTAGTGTGTTCCTGGCAGGCAGGCAGAGCTCCTATATTTTGTTCCCAGAAGCACCTATAGGACTTGTAGTGTGTTCCTGGCAGGCAGGCAGGCAGAGCTCCTATATTTTGTTCCCAGAAGCACCTATAGGACTTGTAGTGTGTTCCTGGCAGGCAGGCAGAGCTCCTATATTTTGTTCCCAGAAGCACCTATAGGACTTGTAGTGTGTTTGTGGCAGGCAGGCAGAGCTCCTATATTTTCTTCCCAGAAGCACCTATAGGACTTGAAGTGTGTTAGTCCCATCACACAGAGATCATATATTTTGTTCCCAGAAGCACCTATAGGACTTGAAGTGTGTTAGTCCCATCACACAGAGATCATATATTTTGTTCCCAGAAGCACCCATAGGACTTGAAGTGTGTTAGTCCCATCACACAGAGATCATATATTTTGTTCCCAGAAGCACCTATAGGACTTGAAGTGTGTTAGTCCCATCACACAGAGATCATATATTTTGTTCCCAGAAGCACCTATAGGACTTGAAGTGTGTTAGTCCCATCACACAGAGATCATATATTTTCTTCCCAGAAGCACCTATAGGACTTGAAGTGTGTTAGTCCCATCACACAGAGATCATATATTTTGTTCCCAGAAGCACCTATAGGACTTGAAGTGTGTTAGTCCCATCACACAGACCTATATTTTCTTCCCAGAAGCACCTATAGGACTTGAAGTGTGTTAGTCCCATCACACAGAGATCATATATTTTTGTTCCCAGAAGCACCTATAGGACTTGAAGTGTGTTAGTCCCATCACACAGAGATCATATATTTTGTTCCCAGAAGCACCTATAGGACTTGAAGTGTGTTAGTCCCATCACACAGAGATCATATATTTTGTTCCCAGAAGCACCTATAGGACTTGAAGTGTGTTAGTCCCATCACACAGACCTATATTTTCTTCCCAGAAGCACCTATAGGACTTGAAGTGTGTTAGTCCCATCACACAGAGATCATATATTTTGTTCCCAGAAGCACCTATAGGACTTGAAGTGTGTTAGTCCCATCACACAGAGATCATATATTTTGTTCCCAGAAGCACCCATAGGACTTGAAGTGTGTTAGTCCCATCACACATAGATCATATATTTTGTTCCCAGAAGCACCTATAGGACTTGAAGTGTGTTAGTCCCATCACACAGACCTATATTTTCTTCCCAGAAGCACCTATAGGACTTGAAGTGTGTTAGTCCCATCACACAGAGATCATATATTTTGTTCCCAGAAGCACCTATAGGACTTGAAGTGTGTTAGTCCCATCACACAGAGATCATATATTTTGTTCCCAGAAGCACCTATAGGACTTGAAGTGTGTTAGTCCCATCACACAGAGATCATATATTTTGTTCCCAGAAACACCTATAGGACTTGAAGTGTGTTAGTCCCATCACACAGACCTATATTTTCTTCCCAGAAGCACCTATAGGACTTGAAGTGTGTTAGTCCCATCACACAGAGATCATATATTTTGTTCCCAGAAGCACCTATAGGACTTGAAGTGTGTTAGTCCCATCACACAGAGATCATATATTTTGTTCCCAGAAGCACCTATAGGACTTCTAGTGTGTTAGTGGCATCACACAGAGCTCCTCTATTTTCTTCTCAGCAGCACCCACAGGACTTCTAGTGTGTTAGTGGCATCACACAGAGCTCCTCTATTTTCTTTGCAGAAGCACCCATAGGACTTCTAGTGTGTTAGTGGCATCACACAGAGCTCCTATATTTTCTTCTCAGCAGCACCCACAGGACTTCTAGTGTGTTAGTGGCATCACACAGAGCTCCTCTATTTTCTTTGCAGAAGCACCCATAGGACTTCTAGTGTGTTAGTGGCATCACACAGAGCTCCTATATTTTCTTCTCAGCAGCACCCACAGGACTTCTAGTGTGTTAGTGGCATCACACAGAGCTCCTCTATTTTCTTTGCAGAAGCACCCACAGGACTTCTAGTGTGTTAGTGGCATCACACAGAGCTCCTCTATTTTCTTTGCAGAAGCACCCATAGGACTTCTAGTGTGTTAGTGGCATCACACAGAGCTCCTATATTTTCTTCTCAGCAGCACCCACAGGACTTCTAGTGTGTTAGTGGCATCACACAGAGCTCCTCTATTTTCTTTGCAGAAGCACCCACAGGACTTCTAGTGTGTTAGTGGCATCACACAGAGCTCCTCTATTTTCTTTGCAGAAGCACCCATAGGACTTCTAGTGTGTTAGTGGCATCACACAGAGCTCCTATATTTTCTTCTCAGCAGCACCCATAGGACTTCTAGTGTGTTAGTGGCATCACACAGAGCTCCTCTATTTTCTTTGCAGAAGCACCCATAGGACTTCTAGTGTGTTAGTGGCATCACACAGAGCTCCTATATATTCTTCTCAGCAGCACCCACAGGACTACGGACTACAATGGCTGGAAGACCGCCAAGGGGAGGCAGAGCGTGCAGAGCCAAGAACACAGGGCAGGCAGGCTCTGTTTCTAGTGGACGTGGCCGTGGCCGTGGACGTGGTCGTGCATCGTCATCAGCACGTGGCCATGGGACACGCGCGTCTTTGTTTTCGGCAGCTGGACATGTGGAGCCGCATCATGCTGAAGGCTTGGTAGAATGGATGACCAAGCCCTCCTCATCCTCCTCATCCTCTCTCACCCAGGCTCAGGGTACTGGCAGAGCATCATCAGCCACCCCTTCCCTAGACCCACCATGTCCTCCTGAGGAGTCCCCCGAACTCTTTGAGCACAGTGTTGGGTACATGCTCCAGGAGGATGCCCAACGATTCGAAGGCTCGGATGATGATACCCAGCTTGAGGAATCTGGCAGTACTGTTCCACCAGCTGCAGCTTACTGCCAGGTTTGCTCTAGTGGTGAAGAGGGAGGGGATGATGAGGTCACTGACTCCACGTGGGTGCCTGAAGGGAGAGAGGATGAGGAGGAGGACGAGGAGGAGGAGGATGCGGCGTCACATGTCCAACGAGGCAGGATGCCCCCTGGAGGCCAGGTAGAGGCCAGCACAGCAACTGTACAACACCGCAGAGCTCCGCCTGTGCAGGGCGCTGCCTCTGCACGTTATCAGAAAAGTTCTTTGGTGTGGGCCTTTTTTGAGACGAGTGCATCAGATCGCACCACTGCTATTTGCAATATTTGTCTCAAGCGTATCTCGCGTGGCCAAAACATCAGCCGCTTGGGCACCACAAGCATGACCAGACATATGGCGACCTGCCATGCAGCTCGTTGGCAGGCACACATAAAAGACCCACACCAAAGAACTAAGCGGACCTCTCCTTGCTCCTCCTCAGCTGGGATCTCCATCCCCACTACACCTTCAGTCCTCTCTGAAAGCTGCTCTGAGAGGACTGAAGGTGTAGAATTAGGTGTGTCACAACCAAGTACTTGCAGTACACCGACGTCCGATTGCAGCAGGCAAATTTCCCTGCCCCAGCTGCTGGACCGTAGAAAGAAGTACACTCCCAGCCATCCACATGCCCAGCGGTTGAATGCTAGCCTGGCTAAATTGCTAGCACTTCAACTGCTGCCTTTTCAGTTGGTAGACTCGGCCCCCTTCCGTGAGTTTGTTCAATGTGCGGTTCTTCAGTGGCAGGTTCCCAAACGCCACTTTTTCTCACGGAAGGCGATTCCGTCTCTCTACCGGCATGTGGAGGGCAATGTCCATGCCTCGCTGGACAGGGCGGTCAGCGGTAAGGTGCATATTACCGCTGACTCATGGTCCAGCAGGCATGGACAGGGACGGTACCTTTCTTTCACGGCCCATTGGGTCACTCTATTGGCAGCTGGGAGGGATGCAGGACAAGGTGCAGTAGTGTTGGAGGTTGTTCCGCCACCACGCCTCCAAAACGCTACTACTGCTACTGGTTGTGACACACCTCTCTCCTCCACCCCCTCCTCTTCTTCTTCCTCCAGTGCTCTGTCCTTGGAACCAGCGGTGCTCCGTAGGCGTACAAGGGGCTACGCAAGTACGCAGGCAAAAAGATGCCATGCCGTGCTTGCGCTGGTGTGTTTGGGGGACAGGAGCCACACTGGGCCCGAGGTTCTGGCAGCTCTGCAGGGGCAGGCCGAGAGGTGGTTGACGCCACGTCAGCTTAAGCCAGGAATGGTCGTTTCTGACAATGGCACCAACCTCCTCTCCGCCCTGTGACAGGGGCAGCTCACCCATGTGCCCTGCATGGCTCACGTCCTCAACCTGGTGGTGCAGCGGTTCTTGGGCAGGTTCCCAGGCTTACAGGATGTCCTGAGGCAGGCCAGGAAAGTCTGTGTGCATTTCCGCCGATCTTATAATGCCAGTGCTCGGCTGACTGAGCTGCAAAAGGAGCTGAACCTGCCCAAGAACCGCCTAATATGTGACATGCCCACCAGGTGGAACTCAACGTTGGCCATGCTGCAGCGACTGCACACGCAGCAGAGGGCCATCAATGAGTACCTTTGCGACTATGGCACCAGGACAGGGTCAGGGGAGCTTGTTTTTTTTTCCCCACGTCAGTGGAGCATGATCAGGGATGCATGCACTGTCCTCTCACCATTTGAGGAGGCCACGAGGATGGTGAGCAGTGACAGTGCATGCATCAGTGACACTGTCCCTCTTGTCCACCTGTTGGAGCATACGCTGCGTGGGATAATGGACAGGGCACTTGAGGCAGAACAGAGGCAGGAAGAGGAGGACTTCCTTGCCTCTCAAGGCCCCCTTTATCCGGACAGTGTTCCTTCTGTCCCACCCATCACACAGGAAGAGGATGAGGAGGAGGAGGAGGAGGTGGAGGAGGATTGTGTGAGCATGGAGGTGGAGCCTGGCACTCAGCATCAGCAGCAGCAGTCTTTTAGGGATGATGTACAGTCCCAACAAACCAGTGGACTTGTACGTGGCTGGGAGGAGGTGGCTGGCGATCATGTCATCCTCAGTGACCCAGAAGACTCCGGACCGAATGCCTCAGCTAACCTACGCTGCATGGCCTCCCTGATCCTGCAAAGCCTGCGGAAGGATCCTCGTGTTCTTCGGATCAAGGAGAGGGACCATTACTGGCTGGCCACTCTCCTTGATCTGCGGTACAAGGGTAAGGTTGCGGACCTTATCTTGCCGTCGCAGAGGGAGCAGAGGATGAGACATCTCAGGGAGGCCTTGCAGAAAGGTCTGTGCAACGCGTACCCAGAAACTGGGAGGCTACAAACTCCTGGTCCTGGGCGACGAGTTGCTGAGGCTTCGGTCAGTAGCAGAAGGAGCGGTGGGGAAGGTGGACGTCTGACCGATGCGTTCAGACAATTTTTTAGTCCGCAGCCCCAAGGTATGATCGGTTCCAGCAACCATCGCCAGCGTCTGATATACATGGTGCAGGAATACCTTGGGGCAAGGTCAGACTTGGACACCTTTCCCACCGAAAATCCTCTGGCTTACTGGGTCCTGAGGATGGATCACTGGCCAGAGCTTGCAAAGTATGCAATTGAGCTAACAGCCTGTCCTGCCTCCAGCGTTCTTTCCGAACGCACATTCAGTGCTGCTGGAGGATTTGTCACCGATCATAGGGTGCGCCTGTCCACCGCCTCGGTTGATCGACTGACCTTCATCAAAATGAATCAGTCTTGGATCACCACCAGCTACCAGGCACCTGAGGCGGATATAACCGAATAATTTTTAATATCACATCCCTTCAAGACTGCCTATGCTGATGCTGAGTGACTGTCCTCTTATGTTCACTGACTATCCTCTTCCTCCTCCTCAATGATCCATGCCACCACACCAGTGCCTAAGGCACAATTTTTCAGCCCCTGTTTAACAGGGGCGTGTACATACAATTTTTATAAAAAAATGCTTCGCAACACGTGTGACTGCTGTGCTCCAAGTACAGTATCTGTGAGGGGTTGCAGTGTTGTGGCACCAGCACCAGTGCCTAAGGCACAATTTTTCAGCCCCTGTTTAACAGGGGCGGGTAATTACAATTTTTTAAAAAAAATGCTTCGCAACACGTGTGACTGCTGTGCTCCAAGTACAGTATCTGTGAGGGGTTGCAGTGTTGTGGCACCAGCACCAGTGCCTAAGGCACAATTTTTCAGCCCCTGTTTAACAGGGGCGGGTAATTACAATTTTTTAAAAAAATGCTTCGCAACACGTGTGACTGCTGTGCTCCAAGTACAGTATCTGTGAGGGGTTGCAGTGTTGTGGCACCAGCACCAGTGCCTAAGGCACAATTTTTCAGCCCCTGTTTAACAGGGGCGGGTAATTACAATTTTTTAAAAAAAAATGCTTCGCAACACGTGTGACTGCTGTGCTCCAAGTACAGTATCTGTGAGGGGTTGCAGTGTTGTGGCACCAGCACCAGTGCCTAAGGCACAATTTTTCAGCCCCTGTTTAACAGGGGCGGGTAATTACAATTTTTTAAAAAAATGCTTCGCAACACGTGTGACTGCTGTGCTCCAAGTACAGTATCTGTGAGGGGTTGCAGTGTTGTGGCACCAGCACCAGTGCCTAAGGCACAATTTTTCAGCCCCTGTTTAACAGGGGCGGGTAATTACAAATCTTGATCTAATAGTTCACAGCAGGGCCCATTCCTGCGCCCACCAAGAGTAACTATGAGGGCCTACAGTCTTGTGGCAACACCGTCCACCACCACCGCCAAAGGCCCAATTTTTCTGCCCTGTTCATCAGGTGCTTGCAATTACAAATCTTGATCTAATAACTCACAGCAGGGCCCATTCCTGCGCCCACCAAGAGTAACTATGAGGGCCTACAGTCTTGTGGCAACACCGTCCACCACCACCGCCAAAGGCCCAATTTTTCTGCCCTGTTCATCAGGTGCTTGCAATTACAAATCTTGATCTAATAACTCACAGCAGGGCCCATTCCTGCGCCCACCAAGAGTAACTATGAGGGCCTACAGTCTTGTGGCAACACCGTCCACCACCACCGCCAAAGGCCCAATTTTTCTGCCCTGTTCATCAGGTGCTTGCAATTACAAATCTTGATCTAATAACTCACCGCAGGGCCTATTCCTGCGCCCACCAAGAGTAACTGTGAGAGCTTACAGTCTTGTGGCAACACCGTCCACCACCACCACCACCACCCCCAATTTTTCTGCCCTGTTCAACAGGTGCATGCAATTACAAATCTTGATCTATTAACTCACAGCAGGGCCCATTCCTGTGCCCACCAGTCTTGTGGCTACACCAACATCTAATAGGGCAAATTTCTGCAGAGTATATACGCCAGGCCCCTACTTTCAAACATCCAACTTACAAACGACTCCTACTTGCAAATGGAAAGAGAAAACAGGAAGTGAGAGGAAATCTACCCCTAGGAAGGGAAATTCTATCCTGTTAGATTTAATTTGGGAAAAAGGTATCTCCTCTCTACTGATACTTTATCACCAATCCTTGTTTCAATTAAAACCCCACTTTTTCCAAAAACATTTGTCATTGGGACGGAAAGTTAGGTGACATGTTCTGAACAGATGTGCAAAGACAGCAAATGTTACAGGGGTGATAACCCCTCCCTATGTTCTCCAAAAAGCTTAAAAATAGATTTTTTTGGGATGGAGCTACACTTCATAATGTACCTGTTCAGATTCTACTTAAGAACAAACCTAAAGCCGCAAGTGTTTTTAAATGACTTCTTTTTTTCCTTTACAAATGTCATTTTGTGCAAGGACAGTTCTAAACACGGGAAACACATGCCACTTCACAGGCATACTTTAGACACCCCCCAGGTACCATATTTAAAGGAAAATTTCACTTTTTTTTTTTCACTTTATGCATCATTAAAATGACTGCTCCCGAAAAAACGTTAGTTTTTAAAAGTTCTTTTTGCATTGATATATGTCCCCTGGGGCAGGACCCGGGTCCCCAAACCTGTTTTATGACATTAACATGCATATTGGCCGTTGTAATTAGCACTTTTGATTTCGAACGTTCGCGTCCATTATAACGTATAGGGTTCGAAAATTTGCGCGAACTTTCGGTCGGTTCGAAGGTTCTGGTGCGAACCGAACCCGGGGGTGTTCGGCTCATCCCTAGCTGCCATGTGATTGGCTGATTAGCAATTTGTGTTACCAAGCAATTGAACAGGTGTACCTAATAAAGTGGTCGGTGGGTGTAAATCATGTGTGTACTACCTCATTTGCTGCAATGACAAAATAAAAAAGGTTTATGTTTCTAAAACTGGCAAATGGCTCTTCTTCTCCTGGAGCCTGTATAACTAAGCCTTTACAATAAGAAAACCTAGCCAAACAATAATATTGAACCCCTCACCAACCTCGAAATCCAATGTGCCAATGAACAATAGCAGGCAGTAGACCCTGAGATAAGCTCCTATTCTTGCACCTTCTCACCTCAGATCTACCTCAATTCTTGCACCTTTAAAACCTCAGATCAGCCTCAATTATGCACTATAATGCCCCGTACACACAAACGGATTTTCTGTCGGAAAAATCTTGGATGGTTTTTCTGACAGAATTCCGCTCAAGCTTCGCTTGCATACACACTCTCTGAACTTTCGACCGTCAAGAACGCGGTGACGTACAACACTACGACGAGCCGAGAAAATTAAGTTCAATGCTTCCGAGCATGTGTCGAATTGTTTCCGAGTAGGAATGCGTAGGAATTTTGCGCATCGGAATTGGTACAGACGATCAGAATTTCTTTCTTTTTCCGACCGAAAAATTGAGAACCTGCTCTCAAACTTTTGCTGGCTGGAATTCCCCCAGCAAAAGTCCAATGGAGCATACACACGGTCACATTTTCCGACCAAAAGCTCTCATCTGACTTTTGCTGGCGGAATTTCCGATTGTGTGTACGCGCATTAGAAATACAGGGGTTCGGCATTCATACCTGCTGCCACTGTCAGTTCCAGTAGGAGGATGGCAAAAGCAGTTGCGGACAGGCCGCTGTATTAGGAGGGCCAACTCCACAATATGAATCTAGACCATGGGTCTCAAACTGGCGGCCCTCCAGCTGTTGCAAAACTACAAGTCCCATGAAGCATTGCAAGGCTGACAGTTACAAGCATGACTCCCACAGGCAGAGGCATGATGGGACTTGTAGTTTTGCAACAGCTGGAGGGCCGCCAGTTTGAGACCCCTGATCTAGACCCTATTCACATCTATGCATTTTAGGTGTGTTGTGATTATGTTGTGCTGAAGGTGCATTATAGATAACTTTAACATTCATTACCACTTAGATTTTTACTAAACCCAGGACCCTGCATTCACTATATATTTTCTCCCAAAGTACACAGAACATGGAAATGCAATTATTTTAGTAAATATAAACTGCTAAATATCTTTTTCTCATCAGCAGTATATAGCAGTCTTGTGACATCTAGCAGTGTCCAGCCAGGCACTGGTTAAAGCTTGTAGGAGGAGTTTTCTGACTGCCCTAAAAGACTGCAAGACCCCTGACTCTCTGTCTGGACAGTGCTGATTGGCCCTGTGCTGATCACATGCACTCTCCCTAGTAACAAAAAAAAAAAACCTCTAGCAATACACACCAAACTAAAACATGTGCAGCCTGACTCCATAGGCTCTGTGTTATCAGGAAATTATTAGGGGGCATTGAAAGGAGGGGAGGATCAGAGAAGACAGGATCAAACAGCCTTTTTTACACAATGCAGAAGATTACCCCTTTAGGTTCCACAGTGAGTATAACAATCATGCTTTACTGCCTATACAGACTGATTTTACTGTTGTGGGTTTAGTAACACTTTAGTAACACTCATTGTAACATGCGTTTTGGTTGAAACAGCAAAGATGGGGAAGCAGAATATTTTTCAACATACACACCTGAAAAAATTCCTAAAATGTGCAAATTTTCTTTTATTACAAGCACAATTTGCTAATTTGAACAGCCTTGCAGGGATGCTCCAGTTCTCAAGATGGTCATGCATGGTACAAAATGCTCTATGTACAGTAGAATCATGTACACATAAACAAATATGGAGCTAGGAAATAGAGTCCTAGCTTCATAAAGGCTCCATGAATTAGAAAATCAATTTTAAAGACAAAACAATAAAAATAACAACATAAATATTAAAATCTAATTAATTTTGTTGCTTTAACTTTACAAAGTAATATTACTCTTTTTTTTTACTGTACTGTTTTCCTAAATTCACAATAATCACAATATATACTGTATTTTATATATAGTGTATATTTGACATAAGCCAGACAGATCCAGGGAGTTTAACTGTATCTTGATAATGCTGATATGAAGTATATACATTGCATTATGTTTCATATGCATATTTAGCTGAATTTACTTCCTGAAGGTTGGTAATAAAATCAATTTTTAGGCACCAGAAATATTTATAGCTTTGAGAGGACCTCATTAATCAGAAAACAACAGCTGGAGCCTGACAACACATAACAACCAGTGAGTGGAATTCTGGATCCAGCGCTATGCAATGAACTCTGAACAGTGTTTATGAAAGCTGTCCACAATGGTTTCTTCCATTTGCAAAGATTTGTTAGTGTGTTAATAGTTCTCAAATGAAATGATTAACATGGCTCTAAAAGGGAATGGAAATTTAATAGATCAAAGTTTAACATATAACTGCGTAGTACAAACAAAAGTGAAAATGTGTTTTTCTGAAAATACCAATTCACTCATATTTATTTTAAGATAATATACCAACATGGGTTATGGTGCAGGGGCATAGATAATTGTGTGGGGGGTCTGAATCCCCCCCCCCCCCCCGAGCTTCCTGCCCAAAATCCCCATGTCCAGAGTGATCCGCACTGCACTGTGTGTATAAGGAGTGATCTGTGCACTGTGCAGCCAGACAGCCCTGTGCAGTGCTATGTAGTTCCCACTGCAGCACAGCCAGTTTCCCCTTCTCTCCCTTCTACTAGATTTCAGCTGTTCAGTGGACAAAGTGAGCGATTGCTATCTATCGCTCCTGTGTTTATTGATAACTGAAGCATAGTAAACTGTGTTTACCATGCTTCGTATGCTACAGCGTATGCTACAGCTTAAGGTGTCTTTGCAGCTTATGGGGGGGGGGAGCAGTTGGGGGGGGGCAGTAAAAACACAGCTCAACCGTGAGCATCCTCCAGGGAAAATAAAAATATCTATGGCACTGTCATGGTGGGAAGGGACTAAATCAATTTTGAAAGCTTCACTTTACTCAATGTGTAGCACAGTAAAACCTTTTCAACCACGGACGAGCCTTTTTCTGAGATTTGTTGTTTAAGTTTTTTTGCTAGAAAATTACTTAGAACCCCCAAACATTATACATTTTTTTTCTAACACCCTAGAGAATAAAATGGCGGTTGTTGCAATAGTTTCTGTCACACCGTATTTGCGCAGCGGTCTTACAAGCGTACTTTTTTGGGGAAAATATACACTTTTTTTAATTAAAAAATAAGACAACAGTAAAGTTAGGCCATTTTTTTTATATTGTGAAAGATGATGTTACGCTGAGTAAATTGATACCCAACATGTCACACTTCAATAGTGCGCCCACTCGTTGGAATGGCGACAAACTTTTACCCTTTAGTTACAGAGGTGGTCTAGGGTGAGAATTATTGCTCTCACTCTACCGATCACGGCGATACCTCACATGTGTGGTTTGAACACCGTTTTCATATGCGGGTGCTACTCAAGTATGCGTTCGCTTCTGCGCGCAAGCTCGGCGAGGCAGGGCATGTTTAACATTTTTATTTTATTTATTTATTTATTTTACCTTTTATTTTTTATTTTTACACTGTTCTTTTTAAAAAAAATTGTGTCACTTTTATTCCTATTACAAGGAATGTAAACATCCCTTGTAATAGAAAAAAGGCTTGACAGAACCTCTTAAATATGAGATCTGGGGTCAAAAAGACCTCAGATCTCATATTTACACTAAAATGCAATACATTTTTTTTTGTCATTTGAAGAAAAAAAAGCCCATTAAGAGCTATAGGCATCCGAGTCTTAGTCCATAGGGTTCAATATTGAGTTGGTCCACCCTTTGCAGCATTTCCATTCCCTGCACTGACGATAGAAAAAAAGCCTGAAACAGGTGAATGCAGTTTAGCATTAATTGTTCTATAATATTAGGCTATATTTATATTATTCACAAGCAGTTCTGGGTGTGCATCTGGGAAATGGGGAATAAATGAATAATTTTCATGGTCCCTTAATGATGAATAACCACCTTATTTTTGGGATCTGCGGTGAAAAGAAATACACTATATTACCAAAAATTTTGGGACACCTGCCTTTACATGCACATGAACTTTATTGGCATCCCAGTCTTAGTCCTTAGGGTTCAATATTGAGTTGGCCCATCCTTTGCAGCTATAACAGCTTCAACTGTTCTGGGAAGGCTGTCCACAAGGTTGTAGGAGTGTGTCTATGGGAATGTTTGACCATTCTTCCAGAAGCGCATTTGTGAGGTCAGGCACTGATGTGGACAAGAAGGCCTGGCTCGCAGTCTCTGCTCTAATTTATCACAAAGGTGTTCTAACGGGTTGAGGTCAGGACTCTGTGCAGGCCAGTCAAGTTCCTCCACCCCAGACTTGCTCATCCGTGTCTTTATGGACCTTGCTTTGTGCACTGGTGTGCAGTTATGTTGGAACAGGAAGGGGCCATCCCCAAACGGTTCCCACAAAGTTGGGAGCATGAAATTGTCCAAAATGTCTTGGTATACTGACACCTTAAGAGTCCCCTTCACTGGAACTAAGGGGCCAAGCCCAACCCCTGAAAAACAACCCCACACCATAATCCCTACTCCACCAAAAGCAAGCCGTGGAGCTAAAGCCTGTCTTGCTGGTTTCCTGGATATATCTTCTGACTTAGGAACATGAGTTAAGTCGGCTAATAAGTGTAATGTGCCAAATTCATGACATTTTTGTGGCACTTTAGTTCTGCCCGTGACAAATTCAGGTAGTTCTAAAATGTGCTTTTACATTGTGTCACATTAAATTTGTCAAATTTGAAATAAAATACTGACAGTTCATATCTTATGAAAGTGAAGCTATTTAAGAGCTTGGAGCTGATAGATTTTGTAAAAGCGTCTTGCCTGCATTGTAAAAGTGGTGTGCAATGCCCCAATTTCAAGTACAAGTTCTAGACAGGTGCATGAATTTGGTACAGCACAGTGGTGTAGTGGATAGCACTTTCACCTAGCAGTAATAGGGTCGCTGTTTCAAATCCCGACCACGACACCTTCTGCCTGGAGTTTGCATGTTCTCCATGTGCCTGCGTGGGTTTCCTCCCACACTCCAAAGACATGCTGGTAGGTTAATTAGATCCTGTCGATAAAAATTGGCCAAAGGGGTCCCCTACTTACAAACATTCGACTTACAAACGACACCTACTTACAAACGGAGGGAGACAACAGGAAGTGAGAGGAAATCTACCCCTAGGAAGGGAAATTCTCTCCTGTAAGTGTTAATATGGGTAAAAGGTGTCTCCACTGATGCTTTATCACCAGTCCATGTTTCCCTAACAACCCAAAATTTTCAAAATCCAATTGTCTTTGGGACAGAAGGTGAGGTGAAATCTTCTGAACAGGGGCACAGACAGCAAAACAAATGTTACAGGGGTGATAACCCTTCCCTATGTTATCCAAAAAGCTTAAAAATAGATGTTTTGGCTGGAGCTACACTTAAAAAATATACATGTTCCGACTTACAAACAGATTCAACTTAAGAACAAACCTACAGTCCCTATCTTGTTTGTAACCCGGGGACCCCCTGTATGTGTATGTTGTATGTGTTTGTAAGCATGTCGGGACCCCACAGGGCAAGGACCGCACTATACCACAGATGGACACCAGTGGCAAAAGCGCCCTGAGGCAATTCAGTTCACATAGGTAGCGCTATACAAGTCATTCATTCATTCATGCTGCACCACTTTTAAAATGCACAAGAGACACTTTTGCAAAATCTGTCTGTGCCAGCCTTTATGAATTCCAGGGCGTTCTAAAAGTGGCACAGCACATGCCAAATTCAAGTACTAGTCTGTTACATGAATTTGGAGCACACTGAGTCTTTTAGAATACAAACGAGACAATTTTGTGGAACCTGTCTTCACCGGTCTTTAGGAATCTCAGCGAATGAGTCTACTATAGTAACCCAAGTAGACATGTACAAATCGTTTCGTTCCGAATTCCTTTTTTAACGAATTTCGACAAATTTGTTCATTCGGAAATATCCACATGAACAAAAACCTGTTTACTGATTTTTCCCATATGTACATAAATTTGAATATTCAAAAATTTGTAAATTTGTGTATTCGTAAATTAAAAAATTCGTAAATTCGTAAATTTGGAAATTCGAAAATGTGGAAATTCGTAAATTCTAAATTCAAAAATCAGAAAATTCAAAAATCTGAAATAATAGCTAACTAATAATAACTTAACTATTACTAACTATTAAATTATAGGTATTGGAATTTCCTTTCAAATTTGGCTGTTAGTGAATGTAACAAATAGAAGTTTATCCAAAGTTACGAATTATCAGAAATAACAAATGCCATATCTAAACGAATAGAACGTAACTAATTAATAATAATAAATAACAATAATAATAATTAAAAAGTATTATTATTATTATTACTCACTATTATTAATTTGTTCCATTCCATTTGTTTAGATGCAGCATTCGTTATTTCAGGATAATTCGTAACGTCAGATAAATTTGTATTCGTTACGTTCACTAACAAATTTGAAAGGAAATTCTAATACCTATAAGTTAATAGTTAGTTATTATTAGTTAGTTAGTTATTCTATTAAATTTCAGATTTTCTTTCTTATTTTCGGATTTTCGAATTTTCGAATTTAATTAACATCAGGGGTGATGAAAGGTGTTCCCTATGTGTGCTTTCTGTGTGGGAGATGCTGACACTAGACGAAGAGAGAGATCGGTGTTCCTGATTAGTGGGAATCACAGATCTCTCTTGCTCTGTCACAGAACAACGGTCTGCCTTGTTTACATAGGCAGACTGTCATTCTCTCATTCACCCGAACAATCGCGGGAAGCAGGTGTCCAATCACAGCAGTAGGCCGGTGGCGCTCGCCCAAGACCAGTAGTGCGAACAAGGTACAGGTATGTGGTTTCGCACAGCCGGGCTGCCCTGCCACTGCATATGTGTGGTGGGGCGGTTCGGGAAGAAGTTAACCTAACACTGATGAAAAAATCAGTTAGGTATTTTATGGTAAAAAATGATGTTGTTTTATGCAGAATGGTATAATATGTTATTTTGTTATTTATGGTTTTGTTAATAAAAAGGCTGCTTTGGCCACTTAAATCCGAAGTAAGTGTTTGTGTCCTTTCTGGGGTAGTCAGAGGTATGGATTAGAGATGTACGGTCACAGCAAGCCGAAGCATCTGCAATACTTCAGTCATGAGAATTTTAACACAAATTTTTGCACAAATGTTCGTTTGAAAATCAAGATACAGATAGCCTAAGAGGGATTCTGGGAATGTGTTCTACTATACAGCTATTCCTGTATTTGATTGTGGTTGCAGATGTTAGTTATCAATCTAGAAATTTTAGTCTTTAGTTCCATTGAGTCTATCAGTAGAGTTGTCAGGGAAACAAAAAGAAAATGAGTAGTTATATTTCAAAACTTGCTTGATTTACATGCATAAATTAAAGGAACTAAGGTGTTTTAAAAGTACACTTATTCTCCAAACATGCACAAATGTTTAAGGGTGGATTTTATGCAGTGGTAATATATATTAATCAAATCCTCATATTTAGCAGCATGTCTTAATGCACATCTAAAGGTTATTGTAGACAAGCCCATTTGTCAGCGTGCAGCACAATGCGTTTAATCACTCTGTCACTTGATCAAAAGGCATAAGTTTGAGGCAAGAGAAACCAAAGTAAGCAATGACAGAAAGATCCCATTCTGGACGTGACAGGTAATCTGGATGCATTTAATAGTCCCAATGGAACAAATCATCGCACAAAATGTGAAATTCCTTTGATTCATAGTATGTATCAGCAGTAAATGTGAATGATGAATACGGCAATTTGCAATGACAAAGAGAATGCTAAATTAACCTCCATTAATCATATATAGGTAATTAAAGCTCTAATTATAGTGTGATTATGACCAAAGCAAACCTTAACCTTGGCCTCTTAGTGAAAAAAGGTTGCAGTAATTAGTGAGGTATATTAATACTAATGTGTTCTTCTGCATCTGTATTGTGATATTATACAAACATGATTCAGTATACAACCACTAACCTCCCAAATCCATCACAATTGGATCACCCTTTGCCTATCCTTTAACAAATACACAACTGTTTATTAATCTCCATGATTTTGGAATCCAGATTTCAGTACATTTGGAAAGTTTGGAAATTAAGTGCATTATTGTTATGAAAGTTGAACTCCGGGGAAAACAAAAATCATCCTTTGCAACGGAGCTTCCCCTTAACTTCAAACGTTAAATGCTCGTTTTAGGTACCAGAAAAAGGACCGGTAGTTTTACTTTCCTGATTCCTGGTTGCCATGGGCTTCCTCTGTGCTGCTAGACTGCTCTGCCTCTTCTCCTCTATGCTCTAATGGTTGCAGGTCCTCTGATGTCATCAAGTAAAATGCAGGGCTAACAGTCCTGCACTAGATGTGAGGATGCCAATGGACAGTCCACTGCCTGAGTGTAGGGGGAGTACAAGAGAGCTTCAGCTGCCAGGGACAGGGGGGATTGGGTATGTAAAACAGCTTTTTCTATTACCCTAGACATGAACAAGCATCTAAAGCCGAATGTGGGGCCGCATTGGCCGGTTCAACAGAAACCGTGTGTACTGTAGTCTGTCCGACAGAAGCCGGACGTTCGGTGGACCCAAAAAAGTCAGCCGATTGGCTCCCAATCAGCGTTCTCAGCCAATGGCCATCCCCTTGTCAGAACACAATAGATCAGCGAGTGAGATCACTGTACTAAAGTCAGATTGTTAGTACAGCGGCTCCTCCTAAGCTGTCAGTTTTTTTTTTGTTCAGCCCTGCTGGGTTTAGAAGAGAAAAAGCTACTAGTGTCTACTAGGCTTAACACGTACAGTGTGGGAGCAGCCTTAACCACTTGCTGACCGCTGCACACTGATATACGTCAATACAATGGCAGTGGAAAGCAAATGGGCTTTAATTGGCGGGGCTAGCAGGCTCACTGTCCACCGGTCCCCCTGGGATCGTGAAACGGAGAGGCAGAAAGAGGAGATGCCTATGTAAACAAGGCATTTCCCCATTCTACCCTTGTGACATGACAGAGATCACTGCTTCCTCTGATCGGGAGCAGTGATTGCTGTCATGTGAGTGGAAGCCCATCCCCCCCACAGTTAGAATCACTCCCTGGGACACACTTAACCCCTTCATCACCCACTAGTGTTTAACCCCTTCCCTGCCAGTGTCTTTTTTATAGCACTGATCGCTGTAAAAATGACAATGGTCCTAAAAAAATAGTGTCAAATGTGTCCGATGTGTCCGCCATAATGTCGCAGTCATGATAAAAATTGCAGATCCTACCATTACTAATAAAAAAAAATTATAATAAAAATGCCATAAAAGTATCCCCTATTTTGTAGACGCTATAACTTTTGCGCAAACCAATCAATATACGCTTATTGCGATTTTCTTTACCAAAAACATGTAGAAGAATACATATTGGCCTAAACTGAGGAAAAAAATTATTTTTTTATGCATTTTTGAGGGATATTTATTATAGCAAAAAGTAAAAAATATTGAATTTTTTTCAAAATTGACGCTCTTTTTTTGTTCATAGCGCAAAAAATAAAAACCGCAGAGGTTATCAAATACCCCCAGAAAAGCGCGCAATTGTCAGTCAAAGCGACGCAGTGCCGAATCGCTAATAATGCTCTGGTCAGGAAGGGGGTAAAAATCTTCCTGGGCTGAAGCAGTTAATCAACACAAATACTAGATTACTAATCAATGTCCTTTAAGAATGAGCACACAGACAGATAAATACACAGTAAGTCCAGGTTCACACTATGCAGGGCTTCCAGTCTCTCTGCAGAATGCCCCTTATTCCTTTTTTCAGCCCAAGGAAATACTTAAAGGATAAGTTCACCTTTAGAAACATGTTATGTTATATCCACCTACACCCCCACTCCCCATGCATTAGCAGATGGGGATTCATCTTTCCATACCCACTGTCACTTTTTAAATACAGCTCCGCCTGCACAGCCACGTCATTCATTCACAAAGATCTGTGAATGAATGAACTACAAGCCCAGTCTTGGCACTGTGGCAGACTGTAGTTCTCAGTGAAGTTGTTCACTTACACTTTCTGCAGCTAAGCTACTGTCTGCCCTTAAAGAGGTACAGGTAGACAGCTGTCAGCAGTGTCTGCAGGAGCCTGACATTGCATCCACATTCTACTGATCAAGGTTGCAATGCTATGCAGGCTCCAAGGTAAAAAAAATAAATGCACATTTTTATTAAGCTGCAAAACCATGTGCATTTTTTTTATACTAAAGGTTAGTCATTAAAAACACTCCTCTTCCTCCACACCACAGTGTTATTAGGAGTTGAAGTCCAATAACAAACTATAGCACAGGGATGGGAGTTATGAGCATAAGGGGGTGTTTATAAGAACATCATTGGCTGTCATGTGATAGAAATGGATGACACACAGGTGATCAAGCAAGCAATGAAGTGGATAAAAACAGCCACAGATATCAAAGCTGGTCACAAACATCAAGATTGCTATATAGCAGATATAATTGTAGCGCTGGAATTTTTGCCATGTAATGTTATTAATGGGACTATGTTAAGAGATTGGTATTTGGTTCCCTCTGCTGGCATACAATGACAAAGACTTGTTTAACTTCCACCTAATAACTATGCAGGAAGTGACTTAATTGTTTACTTTGTGAAAGGACTCACCTTCCCACAATGCCCACTCACCTACCCATGAACACTGAGTGGCTGAACTGTGAGCTGGGTAGGTAATAAAAGGCCTGGCACAGCCATTTTCTGTCTCTCTTCCTGCTGAGACGCGTGGCCTGCCTACAGGGATCTGTGTGTGGGTGTGTCTGTGAGCGGAGCAGCAACTATAGAGAGAGACTCATCACAGTGATCCGACTGGAGGATCGAGAGTGCCTGACGGAGCCAGACGGAGGTCCCGGTCATCTTGCGGAGCGGTGCAGCGTGACGGAGCTGACTGGCAGCAGGACTGAGACCAGCGGAGCAGAGGCATCCATTTATCCAGGCCTGGTGTGGTGAGAGGGCTGTTGCCCAGAAGTTATATACCGCATTTCACACAATTAGACTAATCTTTCGGCATTGCTGGGACCTGTAGTCCCACGGAAACAGTTCTTTCCAGTTGAATTGCACTCACATAGGCCTCAAAGCCTTATTTCATTAATAATTGACTAACGTTGGGAGTACATTCCCAGGGAAGGAGTTCACAAGTGTATTGCACGATCAAAGTTACTGTTGTATACTATTCTACACTACATTATTGTTTGGAAATCCTGTGGAATACAAATACTGCATATAAAAGCGACTATATCTTTTACTGTAAGGCCTTACAGTGTTGCTATTATATACCAGGAACTGCAGGGGGAGCTTTGAGTAATTATACTGCATTATATCATCTTGTTAAATACTGTGTAAGATATTACAGATTTATAGTGTCCACACGGCTGTTGCTGGAAGTGGGAAGGCGCCCAGTGCTAAGATCTTATTTCCTGAGCATTAGTCCCACTTGGAGACACGCCTGTAGGGGTCGTTCAGGTAACCCTGGTATGATAGCCATTCACAACTATTTGCCTCAGTACTATGCCAGACTTGTATGCCAATTACGGTTCTTGTGTTTAATGTTTGAACCTGTTCCAGTAAACTTATATTTTGGTTTAATACAATCTCTTATGAGGCTTGTTCATTCTCCAGACAGGTGTAGCAGTGTATACCCAAGTGACAACACAGGTAAAGTGCATGTAATCTGTGATTATTTAATTGTGTTTTTATTATTGGGTTTCACACCAACACTGTTACACAGCTGTGTCAAGCGGGTTGAGCCAAACCATTGGGGGTGGGAAGAGCAGAGTACAGGCCCAATCAATTACCAGCAGCTCCTTCGTGGGGAAGGGCTACATATATAAAAGGAAAAATGGAACAACAAAACTGCAAAAAAATTGCAAAACAATATTGAGTTATTAATTTAAGATGATCAATAAAAGGCTGTTTTTATCCACTTGATTGCTTGCTTGAGCACCTGTGTGTCATCCATTTCTTTTACCTGACAGCCAAAAATGCTCTTATAAACACCCCCTTATGCTCAGTACTCCCATCCCCATGATTAAGCTCAAAGGGCGGAGTAAAAAACTTTGGGGGCGTGGCCTGACTGGAGTCCGGGCAGAAGTTGCTATTCATCTCACTTCATGCACATGGGTCTGCTTCATGATGTGCGGCTTATGGATCTTTTCCTTTGACATTGCTATAGCTTTTACCGCACTATACACTGTTCTTTCTGTTGATCATATTTTATTTTGTTTAGGGTGAAAGGTCCACTTTAAGTACAGAACATTTTCGATGTTTGGCTTAACAAGCCATGCAGAACTAGAAAACCTGGGCAAAGACTGCAAAAACAATCTACAGTATATGATATGAAATAAAACATTTACACCTTTTAATCTGCTACATAACAGCTTCCTAAATCCTTGCCTTTGCAACATGCCAGATCTCACTCTGACCCCTAAATGAAAGTTATATTAAAATGCATTGACTTGGGCAGCTGGCAGTCTCTGGGAATATTCACCAAACAAGAAGATTATTCCATTACTTAAGTAAAAATATTTTTGTTCATCCACTTATCTCCTGGGGAAAAGGAATCTTAGCCAGCGAAGGTGAACAGTAAGACGTAAAAATGCAATCATGCAGAAAGTAAGCCTAGTAAAGATGGGTATAAGTACAGAATGACAAAAGGTAGAGAGTAAATGGTTAACATTAGAAAGTGTGAGCTTTGGGGCGGGGCATCGCATTGAAAAGGTTAGTTCATCCAAAACTCATATTTTAGTTTTTGGTAGATACTCGACAATTAAGTGACATAACAGTTGTTTATAGTTTTAGGGAACGTCAATGATAAGCCTATTCTATACAAGAAAACCAGATGACCACATGCCGACCATATACAAATAATTTTTATATTTTTTCATAAAAATAATATGCAAGAGATGAATTGAGACTGACGCATTTCACACACACAGGCGATTAATTATAAATCTATGCCCTTAACTGCTTCCGGACCAGCCGCTGCAGTTTTACTGTGGCAGGTTGACTCCCCTGCGCGAAATCACGTAACTGTACGTGGGCTCGTGGGGACCAGATAGCAGGCACGCGCACGTCACGATAAAAATTGCAGATCGCCGCCATTACTAGTAAAAAAATTAAAAAAATAATACTATAAATCTATCCCCTATTTTGTAGACACTATAACTTTTGCTATAACTTTTGCGCAAACCAATCTATATATACGCTTATTGCGATTTTTTTTTTACCAAAAATATATAGAAGAATACATATCGACCTATATTATATGTTTTTGGGGGATATTTATTATAGCAAAAAATAAAAAATAATGCTATTGTGTTATGGTGTGGCAGGGCAAGCCCATGCTACAGTCTAAAATGGAAGTCTAGGCCATATTTAGCAGGAAACAGGCCCACTAATGGTGCAGGTATGTGCTGGGTTCATATTAGAGCCAGGATTAGAGCTCAGGGCCCCACCCTCCTGAAGTCAGTGTGTGTTGGGAGCAGAGATAGGTACACGTCTGCACAGTGCTGTCCAGGACAGGACAGACAGAGGCACGAGCCTGTGAAGGAAGAAGCAGCAGGGAGCTTCATAAAGACAAGATCAAGCTGACAGAGCTACAGGGATTGGTACACAAGCACTGGAAAATGTGTTAAATGGTCGGGAGGATAAGGGCATGATGCTATTGGTGCACAAGCACTGGGAGGCATGTTACATGGTCTGGAGGACCAAGTCATGAGGACTGAGCAGTAAAGCTGCAAAGAGAACCTCAAGGCTGAATATTGTTTTTTTGTCGTATTGATGGTGAAAACCTCCTGTGTGGGAAGATATTCCTTTGTAAACATTTGCTTTCTTTTTAATAAAAGTGGGCTGGAAAAGCCCTGAAGCGCACTTCTTGCGTTGAGTAAACTCACTGTTTTGCACTAACAACGAGCTACAAAACCCCTAACTTGTCACATTGGGCACTCGACTAAAAGCCTGCAAGTGTGGGCTAACCTGGACTAACATATGGCTTTCTTTATTTGAGAAAGCTACACTTCTACTGCTATTTCGCTCTATCCCCTATTTTAATATAATTTGCAAAAGAAGAATGCAAAAATAAAGGTAGGAACACCCAAAACTAGGCCTAAAACTCCAAGGTGTGTGGAGACAGCTACAGAAAGTATGACAGGGAGATCCTTCCATTTAAATCCTCAAGAGCTGTATTAAAGTTGTTGTACACCCTGTACAACCACTTTTACCTACAGGTAAGCCTATATTAAGGCTTATCTGTAGGTGCTTGAAATATCTCATAAACCTCCACTGTTTAGGATATATTTACAAAAAAGCTGAGCGCCGATGACTATGGTGCATGCGCCATAGACATCGGCGCATGCACACTTTAGAAAGGTTACATTGTGCCGTTTCTAATAGGGGTTATGCCCTGACTGGTGGCTCTTGCGCGCATGTGCAGGAGTGATGTCACGTGACTCCAGCCAGTCACAGAGCCGGAGTTTGCGGCCCTGGAAGGAAGAGGGGTGAAAATGGACGCTCGCTGCTAGTGGGGACAGCAGTGACATTGCAGGCTTCGGTTTCAGGTAAGTGACACATTCCGACCGTGTGTACGCAGCATTAGATGAATTCTAGCATATCCCCCTATTCTTTAATGCAATTATTGCAACTGTGTTCAGTGTTGAAATTAGTCTATAGTTAGCTTTGATATTTGTCTACTCTTGTTACCATAACCTCTGAGAACATTTGGGGGCCTGGCTGCAACCATTTTGGGCATGAGAAGGTTCACAGGAGGAATATAACATTTACAGTAGTAAAGGGTTTAAGGTTGAAGTGTTTGCTACCCCAATATTTCATATCCCCGATATGTGCCTGTTGTACCATGAACTTGTATGATAAACAATCCTATTCTCTTTGTACTTCTTCCTTTGTGTGAAATCCCTTGTGTTTCTGTTAGTCCCTCTGCTTTCCTATTAAAAACTGACCACAATAAGCAGGAGAACACACCCTGATCAATTCTTTAGCTATGCTGGAAACTCAACCTGCCTTCCTCCAATGATCAGACTTGTCCTGACAGACCCCCTTTCACAGGCTTTCACTGGGAAGACCAATGTTTTGTTGTTTCTTCTCCCCCCAGCTCGTATGCAGCTGAGAATAGAGGGAATGTGATCACTTATAAAAAAGGGAAAATATATATTTATATATTTTTTTGTATCTATACACAAATGTTTTGCCTTTAATTTATATTTTAAACTAAAAGGGTTGATTTGCAAGGTGATCATTTACAATCACTTAAATTCCATCCACTATGCCAAAAACAAGGCAAAATATAAACGAATCCCAACCATGGCAATACCTGCCTGGAGTTTGCTTGTTCTCCCTGTGTGGGTTTCCTATGGATACTCCGGTTTCCTCCCACACTCCAAAGACATGCTGGTAAGTTAATTGGCTCCTGTCTAAATTTTCTCTCATATGTGTATGTATGAATGTGAGTTAGGGACCTTAGATTGTAAGCTCCTTGAGGACAGGGACTGATGTGGATGTACAATATATATATATATATGGTATGTATATATATTTGAAACGCTGCATAAATTGACAACGCTATATACCCATATTTATCGGCATATAACACGCACATGCGTATAACACGCACCTACATTTTAGGAGAGAAGTTTCAGGAAAAAAAACTCAAATTTTAAATAAAGAACTTTGAAGCAAAATAAGGGTCAGTGCCCATCAATGCACCCTTACCATTGCCCATCTGCAGCCTCACCATTGCCCATCTGCAGCATGATCAATGCCATCTGCAACCTCACAATTGCCCATCAATGCAGCTTGATTAATGCCCATCTGCAGTCTCACAATTGCCCATCAATGCAGCCTGATCAATGCCCATCTGCAGCCTCACCTCAGATTACTGCTCTCTGACTCAGAGGGAACAGGGAGGGGGGTGGGACGAGCGCCATCAGATTACATACAGCAAGAATCTCCTGTTTACTCGGCGGCCTCTTTAATACAAAGTCGGGCCTCATGGAACAGCTTCTATGACAGAAACACTGGTCCAATGCTGGCCCAAGAGATGGGACTTCCTATTACAGAGGCCACTGAGTAAACAGGAGATTCTCACTGTGTGTAATCTGATGGCGCTCGTCCTGCTCCCCATTCCCTCCTAGGCAGCACAAATTGCAGTAAGTGCACCAATAAATACAGTAAGTACCTGTAATAAATAAACAAAGTTATATTTTTGGTGTAGTTAGCCATTATTGTTTTTTTTAATTATTATTTGTAGTGTACCATAGATGACAGATACACTGTATGGTTTTGCAATTGATATTATTAAAGTAAACATTCTTAGTACAAAAAATATGTCTGCATTAATATTTTATTCAGCTTTTTTTGGGATTCCCGTAAATGACAATACCCTTTTCAAGTTGGTTTAACTAACTGCAGAACACTAGTGTATCTTCAATGTATCATCCTGAGTTAAATGTCTATTCTGTGCACCAGTCAATGGAATCAATAGCTATAAGCCCTGTTAGCACTTGAGTCCCAATCGAAGAGCTTTAATCTGCCCAGTTTAGGGCAGAGGAGTATGGGAAATCCATGACACTGCTGGCGAGGTTGATTATAACTGCAAAATGAATACACTCAAGGCTTACATTTCCCAATCAATTTCAAAACGCAATTTTTGTTTTCTGATCCTGTTCCTCAAATGCTAATCCTTTACAGGCTGTATTCTGGATGCATTTGTGCTCTCTAAATAAAAATGACATGAACATTTAAAGTAGAACTCTGATTTTCTGATAAGAAACACTCTTCTCCAGGATCTCAAGGATTTACCATATTGCACATTCCTAAAATGTACTAAAACCCAAGAACCCAGAAAAAAAAAAAAAAAAGAATATAATACATTTTGTGGTGATCAGCCCCATGCCTAGGTCAAGAACTATATGGTATCTGGCAAGTGATTATTTTGCCTTTAGCATCCCATGTTCCCATAAGGCAAGCAGGTGTACTGGTACTTACTTACCCCCAGGCTTTAGAATACAATGCTATATTTCCTGACCAGATAGAAATGGGACTGAACAAATGAGACAAGGAAGGGTACCTTAGTGGCTGGTCAGGCAAATGACTATGGCTTGTAGCAGAATCCTGGGACATTCCAAGGTCAGGACAGACAGTCCAAGGCCAGTAGACAGTTCTGGGGTCAGGCGGGTAGCAGGCAAGCGATATCAAGTAGGCAGTTCTGAGGTCATGGCAGGTAGAGAGCACGCATAATCCATTAGACAGTTCCAAGGTCATTACACATAGTGGGCAAGTGTATTGCAGGAAGTAATCTGAAGACAAGTCAGGTGGCAATCCAAAAAGAGTAGTCAGGATACAAGGCAGGGGTCAGCAGTAATCAATCCAATCGACAGGTAGCATACCAGGCAGGGCACAACAGGCAGGGGAGCCAGGTAGCAGATGTTATCACAAAGTCCTGGGTTTGTGATGCTCACAGCTCTGTGGCCATTCAGTCTAGAGGGGCAGGAACAGACAACACAACAGTGTTGGCTTGCAACCAGGATGCTGTGGAGGGGAACATGGAGCCATGGCTCAATCAGGGGGAAGAAGGTGACCCAGGCAGAGAGAAGCTTATGACAGTCTCCAGCGAATAGGAAGAGAGAGGCATTGCCTCTGTTGCTTGGCAACAGAAACGCAGGCTGACCCAAGTGGTGGGGCATGAAGTAGGAATGTAAGCCTGACTTGTGTACCTAACAATATTGTAGTTTGCCAGTCCTTAAATGTGGCGGCTAGAGATGAGCCGAACACCCCCAGTTCGGTTCGCACCAGAACATGCGAACAGACTGAAAGTTTGCACGAACATTAGAACCCTATTAAATACAATGGACTCGAACGTTCGAATCCTAAAGTGCTAATTATAACGGCTAATATGCATCTTATTGTCCTAAAAAGGGTATGGGGACCCGGGTCCTGCCCCAGGGAACATGTATCAATAGAAAAAAAAGTTTTAAAACGGAAGTTTTTTCGGGAGAAGTCATTTTAATGATGCTGTGCAGGAGGCACACTACACACACTGTAACAGCGCTAGGTTAAGAAGCAAAGCAAAGCTGACACTGTTCCTGCCTATCCTGCTCTCTCCCTGCACACCAACACACTACACCCATTGTAACAGCGCTAGGTTAACAAGAAAAGCAAAGCGGGCTTATATAGTGTGGGGCGTGTACTTAACCCCCCTGAGCTATAATTGGCCACAGGCATCCTGCCTGTGGCCAATTATGGCTCTCCCCACTGCCGGCACTGTGATTGCCCAAGCATGCATGATTGGCCAATCATGAGCCAGCAATGCACTGCGATGGCGCAGTGCATCGTGGGGCCGTTCGTGTCACACGAGTTTTGTGCGAATGGCCCACAATGTTATGGCTTCGACGAACGAGCGAACGGCCAATGTTCGATTCGAACATGAGTTTGAATCGAACACCAAGCTCATCCCTAATGGCAGCTACATTCAGTTTTTTTCACTCTTTTTCAACTTTGTCACCCTAAGACAGGAAGTGTGTTAGGACTATGGAATGCCTCTCCTCATCTTAACATTATAGGGGGAGTTATGTAGTTCACACAGAGAATAAAGAATAATACTAACTGATAACAGTCATAGTAACATAGTTGGTAAGGCTGAATAAAGACATCAGTCCATCCAGTTCAACCTGTATGGGTGTTGTCACAAAAACCGTTATACCAGACAGCCGGGTGGTGCGCGCTGCCGCGCGCCGGCGCGCGCTATTGCACACACTCCTGTGCGCGTTCCTGCGGGTGCGGGCTTGCGTGCGCGCGCGCGTGCACGCGTCCGGGCGCGCGCGCGCAGTAATTGGAACACACCTGTGTGTGCTGTTGGCGCCAGTCAGCCTACTTAATCAGGCAGCACCTGTTGGCCAGTGCTGCCTGATCTTCAGCTTTCCAGAGACCTTGTTCCTGTGTTTGTATCCTGCTAAAAACCTTGTTTGATCCTGTGACCCGGCTTGCCCTTTGGAATTCCTTGATCTCCGCCTGCCTGATGACCTCTGCCTGATTGACCATTCTTATGCTTGTCCCTTTTGTGCCTCGCCATCGGAACACCGCCAAACCTTGAAGGTATCTAGATTATCTTGATTCCTATTGAGAGACTTGTGCCTGCTTCCTATTCCACGCCTCCCTCCGTCTGTGTATCCCGCATACCTGTACTCCATCTTGTCCCCAGTGGGGCTTATACCTGGACTTACCACATCTTCTGGATATCCTGCATACCCTTACTCACATCACCCACCTGTGGAATCTCCACCTGTGTATCCCGCATACCTGCACCCCATCCGGTCTCCAGTGGACTCTCCTCACCACATCCGGACACCCTGCACCAGGCTCTCTTACCCTTCCTAACTCTCGTGCCTCCTGTACCCATCTCCAGGGGCCGAAAGTGGGATCCGTACGGGAGACCTCCCCTCTGCCCAAGTGGACTCACCAGTCAGGTACGTACCAGCCTGATAGTATCAGGCAGCCATGACTGAGTCCGGGCAGGGGGCCTCTCCCATGGAGGATATGTGCAGGCATCTAGCGGGTCTATCCCAAGCTGTGAAAGGCCTACAGGAAGGCTATTCTCGATTGGAAGAACAAGTCCAAACCATGTCTGCATCTTCTGTCCCCCAGGTGGTGTCTTCTGTTGGGTACCCTCAAGCACCCTCCGTGATCATGCTACCACCAGAACCCAAGGTACCAATACCGGAAAGATTCTCTGGGGAACGAAGTAAATACCGTGCGTTTCGCAATGCGTGTGAACTTTATTTCGCTCTACAACCACGGACTTTCTCTTTGGAAGCTACAAAAGTGGGGTTCATCATCTCCCTTCTGACTGGTGAACCACAAACCTGGGCCCACCGTCTATTGGAACAGAAGTCTGCGTCCCTGGACTCCCTGGACCGCTTCCTCACTGCAATGGCTCAGCTATATGAGGACCCTCAACCTGCTGCCACGGCTGAAACCGCATTACAATCCTTACAGCAAGGTCGCAGAACGGCCGAGGATTACGCCGTGGAATTCAAACGCTGGAGCTCTGATACAGAGTGGAATGATGTGGCACTGCGACACCAATTTCGCAGAGGACTATCAGATTCTCTAAAAGATGAGTTGGCTCGTGTTGGGATTCCTCAGTCCTTAGATGAACTCATTAATCTCTCAGTTCAAATTGACCGCCGTCTCAGGGAAAGACGGGCCGAAAGATCCTCTGGTCCTTCTCGCCCCTTTTGGATGCTTCCCAAAGTACCTGGTCCTTATAACCCAGTCCCTTCAGCTTCATCTACCCCGGCTTCTGGGGCTCCTGAACCAATGCAAATCGGACTAATTCGGCCTTCCCTGACCCCTGAGGAAAAGATGCGCAAACGGGCCCATAATCTATGTTTGTATTGTGGGGAATCCGGACACTATGCAAGAATGTGCCCCAACAAGACACGTAAGTGGTTGTCTGCTTCTTCTTTATGTGCACCCGTCTTACTCCCAACCGGCACTCACCTGGCTCTCACTATTGTTTTGCAGCTCTCCGGTCGGAGCATTCCAGTATCAGTCATCATTGACTCAGGAGCATGCAGCTGCTTCATTGACCAAGTTTTTGCAACCAACCATGGCATCCCTCTTCAACCCAAAGTACGGGGCCTTGCGGTCCACCTGGCGGATGGTTCCACACTTAGTTCCGGCCCAGTCACCCAGGAAACGGAACCCCTTCTGACCACCATAGGATCTCAACACCAGGAGCTCTTACGGTTGGATGTCATACCTTCACCTCTCTTCCCGATAATTTTAGGAATGCCTTGGTTGCGTGCTCACAACCCCAGTATCAACTGGGCTACAGGTGAAGTTCAGTTTCCTTCCAGTTATTGCCATCAGAACTGTCACTACGGAAGACCCGACGAACCGGCTTCACTCCTATGCCTGGATACTGACTCAGAACTCTACCAGTCCATCCCTGAACCCTACCGGGACTTTGCAGATGTGTTCAGCAAAAAGGGGGCAGAGACACTTCCGCCACACAGGCCTTATGATTGTCCCATAGAACTTCTACCCGGAACAGAAGTTCCCTTCGGAAGAATCTACCCACTTACGGAACAGGAATTGGGCACTCTAAAAGATTACATAGACGAGAATCTGGCAAAAGGGTTCATTCGTCCTTCCACATCCCCGGCCGGTGCAGGTATCTTCTTCGTCGAAAAAAAAGATCATTCTCTTCGCCCCTGCATTGATTATCGTGAATTAAACAAGATCACCATCAAAAACAGATACCCCCTTCCATTGGTACCAGAACTTTTTCAAAGGCTGGGTACAGCCAAAATCTTCACAAAACTGGATCTTCGGGGGGCTTACAACCTGATCCGCATTCGAAAAGGGGACGAGTGGAAAACGGCCTTCCGTACTCGGTTTGGGCACTACGAGTACCTCGTCATGCCATTTGGATTATGTAATGCCCCAGCAACCTTCCAACACTTTGTTAATAACATCTTCCATGATTATCTGGATTTGTACGTCATTGTTTATTTGGACGATATTCTAATTTTCTCTTCCTCCTTGACCGACCACCGCAGACATGTCCGAAACGTCCTTACCCGTCTAAGACAACATGGACTGTATGCTAAATTTGAAAAATGTAACTTCGAGATCCAGAGCGTACAATTCTTGGGACTAATCATATCAGCAGAAGGAATCAAAATGGACCCCGAAAAGGTATCCGCCATTTTGGATTGGCCAGCACCCATAGACAGAAAGGGAGTACAACGCTTCATTGGCTTTGCCAATTTCTACAGAAAATTTATCAAAGGATTCTCCTCTATTATTTCACCCATCACTGAACTTACTCGACAGGGAATTCGGTTTCATTGGAGTTCCAAAGCACAACTGGCCTTTGAAAGACTTAAAGAACTTTTTACTTCTGCCTCTATCCTCAAACATCCGAACCCAGCCTTGCCATTTGTTTTAGAAGTCGATGCCTCGGAGATTGCAGTGGGAGCCGTGCTATCCCAACGACAGGGTGCCAAGGCTCTTCTTTTTCCAGTAGGTTTCTTCTCCCGCAAACTAACCTCTTCAGAACGAAATTATGATGTGGGCGACAGGGAACTTCTCGCCATCAAAGTAGCCTTGGAAGAATGGCGCTACCTATTGGAGGGGGCTGCGCATCCTGTTCTGGTGTACACCGACCACAAAAACTTGGAGTATCTGAGAACAGCTAAAAGACTAAGACCACGACAAGCCAGGTGGGCTCTATTCTTCTCACGTTTCCAACTCCACATAACCTATCGGCCAGGCTCCAAAAACAGTAAGCCAGATGCTCTTTCTCGGATGTTTTTGGATATCGAGCACGATATTCCTCCCGACCCCATTCTACCCGCCGGGAATTTCCTACTCTTACAAGAAGACCTCATATCTTCGATCAAACAAGCCTCCATTGAGATGCCTCCCTTGGATGGAGTTTCCAGTAAGGATGGATTGTTTTGGCATGAAGGCAAGATTGTGGTTCCAGAAAAACTGAGGTTACATATATTAGAGTTATGTCATGACCACAAACTGGCTGGGCACTTTGGTATCTCCAAAACAACCGACCTACTACTACGTACCTTCTGGTGGCCCCATCTGACCAAAGATTGTAAGAGATATGTCGAATCATGTTGTGTCTGTGCCCGAAATAAGACTAGCCGAACAAGAGCCTGGGGTCTATTAAAGCCTTTACCAGTCCCAGAAAGACCATGGAGTATGGTTTCAATAGATTTTATTGTCGAACTCCCACCTTCAGAAGGTTTTTCCTCTATCTTTGTTATAGTGGACAGATTGTCAAAGATGGCACATTTTTTGCCCATGAAGGGTACCCCTTCAGCTTTGGAAACTGCACAAATGTTCATTAAAGAAGTGGTAAGGTTACATGGAGTCCCAACAAACATAGTTTCAGACCGTGGTGTCCAGTTCACCTCAAGATTCTGGAAGGCTCTTTGTCGATCTCTGGAAATCGAGTTGGCTTTCTCATCTGCATACCATCCACAGACAAACGGCCAGACCGAGGGAACCAATCAGACATTAGAGCAATATCTACGCTGTTTTTCTACCTTTTCCCAAGATGATTGGGCCTCCTTGCTCCCCATTGCTGAGTTCTCATACAATAACTCTCTGCACTCAAGTATTAACCAAACCCCGTTCTTCGCCAATTATGGGTTTCACCCATCCGTTTTACCCAGGTCAATCCCGGAATGCTCCATACCCGCAGTTTCAGAAACACTTGACTTCTTCTCCACTAACAACAAGTTACTACAGGAGACCATGACTAAGGCACAGGAAAATTACAAGAGGTTCTTTGATGGAAAGAAGCGCGGAGAACTCATCCTGGAACCCGGCGATCAGGTCTGGTTGTCCACCATCAATTTGAAGATGGCCTGCCCCTCCAGAAAATTAGGCCCTAAGTTCTTGGGTCCTTTTTCCGTGAAAAGAAAAATTAATAATGTCGCCTACGAATTGGATTTACCTACTTCTCTAAGGATACATCCAGTCTTCCATGTTACTCTTTTAAAACCAGTGACTCCTAATCCTTTTGCAGGCCGCAGGGTTGGTCCCCCCAAACCCATCATTGTCAATGATGAAGAGGAATTCGAGGTGGAAGCAATTCTGGATTGTAGGAAAAGGCGTAATCAGATCCAGTTTCTCATCAAATGGAAGGGATACGGGCCTGAAGATAATTCATGGGAACCTGAAGACAACCTGCATGCGGGTGAGTTATTACGAACCTTCAAAAACTCACACGCCTCCAAGTTAGCTCATCTGGGCATCCGGAGGCTGCCCTTAAGGAGGGGGCACTGTCACAAAAACCGTTATACCAGACAGCCGGGTGGTGCGCGCCGCCGCGCGCCGGCGCGCGCTATTGCACACACTCCTGTGCGCGTTCCTGCGGGTGCGGGCTTGCGTGCGCGCACGCGTGCACGCGTCCGGGCGCGCGCGCGCAGTAATTGGAACACACCTGTGTGTGCTGTTGGCGCCAGTCAGCCTACTTAATCAGGCAGCACCTGTTGGCCAGTGCTGCCTGATCTTCAGCTTTCCAGAGACCTTGTTCCTGTGTTTGTATCCTGCTAAAAACCTTGTTTGATCCTGTGACCCGGCTTGCCCTTTGGAATTCCTTGATCTCCGCCTGCCTGATGACCTCTGCCTGATTGACCATTCTTATGCTTGTCCCTTTTGTGCCTCGCCATCGGAACACCGCCAAACCTTGAAGGTATCTAGATTATCTTGATTCCTATTGAGAGACTTGTGCCTGCTTCCTATTCCACGCCTCCCTCCGTCTGTGTATCCCGCATACCTGTACTCCATCTTGTCCCCAGTGGGGCTTATACCTGGACTTACCACATCTTCTGGATATCCTGCATACCCTTACTCACATCACCCACCTGTGGAATCTCCACCTGTGTATCCCGCATACCTGCACCCCATCCGGTCTCCAGTGGACTCTCCTCACCACATCCGGACACCCTGCACCAGGCTCTCTTACCCTTCCTAACTCTCGTGCCTCCTGTACCCATCTCCAGGGGCCGAAAGTGGGATCCGTACGGGAGACCTCCCCTCTGCCCAAGTGGACTCACCAGTCAGGTACGTACCAGCCTGATAGGTGTGTTTATGTCAAAACCATTTTCCATATCCCTGTATATTGTGTTCAAAAAAATACCCAACTAAGGGTTTATTTAAATTATTTAGTATACATGTTTTATTGAAATTATTGTATTATTATACTTTCTGCTGACACCATCGATTGTGGAAAGTCCACATCCTTACCACTCTGACAGTAAAGAACCCCTTATGCTGTTCAAGGTTAAACAGCTTCTCCTCCAACTTGGCTGCGTATCTTATTAAGTTCCCTGAGACCAGTGGCAGCTGGTGAAGTTTTAGGATGTGGTGGTGCCAGACCCCGCCCTTCCTTTTTGATCCCTCTCACTTCTCATAAACCCGCCCTTATAGAATCCACCCACTTAGTATCAGGAATATACATCTCAGCATCACAGGACAGAGTATACAGCCCCAGAATCACAGGACATAGTATACAGCCCCAGAATAACAGGACAGAGTATATAGCTCAGCCTCACAGATAAGGGTATATAGCTTTGCATCACAGATCAGGGTATATTGCTCAGCATCACAGATCAGGGTATACAGCTAAGCATCACAGCTCAGGGTATACAGTTTAGGGTATACAGCTCAGCCTCACAGATCAGGGTATACAGCTCAGGGTATACAGCTCAGTCTCACAGATTAGGGTATACAGCTCAGGGTATAGAGCTCAACCTTACATATCAGTGTATATAGCTCAGGGTATACAGCTCAGCCTCCCAGATCAGGGTATACAGCTGAGCCTCACAGATCAGGGTATATGGATCAGGGTATACAGCTCAGGGTATACAGATCAGGGTATACAGTTTAGCCTCACAGATTAGGGTATATGGCTCAGATTATACAGCTCAGCCTCACAGATCAGGGGTATACAGCTTAGGGTATACAGATCAGGGTATACAGATCAGCCTCACAGATCAGAGTTTACAACTCAGCATCACAGATCAGAGTATACAGCTCAGAATATACAGCTCAGCCTTACAGATCAGGGTATACAGCTCAGCATCACAGATCAGGGTATACAGATCAGGGTATACAGCTCAGGGAACACAGCTCAGGGAACACAGATCAGGGAATACAGCTCAGGGTATACAGCTCAGGGTATACAGATCACGGTATACATCTCACGGTATACAGCTCACGGTATACAGCTCTGGGTATACAGCTCTGGGTATACAGATCAGGGTATACAGCCCAGCATCACAGATCAGGGTATAGAGCTCAGGATATAAAGATCAGGGTATACAGATCAGGGAATACAGCTCAGGGTATACAGCTCAGGTTGAACAGATCAGGGAATACAGCTCTGGGTATACAGATCAGGGTATACAGCTCAGCATCACAGATCAGGGTATACAGCTCAGGGTATAAAGATCAGGGTATACAGATCAGCGTATACAGATCAGGGTATACCGCTCTGAGTATACAGATCAGGGTATACAGCTCAGGGAATACAGATCAGGGAATACGGCTCAGGTATAGAGCTCAGCCTCACTGATCGGCACTGACAGCACTGGTCACTCAGCCTCACTAATTGGCACTGACAACACTGGTCACTCAGCCTCATTGATCGGAACTGACAATTCCCCCCCCCCCCCGGGCTTGTGGCACTGCCCTGACAGAACCCCCCCCAAGGGTGGTCCGGCACTTACTGCTGACCTGTGGTATCCTTTCCGAGTGCTGAGTCCTGACTGTGTTGTCTCCACCAGAGCAGCAGCGGTGGCGGAGGTATCCTTCCTTAAGTCCAGCGCGTGTCTCCTCTGCTGGTGCCTCCTCTTCCTAAGTGCCAGGCATCCGATAGGATCACCTGGCACTTTGGCCAATTGGAAACAGGCCTCCTGATTGGCGGGGGAGGAACGTTAGTGTGAAAATAGCAAAAATTCATTCACTATCGTCACACAATTGGGTGGGATCGAGGGAGGAAAATCACTGCGCCCCGAGCCCACCCTATTTTGAAGCCTGTCTCTAATCAGGTGCTTCAAAAAAAAAAAACACCCCTCCCACCCCCGCCATAGGAGTCCATGTGTCCGGCGACAGGGGGGGGGGGGTGGCGCCCATGTGTCTAGGATGCATGGGCCGCCACTGCCTGAGACTGAACAGTTTTCCTCCTATGCTAGGATCACCAGTCGACAGAGACAAAGAATACCCAAAGGTATAATCTAACAAAATTTCTAACATGTTCTTCAGGTTTTTTGGCATTATGGAATAAATATAACAAAACACCTTTAGGGGTATAACAGATCACAAGGGAGCAAATAAAATAAGTTCATGTTTGGGTTTACATACAATTTAAGTTGCTTCTATTTTCTAGCTAGTGCTACTGAGAAAGGCTGCTGTAGTAACTTCCTCAAACTTAGTGCTAAGAGGAAGGGGCTGTCTCCTCTAATGATCACAATCAGTCTTGTTGAGGCTGTTGATAAAATCCTCATCCAGTCTCTATTTAAACATATATTAAATATATCACCACTAATGAAAGATTGCATGCAGTACATGAAAAGATTGCTGGGGGTGCCTTAAATGTAACTTCATGTTCTGTTCAGATTTCTGACCAATAAGTGAGCCAGTCACATTACACGGGCAAAAAATTAGACTTCAAGGCATGTTCTGTACATCACTAGTGTAGTCATTGGAAAAAGTTTGAAATATTGGGCAATTTTAGAAACTCACAGGGATTGTAAGATATATTGAAAAAATTATTTAGATAGCAATAAATTACAAAATGGATTTAAAGAAAGGATGATTTTCATATGCCGGTATATATATATATATATATATATATTTATATATATATATATATATATATATATATATATATGTTTTTTTTTTCACTGTAATAGGATGTGTAGGTCATTTCTCCAATGAAACATAAACAGCAATAAAAGCACTTTGTTGTATTATACTTGGGAAGGGTTAGAACCTCTGTTAGGCTTTATTTTGCTGTTGTTATCTCCATTGGGAGGTTTCCAGCACTTCCTGTGTCAGTAACATTCCATGTATCAGAGTGCTATGGGTTTTAATTGGTACAAAAAAGTGAGGAGAATCCTTTACAAAGGGGATACCTAAAGAAAAACATTTCCAACCCTTTTCTAGTCAATCCAAAACTTGAAAAATATGTTTATTTACTTATCCCATATTTCCACTCTCTCATAGGCCTGGATCAGATGGTGGTATTTGATCACCTCTGCGTTTTTTATTTTTTACACTATAAACAAAAAAGAGCTAAGTTATATTTTTTGCTATAATAAATATCCCCCCAAAAAATATAAAAAAAATAATTTCTATTTTTCTTACTAGTAATGTCGGCGATCTGCAATTTTTATTGGGACTGTGACATTGCGGCGGACAGATGGTACACCTTTGACACTATTTTGGGACCATTGACATTTATACAGTGATCAGAGCTAAAAATAGCCACTAAGTACTGTATAAATGTCATTGGTAGGGAAGGGGTTAACAGTAGGGAGCGATCAAGGGGTTAAATGTATGTCCTAAGGAGTGATTCTAACTGTGGGGGGATGAGACTGCCTGTAGGAGTAAACCAAAATCATATAAGTCCAATAATATCAATACGAACATGAAATGATATTCAAAACCACAACCAGTGGGATGATGTCTCTACTGAATATTTGTATGGTAGAAAACTTTAATAAACATATTTTCCAAACAAAAAAAACAATCATAGAGAGGAGCGCTGTGCAGATTATCAGACCCGCCACACTAGGAAGTGACCTCCTCCTCCTATATTTCATTTGTTGTAAAAGGTGGAACTTATTGAACATAACCACTGATAATTGTCTGTCCAGTTCTCTTTATTGGTGTCATGCTGATTAATTCCATTAGAGCATATTTATGCTGTCAGACTTTATAGCAATTTAAAGTCTCTGTAACCTCTCCATGGGAGTCCATCAGTAAGGTGAGCTTACACCCTTGGGGATGAGCCGGGGGGGGGGGTGTCCTTAGTATGCCTCTAAAGTAGCACATTCGTCCTGTGTTTAGAACAATACCACAGCAAAATGACATTTCTAAAGGAAAAAATGACATTTAAAACTACTCGCGGCCATAATGTATTGTCGGGTCCCGGCAATATAGATGAAAATCATTGAAAAAAACGACATGCTCCCCCCCCCAGTCCATTACCAGGCCCTTTGGGTCTGGTATGGATATTAAGGGGACCCTGCAACCAATTTTTTTTTTAAATGGCAGGGGGTCCCCTGGGCCCCCAGGCACTATATACTCTGCAGAAAAATTGGGCATTTGGTGGTGGTGGTACCAGAACACTATAAGCCCTCACAGTTACTCTTGTTGGGGGCAGGAACAGGCCCTGCTGTGAAATATTATATACAAAATTGAAATTACAAGGCCCTGTTAAACAGGGGCAGACAAATTGGGCCTTGGGTGGTGGTGGTGGTGCCACAACACTGTAACCCCTCACAGATACTCTGTTGGGCACAGGAACAGGCCCTGCTGTGAAATATTATATAAAAAATTGTAATTATATGCCCCTGTTAAACAGGGGCAGAAAAATTGGGCCTTGGGTGGTGGTGGTGACCTAAACCAAAAATATTGTTAGAAGCTAGCATCATCAAGATTGAGGAGGAATATGATAGTCAGCATAGGCAGTCTTCAAAGGATCCCATATCCCTAGCAAATTCAATCAGTTACATCAGCATCAGGTGCTTGATAGCTGCTGATCCAAAACGGATTCATTTTTATGAATGTGAGCCTATCAACGGAGTCTGTGGACAGGCACACTCTTTGATCTGTTACAAACCCTCCAACAGCACTGAATGTGCATTCAGAAAGCGTGCTGGATGCAGGACAGGTCAGTAGCTCAATTGCATATTGAGCAAGTTCTGGCCAGTGTGTTCATCCTCAAGACCCAGTAACCCAGTGGATGCTCTGTCTCCAAGTCTTCTCTTGCCACTAGATATTCCTGCACCATGTAATGCAGACACTGGCAATGGTTGCTTGAATCGATTAGACCTTGGTGCTGAGGACTGAAAAATTGTTTAAAGGCATCGGCCAGCCGGCCACCTTCTCCACCGCTCTTTCTCTGACTAAACAAAGCCTCAGCAACACGTTGTCCAGCACCAGGAAATTGTAACCTCCGAGGGCCTAGAAATGCATTGCACAAACCTTTCTTCAAGGCCTCCTGAAGATGTTTCATCCTCTGCTCCCTCTGCGAAGGCAGGATGAGTTCTGCAACCTTACCCTTGTAACGTGTATCAAGAAGGGCTGCCAGCCAGTAATGATCCCTTTCCTTGATACCACGAATCCTAGGGTCCTTTCGCAGGCTTTGCAGAATCAGGGAGGCCATGCAGCGTCCTCTGGGTCACTAAGGATCACATTAAACAGAACTACCTCCTCCCAGCCACGTACAACTCCTTGGGTTTCTGAGGACTGAAAACCATCCCTTGAAGACTGCTGCTGAGTGTTATTCTCTACATCAATGCTGACACAATCCCCCCCTCTTCTTCCTGGGTGTTTGGCTGGCCTGCAGGAATGCTATCTGGATAAAGGGGGCCTTGAGAGGTAAGGAAGTCCTCCTCTTCCTCCTGCTGTTCTCCCTCAACTGCCCTGTCCATTATTCCACAAAGCGTGTGCTCCAGCAGGAAGACTAGAGGGACAGTGTCACTGATGCATGCATTGTCGCTGCTCACCATCCTTGTGGCCTCCTCAAATGGTGACAGGACAGTGCATGCATCCTTGATCAGTAGCCACCAACGTGGTGAAAAGAAGCCAAGCTCCCCTGACCCTGTCCTGGTGCCATACTCGCACAGGTACTCATTGATGGCCCTCTGCTGTATGTGCAACCACTGCAGAATTTCCAACTTTGAGTTCCACCTGGTGGGCATGTCACAAATGAGGCGGTTGGTGGGTAGGTTGCATTCCCTTTGAATGTCAGCCAGCTGAGCACTGGAATTGTATGACCGTCAGAAATGACAACAGACTTTTCTGGCCTGCCTCAGGAGATCCTGTAAGTCTGGGTACCTGCTCAAGAACCGCTGCACCACCAAATTCAGGACGTGTGCCAAACAAAACATGGGTCAAGTGTGCCTTTCAGAGGGCGAGAGAAGGTTGGTGCCATTGTTGCATACAACCATTCCTGGCTGAAGCTGGCATGGCGTCAACCACCTCTGAGCCTGCCCCTGCAGAGCTGACAGAATGTCTGCCCCAGTGCAGCTCCTGTCACCTAGGCAGACCAAGTCAAGCACCACAAGGCATCTTTTAGCCTGACTGCTTGTGTAGCCCCTTGAACGCTTATGGAGCACCGCTGGTTCAGAGGACAAATCTGCAGAAGAGGCCATAGAGGAAGAAGAAGGGGAGGGGGTGGAAGAGAGAGCTGTGGCAGAATCATTCTGTCAGCATTTTGGAGGTGTGGTGGTGGTACAAGCTCCAACAACACTGAACCTTGTCCTGCATCCTTTCCAGCTGCGAGCAGAGTTACCTAGTGCGCCGTGAAGGAAAGGTAACGTTCCTGCTGGACCATGAGTCAGCGGTAATATGCACCATACTGCTGACTGCCCTGTCCAACGAGGCATAAATATTGCATTCCACATGCCAGTAGAGAGCCAGAATGACCTTCCCTGAAAACTAATGGCGTCTTGGAACCTGCCAATGAGGTACAGCACATTCCATAAATTCACAAAAGGGGGCAGAGTCTACCGGCTGAAAAGGCAGCAATTGCAGTGCTAGTAATTTGGCCAAGCTAGCATTTAGATGCTGAGCAAGATGCTGAGCAGAACTGTTGACTGTAGACACAGAGGCTGCTTGCCCTCTTTTGGTGGCCTGTGAGCATCTGCCTCTCCTTGGTGGCCTTCCGGACATGATGTATATTTTGTTTTGCAACACCGCACTACACTGTATTAGAAATTGTGTACACCACCAGAAGTGTAGTAGAAACTGTACACACTGTATTAGATACTGTGTACACCGCGGGCAATGTATTAGCAACTGTACTACGGCTGCACTGTATTGTGTACTGTGTATACCACCAGAAGTGTAGTAGAAACTGTACACAATGTATTCGATACTGTGTACACCGCCTGCAATGTATTAGAAACTGTACAAGGGCGGCACTGTATTTTATACTGTGTACACCACCAGAAGTGTAGTAGAAACTGTACACACTATATTAGATACTGTGTAATCCATCTGCACTGTATTAGCAACTGTACTACGGCTGCCCTGTATTGTGTACTGTGTACACCACTAGAAGTGTAGTAGAAACTGCACACACTGTATTAGATACTGTGTACACCAACTGCACTGTATTAGAAACTGTACAATGGCTGCACTGTATTAGATACTGTTTACACCACGTGAAGTGTATTAGAAACAGTACACCACAGAATGCACTGTAGATATAGGTTACACTGGATGCAGAGTATATATATATATATATATATATATATATATATATATATAAATACACTGCCTGCACTGACTGAATATAGAGTAAACACTGAATATATATATACACACACTAGGCTGATATATATACATATATATATATATATATACATACATATATTTATTATATATATATATATATATATATATATATATATATATATATATATATACATACATATATATATATATATATATATATATATATACATATATATATATGTATATACGTATATATATATATATATATATATATATATATATATATATATATATATATATATATATATATATATATATATATATATATATATATATATATATATATATATATATATATATATATATATATATATATATATATATATATATATAAATATATATATATATATATATATATATATATATATATATATATATATATATATATATATATCAAATACACTGCCACTAACTGAATAACCTGCAAGCTATCTCTCTGTTCACACCAACAACACTACACACGGCTGCCGTGTAAGCAGCCTTATATAGTATGGGGCGTGGAGACTTAGTCCCCCTGAGCCATGATTGGCCAAAGGCACCCTGCCTTTGGGCAATTATGGCTCTCTTAGCAGACCTAAACATCAAGCTCATCCCTAGTGTGAACCTATCATTAGGCTGATATTACATCAATATGTTGTGGTAACAGATGGTAAAACGCATGTTTTACTGTAACAGATTATCCATGGTACACTGTGGTGCCCTACATTTTGAATTTTAAAGCATTACAACACACAGTGAACCATTTGTCCATTGAATTGCAATGCTTTAAAATAAATGGTGCATGTCCAATGTGTTGAGGTGAAATGGCAGCCTATTTAAAATGAATAGGTTGCCTTAACGCAATGCATTTTAAGGCCAAAAATACCACACCACAGGACACCCGGCAGATGTGAAAGGGGCCCTACATTTATAAACCCATTTATAAACCACGTATCTTCCTTTTACTGCCTAACTTTTTGTTCTCAAATCTTTCTTTTTTTTTCAGGTATGAACCAAACACATGTTTATTTAAATGTACATTATAGAGTATTAATGCATGTCTTTTCTGAAAGCCAAGCACATATAGAATTAAAACATCAAATCCTTCATTTTGTCTCTTGATACTACTGCAAAAAACGTATTGAATTTTTTTTTCAACAAAATTCCTTCTGAACCTTAAAAATGAAGCTTTAATAATAAAGAGATCTAGATTCAAATTCACATGCACTTGAAATACCAAAAAAATAAAGATATGCAAAATGAGTGATATGATAAAAACTTTTAGTACATCTAATCAGCACATCTATTTAGCATTAAACCGCAATGATGCCATAGAATGAATTTAAAATCTTCTGATGTGTGCAGAGATACTTTATGTATGTAGTGTAATAGTGATTTCATGTGTATCTGCGAGTCCCGACTGTTTATTTATTTGAAATGCATATGCATTTCTGTTTAATAAAGTATATCATTTTAATTAATTTATCATTTATCATTTTTAAAGGGTGGGCACATTTAAAGCAGAGCTACTCTGCATCTGAGCACCACAAACCAAAAATACAATTTCATTGATTTTTAATATTCAAAACAAACTCTTCCATCCATCTATCTCTCCATGCTTTATTTTGTAGAGAAAACATTTTGAAAAACAGGCCTTAGCACTACTAGCTGTGGCCATCTTGAGTATAGAGTTGATTCCTGTAGCATTTACTTCTTATGCCGTGTACACACGAGCAGACTTTTCGACGGACTAGGTCCGACGGTCTTCCCGACGGACTTTCGGCAGAGTTCTGACGGACTTTCCGAATGAACGGACTTGGCCACACACAATCACACCAAAGTCTGACGGATTCGAAGGTGATGACGTACGACCAGACTAGAATAAGGAAGTTCATAGCCAGTAGCCAATAGCGCCCTAACGTCGGTTTTTGTCTGTCGTAAAAATTTGAAACATGTTCTATTTCTAAAGTCCGTCAGAATTTTGGACAGCAAAGGTCCGCTGGAGCCCACACACAATCGAATTGTCCGACGGATTTGTTCTGTCAGACCTTTGTTGTTGAAAAGTCAGCTTGTGTGTATGCGGCATTAGAATCTATCTGCTCTTAGCACAGACATGCCATCAGGAGGGTGATCAATTGCATACGTATGATAGCTTATTTTAGCTATTTATGATATGCTGTACGTATTGTCTTTTATCTAAAATCTTTTTTGTCTTACAGCAGAACTAAAGGGTGAATACTTATTTGTCCAATGGTTCCTTGCCAGCACCGGCATCTTCTGAGTGCTGGTCTTCTGGCCTCTTTATTGGCTGGCAGGGGACATCACTACTGAGCATGCGCATGAGCAACTCAGAGACCAGCTCAGCACTTAATCCTCATGCTGCTAGCATCAGTAAATTGATAGGAAAGTATATTATAATTACTTGTTTTAAACTTTTTTTTTACATTCCTTCAGCAGTTACTCCCTGGTTTACAGGCCTAGGCAAATTACATCATACATTCCAGGAGTCTTCAGGAGGCAAGGAGGGGCTTTCTCAGCTAAGCACACCCTCCTGCCTGCATGCCTGAGCAAGGATAGATGGATTCCAGGAAGTAAAAGCCACATGGATCATCTGCCCTTATTCAAGATGACCACAACTAAAAATGCTAGGGGGCTTTTTTCAAGATGATTATTGCTTATGCGCACTTAAAGGAGAAGCGTGAAAAGCATTTTTCACCATACTTCTCCTATGGATCACAGGAGTGCTGAAGCCCACTGTTGGCTGATATCACTGTCGGCTCTGAAAAGATCCTGACCATATGGTTGAGATCTGCCCAGAACCCTGGATGGACAGCTGGCTCATCCTCTCAGCAATCCACTCAGGGCCTGAGCCAGCCCCTTCCACCCCCTCCACAGCCCAACATTCCAGTGAGCGCTGAAGAGGCAAAGCAGAGAGCAAGAGACTGACAGTCCCAGCTCTCTGCTCAGAGCTGAGGGGAGAACTGAGCGATCAGCGGTGTTTAATTGCTCAGTTCTGCAGAGCCAGTGGTGGACAGATGCAGCATTGTATTCATTTTGCATCCTCCTAGGAGAGTATACACTCACCAGCCACTTTATTAGGCACACCTGTTCAATTGCTTCGTAACACAAATTGCCATTCAGCCAATCACATGGCAGCAACTCAATGCATTTAGGCATCTAGCCATGGTAAAGACAACTTGCTAAAGTTCAAACCGAGCATCAGAATGGGGAAGAAAGGGGATTTAAGTAACTTTGAACGTGGCATGGTTGTTGGTGTCAAACGGGCTATTTTGATTATTTTCAAAAACTGCTGATCTACTGGGATTTTCACTGCAACCATCTCTAGAGTTTACAGAGAATGGCCTGAAAAAGAGGAAATATCCAATAAGTGGCGGTTGCGTGGACGAAAATGCCTTGTCGATGTCAGAGGGCAGAGGAGAATGGGCAGACTGGCTCGAGATAATAGAAAGGCAACAGTAACTCAAATAACCACTCATTACAACTAAGGTATGCAGAATACCATCTCTGAATGCACAACACATCGAACCTTGAAGCAGATGGGCTACAGCAGCAGAAGACCACACTGGGTGCCACTTCTGTCAGCTAAGAACAGGAAACTGGGGCTACAATTCGCACAGGCTCGCCAAAATTGGACAATAGAAGATTAGAAAAACGTTGCCTGGTCTGATGAGTCTTGAATGTCAGCTGCGGCATTCAAATGGTAGGATCATAATTTGGTGTAACAACATGAAAGCATGGATCCATGCTGCTTTTTCTCAGGCTGATGGTGGTGGTGTAACGGTGTGGGGGATATTTTCTTGGCACACTTTGGACCCCTTAGAACCAAAGTGTTGTTTAATCGCCACGGCCTGCCTGAGAATTGTTGCTGACGATGTCCATCCCTTTATGACTACAGTGCACCCATCTTCTGATGGCTACTTTCAGTAGGATAATGCACCATGTCACAAAGCTCAAATCATCTCAAACTGGTTTCTTGAACATGACAATGAGGTCCCTGCAGTCCAATGGCCTCCACAGTCACCAGATCTCAATCCAAAAGAGCACCTTTGGGATGTGGTGGAATGGGAGATTCACATCGTGGATGTGCAGCCATAAAATCTGTAGCAACTGTGTGATGCTATCATGTCAATATGGACCAAAATCTCTGAGGAATGTTTCCAACACCTTGTTGAATCTATGCCACAAAGTATTAAGGCAATTCTGAAGGCAAAAGTGGTTCCAACCCAGTACTAGCAAGGTGTACTTAATAAAATGGCCGGCGAGTGTAAATGTTCATTATTTTTCAAAGTCTAAACTTCTCTTTTAACATTATAAAAAATATCTATTGCTAGATCCACTTTAACATACAACTGACAGCATTTAGGGATTAAAAACATCTTCTTCAAACATACCCTGCAATGTAAGTAAATATCTTATAATAATATATTAAACAATAGTATGTATTAATTCATTTTTACCATATGTCTATATAAAATTTTACCAGTCTTGTAATTTCTTTTGATGTGTTTGCATTTTAAAATCTGCATAAATAAAAGACTTAGAATTGTATCTTAATCAGTGCAGCTTATCCTATAGAACCCAGAGGAATACACAACACATTGCATTCACCATGTGGTTATTTTAGACATAAACAAACAAACCAACATTTAAAACAGGTCTTTATTTGTGAAATCAAATATTAATCACATCACAAATTCCCAAAGCGAACAAAAAGCATATGTTATACTTTCCAGATTATGCAGGCTACAGAAAGAATGTTATAAAATATTTTTTTTTTTATATTTCTCTAGATAACAGTTTGCATGCAAAAATCACAAATTTCCACGGTATGTATTGTAAACGAGAAAGTGAAATGCTGCGACGATGGAAGTGAACTCCGACGTACGCATGGTGGTGCCTGGCCAATGAAAAGGCCAAGATCATTATCTGGAAGCAGAATGGCTAAAGATGTCAGCGGTGAGCTCTGGGACACAGTGCTGCATTGAAGGTGAGTATATTTCCACTTTAACACTAGCTTCATGTTAAAATACATCCCTTCTGTACCCAAGCCCAGGCCTGAGTCCCCCCCAGACTGGGGAGCTACTCTCAAAGGCTTCGGCAGCCTAACACTCCATCTCCATCTTCCACCCGAACTCCACGCTGACCCAGCTAGGCTGACCCTGAGTATTTGAGGGAGCCTACCCCCGCCAACCCTTCTGTTGGGGATTGATCAGAATAATCCAGCTAGCTCCTCCTAGACTCCTCCTAACTGCTTCTGGAACCTTCTCCATGTTTCCAGCAATCAGAGAGGAGTTGCCAGAGAAGTGGCTGCTGAGTCATCCAGCCTACCTGAGTCACTCTCCCGACCCAGAAAAACACACAGGCTTGGCTGCCAGCCAAGCCTGAAAAATGTACCTACACTAACACAAAACATCCTACTTTAGCACTCTAGAAACTCTAGCAGGTGCTACATGTGCATTACTGTAACACACCAAAGTGAATGAGTATTAGTGTTTTCCTACCGACCTGGAGTTCAGCTATACAACAAGGTTAAGGCAGCCTGGTCTGTGACACTTCATGTACAAAAAGGTAGTTGGATCTTTATGTAGCGGCCATAATCCCTTGAGGGGCGGCCTTGACTTTTTGGGCTTACCAGTTACCTCCTCGTAGCTTGTCTGTGATTTTCTAGGGGTTCCCAGGGTTAGCACCCAACAACTCCAGATGCTGACACATAAAAGTCCATTTCAAGGTTTTTATTTTGCAGTGGTAACATCCAACATAACACAGTCTCTGATGGGAATAGAGGGCACGGGCGAACAAAACTCAGGCACTTTCAACTGCTGACATCTATTGAATGTCGCTAATCAACCCAGAGAGTAGCCACTCGCAGCTGGGTGCTTCACTGCCGGATAAACCTCTAGCCAGAGATCTAGTAGCCAACATGTGATCCGGAAACTTTGCAAAAGTCTCTGCCACAGACTAGATTGTAACTGAAGATGAATAGGAACCTTTCTCACAGTACCTGGAACTTTCCCTGTCTCCTTGGCGATACTGTGGGAAGTGTGGATTCTTTAGTGTCCATACAACTCAGCTTCCAGGCTCTTACTGAGCAGCCAGTTTGTTGGCCCTCCTCCGAAGAGTCCTCCCCTGGTCACTTGTACGAGTTGCTGTGTACCTCCAATACTGAGATCACACTGGGACACCTTTGAATCCTCCTTCAGTTACTGGGCCTCGGACAAGCCAGTTCCGAGACTTGGGAACAGACGGATCCCTGCCCCAGACCAAGAGGGCCTCTGGGGCTGGTCGGATTGACCATGCTTGCGGGACGGCAGACGCTTCTAGGCCCGGGACCCCTCGTGTGGCTCCCCCGGACCAGAACCAGGGATAGAAGCCGCAGCTGAATCCTGAACACGTGACTTCAGCACCTTAAATACCTCTTGCCAGACTATGCAGCAGGGCCAGACGTGCCCACTGATTGGCTCCGGGAAAGATTGGTACCTAAGACGTCCAACCAGGCCTGATTCTCGGCCTGCCATGGGTGCCTCACTGCACCTATAACCAGGCAGAACCTTAGTACAGCCCAGCCAGACTGATGCCAAAGTAAATCCTGTACAATTAACCCCCAGAACTCCATTACAGTTCTGGGGAAAAACTAAATTTTCACTGATAGCGCATACTTAGTAAAAGTGTGACTGCTACATTTACGAATGGCTTCACAGTGATATTGTAAATACAGTGTGTTCTTTTATAACTTACAGAACAATGAAAAAAATTTACTAGCCACAAATGGTTTTCCTTCTATACAACACAGAATGAGCACAATATCCTGTTTGCAAAGTTAATGCTGAATTTCCGGCTAAGCAAATTTTGTCTAACATTATTATATATTGTCGATGTATATATGAGTCATGTTTACGGTGAAGCAAAAAAAATGTTGCTAGTATGGCAGAAGTGCCTGTGATATCATGGGATATTGGTTTGAAGGGGTATGAGTTGTCATCAATATAATTAATGAACAGAAAAAAAATTTACTACACTAAAAAACATGCTTCATGGCTAAAATATTCAATTTCCTCAGTTTGACTGTGTTACACAAAGATTCCACACTTCCCGATAACTGGCCAATCACCAGCCATGATATGCATCTTTTGGTGTAATAAATTGAATGTTCATTACTACAAGGACTCAGACCCCTCCTTAACAAATATCCCATGATACCCCAGATGCATCTGCCATTTGCTTCACCATTTACAATTTGATCACCCTCCTGATGTTCCCCAGTGAGGGGCATCCTAGGACTGGCTCTCCAGGTGCATCAAAAGTGACCTCCTATTTGATGAGTGGACATAGTGATATTCACCACCATGTGGTTAGACATAAGCAAACAGTAACCACAATGTGGTTATTTTAGACATAAACAAACAAACCAACATTTAAAACAGGTATTTGCTTGTGAAATCAAATAATAATCACATCACATATTCCCAAAGAGAGAAAAAAGCATACAGTATGTTGTACTTTCCAGATTATGCAGGCTATGGAAAGTCTTTTATAGAATAATGTTTTTTTTTTATATTTATCGAGATAACAGTTTGCATGCAAAAATCACAAATTTCCAAGGTATGTATTGTAAATGAGAAAGTGAAATGCCGTGAAGATGGAAAATCCTGTTTGCAAAGTTAATGCTGAATTCCCGTATAAGCAAATTTTTCTGATCTTCGTGGTAGTAGCAAATATATTTTCTACTGTACAAATACAAGAGTCATGTTTACGGTGAAGCAAAAAACCTGGTATGGCAGAGCTGCCCGTGGTATCATATGATATTTGTTAGGAGGGGTCTGAGTTGTCATCAATAAAGTAATGAATATCAAATGTATTTATTACACCAAAAAAACATGTTTCATGGCTAAAATATGCCATTTCCTCAGCTTGGCAGTGTTACACAAAGATTCCACACTTCCTGTTTACTGGGCAATCACCGCGCATGAAATGGTGTAATAAAATTTACCTCTTGGCGCCAATGGGACGCAAATATGTGTCCTCTCGGTGGGTGGGCCTTGGCGCTGAGTGGCCACATATTTGCAAACCACATTGCAAACACAGCTTTGCTGAGAGCACACACCCTGCGCGCTTCGGGCACAGTTACCGGCAGCTAACGGAAATCTGCTTGCGATCGGAATCAGGGCCTTGAGGCAACAGCGCCAAGAGGTTAATGTTCATTATTTAGAACTACAAGGACTCAGACGCCTCCTTAACAAATATCCCATGATACCCCACGTGCATCTGCCATTTGCGTCACCATAAACAAATTGATCACTCTCCTGATGTTCCCCATGAGGAGCTAGGACTAGCTCTCCAGGGGCATCGAGAGTTACCTCCATATTTGCAAGAATGATTTTCCTTCCATACAACACAGAATTAGCACAATATCCTGTTTGCAAATCTAATGCTGAATTCCCAGATGAGCAAATCACAGGATCCAGTATTCATGGCACCTCCCGGCCTGTTTAATAGGGCGTAAGGAAGGCCGCTCAGCAACTTTAAGGTTTCCATAAGAAATTGATAAATTCTGTAAAAGATTGGACATGCCAATTATAGAGATTATAGAAACAATAAATAGTGAGGTACAGCAACAATGGTACCTGGCCCTAACAAAGAAGAAGAAAGTCTCAACAAAGAAGAAAACATAGAATGAAAAGAAGAGCGTTGACAGAGGGGGCGATGGGGGAGGGGAGGGGGTTTAGGAGGAAAAGAAAATGATGTAAAAAAGAAGAAACAGAACTTGGGGAGCTGGGCGGGCTTGGATGCACCTCTAAGTATAGAGGGTAGCGGCTCAGACTGGAGTGATTGGCAGGAGGGAGTGGAATGCCTTGGAATATTGGTCAAGGGAGGACCAAAAGTCCCCAAATTTGGGAAGGAGGGATAGAAGAAGAACCTCTCAGAATCAAGTAAAGGAATTCCATGGAGCTGTTGACTCCTTTTGGCTCGCTGAACCCCACTAAAACAAAACCCCCCTGGTAAGCGGATAGCCCCCATAGGAGTCGGGAGGTGCAAAGAAGACAGGATTAGGATAAGGGTGCTCAGTGAGCAAAGATGACAGAAGTGAACTTTCTGACATACAATGTGCGTAGGTTAAATACATATACAAAAATAAATAATATACTAAGAAAAATTAACCAACTCTGCAGAGAGGTAGTCTTCCTGCAGGAGACTCATATCTCCCATGAAACAATCATAAAATGAAACTCAAAGGATTTTCTGAAATGCGACATTATGGCGGACACATCGGACAATTTTGACACATTTTTGGGACCATTGGCATTATTACAGCAATCAATGCTATCAAAAATTGCATTGATTACTGTAAAAATGTCACTGGCAGTGAAGGGGTTAACACTAGGGGGCACTCGAGGGGTTAACTGTGTTGCTTGGGAGGTGATTCTAACTGAAGGGGACTGACTGGAGGAAGTGACAGATCGTGGTTCCTAGCTAGAAGAAACACACGATCTGTCACTCCTGTCAGAACAGAACAGAGAAGGGTGTGTGACCCGTCCCTGTTCTGTCTCTCCTGCTCACGATCGTTCATTGCCGGCGGTCATCGTGACTGTCGGCCATGAGCACCAGCTCCTCCGCTGTGCAGCGGGTGCACGCACCTGCTATACCGACCCGCGAGCCGACGTATAGCTACAACAGCTCGCGCAGGGGAGCCAACCTGCTGCAGTATAACTACAGCGGTTGGTTGGGAAGCAGTTAATAAAACTTCAACAGGACACCTTTCTTGGTTAGGAAGGATAAATATCTTTAAAATGGCAATTTTGTCAAAGATCACATATAAAATGCAAATGCTGCCAATCCCCTCTCACAAGCATACTTTAGTACACTAAAAACGCTACTATTTAGGTTTATACGGCAGAAAAAGAAGCTCTCTTGATATTTAATAAAGATAAAAAGCAAGGGGGGCTGGAGGTACTACAACACAATACTATTAACACGGGTGTTGAAATGGGTAAAAATTAATAAGGAAAAAAGATGGGTTAAATTGGAAAACACGATTAGCAATGTAGCACTGGGGAAAATGATATAGATACCACCTGAGTATAGAGAAATGAGTGAAAATACACATGTAATAACAAAGAAAATATTGGCAATTTAGGATTTGATGCACACAAAGGAAAAATGGGAATTTAATTCACCCCTGATACCATTAAAAGAAACTAACTTTTTTCCACCGGGGAATGGGAGATTGTTTGGGGAATGGATAAAAAAAGAAGACGCACAATTAAAAGATATCACAGTGAAAGGTAAAATACACACGTTACGGGATTTGAAACACAAAAAAGACCTAATGGTAATTGACAAATGGCGGTACTCCCAGCTGAAACATTTTGTTACATCACTGCCTCAACCAGTAAGATCCGAGGAGGACATACGGCCATTTGAGCGGCTATGTATTGGCAGCAGGAACAAAGAGGGGGGATCTCTAGGATCTATAAAGTGCTTGTGGGATTGAAGGGGCCAGAAATAGCGCCATTCATAATAAAGTGGAAAGAAGAATTGGATAAGGGAGAGAAAGACCAAGATTTGGGGAAAATTCTCAAGATGGCGCATACCATGGCAATCGATAGCATTACCATAGGAATGAATTACAAATGCTTAGCACGCTAGTATACAACACCTGATACGGCACATAAATGTCAAAAGGAGGTCTCACGATTATGCTGGCGGGAATGGGGTGAAGTGGAAACGATGGTCCACATATGGTGGAAGTGTCCAAAAATGTAAAACTATTGGAGAGAGATGTTGCAGGTAATTAAGAATTTACAGAGAAAAGGCCTAATGATAGATAAGGGTCAGGCAGCCAGTGTTTCTAAGACGGGGAGGGGGGGATTTAGAATCATAAGGGATTTTAATGTCCAAAGAAGAAAGGTGGAAAATAATTTTTTTGGGGAATTTTGTGAGGTATTTAAGTCAGCGGGATTCATATTGGATCCATGAGACCAAAGTGTTAACACCTCGAGGCTTAAATGTAAATTTTGATTTAAACTGCTTCATAAGTAATTATTTTTTTAGATCATTACCAGTTGGAGGACACAGATGAGCTGATTTTTAGCTTGCTGGAGTTCAGCAGGTTTTTCACCTAGTGGTGGATGTGCAACAGTCATGTGAAGAAGTGGAGATAGCTGGTCACTTTATTGCATTTTTTTGGATGCTGGACTTATTAAAATTTTTGTAATTTAATATACTTTGTATGGATTGAAAATCAAATATTTTTGTATCAAATATAGTTTTTTGTATGGATGTATATTGAGTTTGATGCACACCTTTGATAGTTTATCACAGGGGAGGGTTGTGCTTCACTTATTTTGTTAATTTAACCTTGACAAATATACCTTGAAGTGATATTAAAGTTTTGTCTTTTATTTAAAAAAATAGCAAACATGTTATACTTACCTTATCTGTGCAGTGGTTTTGCACAGAGCGGCCTGGATCCCTTGCTTGCGCTCCTGGCCCCTCCCTCCTGCCCAGTGCCTCCACAGCAAGCAGCTTACTAGGGGGAACCCTAGTGGAGCCACTGCTCTGTGTGTCCATTTAGACATTTAGGTGAATTGGCCCCGTCCCCTTCATCTCCTAATTGGCTCACTGGCTGTGATTGACAGAAACAGGAACCAATGACTCCTGCTGCTGCCAAAAGCCAATCAGGAGTGTAAGTCCCCGAGAGGCAAGGCTCTCTTGGACATCGCTGGATCGAGAGGGGACTCGGGTAAGTATTAGGATGGGCTGGGGGGCTGATGCACGCAGAAGGTTTTTTACCTTCATGCATAGAATGCATGAAGGTAAAAAAAAAACTTGTACCTTTACAACCACTGTAATTCTTTCTATTTTGTTGAACATCATGCACAACAAATAACACTGTTGTGTTATTACATTCTACGCTATAAGAGCTCTAGTTTTTTTAGTTTTTTTTCCAGTGGATACATTGGAGCTCTTGTGCATTAGACATGTGCACTGGCCAAAAAGTTTTTTTTTTTTCTTTTCGTTTTTCGGGTAATTTGTTATTTCAAATAAATTCGTAAATTTAAAAATTCGAAAATCCAAAAATAAGAAAGAAGTTTTGAAAATTCGAAAATCCCAAAATAAAAGGGAAAATCCAAAAATTTAAAATTCAAAAATTTGAAATAATAACAAACTAACTAACTAATATTAACTAACTACAGTATTAAATTATAGGTATTGGAATTTCCTTTCAAATTTGGCTGTTAGCGAACGTAACAAATACAAATTTATCTGAAGTTACTAATTATCCAAAATAACGAATGTTGCATCTAAACAAATGAAACTTAATGAATTAATAATAATAAATAATAATGATAAAAAGTTTTTATTGATATTATTATTAATTTGTTATGTTCCATTCGTTTAGATGCGGCATTCGTTATTTCGGATAATTCGTAACTTTGGATAAATTCGTATTCATTATGTTCACTAACAGCCAAATTTGAAAGGAAATTTCAATACCTATCATTTAATAGTTAGTAATAGTTATTAATAATTATTATTAGTTAGTTAATTACTATTTCAGATTTTAGAGTTTTCAGGTTTTCAAATTTTCGTTCTAATTTTTGGATTTTCGTTCTTTTGAATTTTTTAGATTTTGGTTCTTATTTTCAGATTTTTGAATTTTCGGATTTTTGAATTTTCGAATAATCGAATTTCCGAATAATCAAATTTCTGAATTTTCGATTTTCGAATTTTTGGATTTTCGAATTTTGGAACATTTAATTAAACAGGTTTTCGTTAATTCAAATATTTCTAAATTAATGAATTTGTTGAATTTCGTCGAAAAACGAATTCGGAACGAAACAAATTGCACATGTCTATTGTGCAGCCTTGAGGACCACCACACTGTAAACATTACAATAGTCATGTGCATTCTTACTGGAATCTTGGTGGGCTTTGTTCATTTGTTCCAAACCTGTACAGTAATGCAGTTTGAAACTCTTCCTTTGGGCAGGAGCTTCCTGTGTTAAGACCAGTGACTGCTGTTCTTTCTCTTTGTGCAGAGTGACTGGTCTTGTATCTGCTCCTGGAGATACAAGACGAGAGTGAGGGAGGTGTACACCTCATAGTGTAATAAAAAGTTTAAAGATTTATTGAAATAATAAGTAAATTATTGCAATCACAAAGCAACTAGTATCTAGCAACTACCACAGGCTGGGGAAAGGGTTGATAGTAGTAGGTGTCGCACTGCCTGCGCGGATGGATGGAACCGCAACTGGAGACTGGAACCTGCTGTGCACCACGCTGAAACAGGGATGTGTTATGAAGCAATCTTGCTTCTTCCTCAGCCTGGCCGGGGACAACCCTTTCCCCAGCCGGTTGGCCAAGGTGGGAATCCTTCGGTTGCTAGTGTTCATGGTCCAGTGTTTCAGCCACCTATCATTCTTTAGCACCTCACTGGTTGGTTTGTGAGTGTAAAAAGTTACTTATTTTTTTCAATAAACTACCGTATTTATCGGCGTATAACACGCACAGGCGTATAACACGCACTTTCATTTTAAGAGGGAAGTTTCAGGAAAAAAATAAAATGTTTAATAAGGAACTTTGAAGCAAATAAGGGTCAGTGCCCACCTGCAGCCTCACCATTGCCATCAATGCAGCCTGATCACTGCCCATCTGCAGCCTCACAAGTGCCATCAATGCAGCCTCATCAGTCCACATCAATGCAGCCTCACAAGTGCTATCAATGCAGCAGCCTCATCATTGCCATCAATGCAGCAGGCTCACCATTGCCACCAGTGCAGCAGCCTCACCATTGCCATCAGTGCAGCCTGATCGATGCCCATCTGCAGCCTAGAGGGGACAGGGAAGGGGCGGGATGAGCGTTGACAGATTACATACAGTGAGAATCTCCTATGATAGACAGAACACTGGTCCAATGGTGACCCAGGAGACAGGACTTCTTATTACAGAGGCCGCCAAGTAAACAGAAGATTCTCACTGCATGTAATCTGACGGCGCTCGTCCTGCCCCCCTCCCTGTCCCCTCCGAGGCAGCTAAAATTGAAGTATTGGTGTATAACACGCACACACTATTTGCACCCGATTTTCAGGGTGAAAAAGTGCATATTATACGCCAATAAATACAGTATTTACTACACTATAGAGTAAACCTCTTGTATCTCCACAGCTTTGCAGCGTTAGCCAACACAGCTAAGAAGCAGCACCTCCACAGCCACAACAGCTTTTCTGATGTATTTTTACTTCTGGGCTCTTTGATGTGAACTTTTTTTCACACCAAAGTTCCTCCCCGCCAATCAGGAGGCAGGTCATGAAACCTGTTTCCCGATTGCCCAAAGCGTCAGGCGATCCTATTGGATGCCTAGCGCTTTGACAGAAGAGGAGACACAAGCTTGACAAAAGACACAAGCTTGAGGAGCAGGCACCGGAGCCGCCGCTGCCCGCACTCCATGAGAGGAGGAGAGGACACCACAGCCGCGCCACACAAGCGGGTAAGTCCCGGGGGGGGTGCTGTCAGTGCCACACCACTGGGGGGGATGTTATTTGTTTGCCGCCACCCCCAAAAGAAGAACCCACCAGCCTCCACTGAGTCTGGGGGGTGAGGGCAGTGGGTCTGACAGGTTCTTCCTGTTTGCTGTCTCTTGTATCCGCCCCTTCCTGTCGTTTTCTGCAGGCAACATGTAGAGGGTGGACCTGCTGGGTCCCTCCCACAGCTTGGCTCTTTGCACAAGCTATGTACAGCACAGTGATTATGTCAGTGCTTTTTTGCAATGTGATATCTGGGTTTTCATAGGATTTTGGTGCACACAGAGTGGATTTTTATCCTTTGTGGCTGTTTGGGAATATATTTTACAGTAACGTTTTTGTGCCTGGAGTATAATTTTAAATATGATAATACAGCATTGCTTGTTGAAAAAGAATGCAAGTCCAGAGGTGGAAAAAGAAGAGCAATTCCAAAAGCTTCCACTCAGTAAAGGTTTAAATCCATGTTAGTGTTTCAGTGTGAATCCTTTTCAGAAAACCAGCTGTCATTGTCAGATGTAACTTGACAATGGTACTTGGAGGTGCAAGGAAAAGGTGCTTGTCTCATCCATAAGGGACACGCTATCTACGGCAGGGAATAGCAAGTGAATGCAGTTTCACGTTTCAGATGTGAAAGATAAATGGATCACTGCACAGCAGGCCACAGAACAGAGCTAGATATTCTTTGTAATATATAAAAAGGCAATGAAAGCACACAGGTCTGAAGGTGACAAGACATATTGTTAAAACGAATCCACGATTGTATCAGACTCCCTACATACTAGCCTCTGACTCTGCCTTTTCTGTCTAATATGTCACACAACGCTTTCTGACCATCAAGGCCAGACGTGAGGAAAAGGGGTTTTCTCCTCTACAGACAGTGGGAAGGAGTGTTCATCATGCGTCCATACCACAAACTTAATGAGGATCCACCATGAAGCAAAATGCCTGTGTGATCGGGCTCTGATGGTAGCAGACCTACTCTGCAGAGCTGGGAGCCAGTGAGCTGGTTTACCTACACTAGGCCAGAATAGGCATAGGACATGGCACACAAGGCAATGGCTGCTTACAGAAAGGCTCAATAACACAGGTCTTTTGCCTAGTGATTAGTTCACTTTAAACTCAGAAATCCTTATAAATATGTTAGTTACCAGTCATACTTCTTGTGAGCTGTGAAATTCTCATCTATTTTATATGTAATGTCACAGAAAGAACTATCTACGAACCAACAAAAGTGTATGTGACCATTCTTAGCCAATAAGGTGTCTGTAATGCATGCTGGGAAATGTTAACTATAGCTGTATAACATTGCTTATTCAGTTTGATGTGGACACCTAATCTGCTGTCTGCATCCATATTTATTCACCATCAATATACTGTATGTTCAGCATTAAAGCAGTTGTAATCCGCAGGTGATAAAAGCAGAAACACAAGATCTCTGTCTTCTCCTGTCACAGAACGGCAATGTGCCTTGTTTACATATGTGTCCAATGACAGCGGGAATGATGTGCGCGCCCCAGACCAGGAAGAGCAAAATCACATACAGGTACATGATTTTGCGCAGAGAGGCTGGCCTGCTGCAGTAAATGTATGTGGGGCAATCCAGAAGCGGTTAAATGAATAGTGTAAAAAAAAATGCAGCACAACCACAAGGTTTTACCGCCCCACAACTGCTCCCCTTTAGCTGAAGGGACAGTGGCTGGGGGTGAACACATGCCACGACTGCGATACTGTGCTTCATGGCCGTGATAGGAACTATACCTCCTGTTGTGCTTGGTGGGCACTATTGTCTGCCAGACACAACCAATTCTAGTGAATGAAGCCATATGCAACTGCGCACAATGTGCATGTTTGCAGTGCAGTACTGTAGCATTTAGGGGGTTAAAAGTGAGAAGGGGTACCGCTCCTTCTCACTGCCTGTCAAATGCTCTCTGAAGAGTGATTCAAATGCAGATCACTCTTCAGTCTGCAAAGCAGGTGTGAATGTATCATTCCTGCCTTGCAGCATGCCAAAGAATAATGGCTTACTGCAAAACTACAGAGGAAGGGCTATGGTAGGTTATTATGAAGGTGTTTCCTTCATATGTACATGAATCAGATCACAGAGAGCAGGGATTTGGTCGGGATATTTAACTGGGCAGGCATGAATTCCAATTGTGATCCATTTAATCCTGCCCAGCAGCAGCACAGCTAGCTTTCAGAACAGGCTGTGTATGAAGGTGTTTCCTATTGGATTTTGAATAATGCTGGGATCTGTGGGGCGGGACTTAGGAGGTTTGGACTCTTCCTGTGACTGTCCGGAATTGAATACTAATTAGGATGTATTCAATCCCACCCACCATCAGAGCTGTGAAGGAATTTACATTTGCAGATTCTCAAAGACTACAGGGGGGTGTATTTTAGGCTAGAGATGCAGCAGGAAGTGGCTATGGAAGGGTCTCGTTCTCAGTGGCGGCTGGTGCTCAATTTTCTTGGGGGGTGGCCTGCGGACTCCTCAGCCAAACAGCCACCACGTCCCATGCCATCAAGCCAAACAGACAATCACCCCCCGGCACTCACTCGATCGCTCGCTGCTCCCCCCACCCCTCAATCGCTGCATCACTCGCCCGTCGCCCGCCAGGCCCCCCACCAGCCCGTGCACTTCCCCCATCCAGGTCGCGGCTTCCCCCTGCCTTTCCTCCTGAGTCCCAGCGGTCGCTTCTCCTCCCGGCCAATCAGGACTTAGGACCTGCGGTCAATCCGGCCCTAGGACTGCCAGCCAATCGCTTTCTGATTGTCCGGGAGAAGAAACAGAAAGACATTAGCGAATATTATTCGCTAATGTCATGCAACTGGGTGGGCCCCAAGTGCAGTGCTCTGCGCCCCAAAATTTCATGCAACTGGGTGGGCCCCAAGTGCAGTGCTCTGCGCCCCAAGCCCACCCTACTTGAAGCCAATTAGAGCCTCTGGCTCTAATCATGTGCTTTAAAAAAATTAAAAAAACATTAGAATCCATGCGTCCAGTGCCCTGCATGTAGTTTAGGGGCTGGACGCATGTGTTGGGGGGGGCGACGTCCCTGCACCCTGCATAAGCAGACACCACTGCTACATTAAACTATACAGAGTGTCACATGGTACAAAGCCGCAACTAAACCCAGAATATCAGAAGATCTGCAGACAACAGAGCAACATGGTACAGAGATATGATCTATGCTGGAACTGATCATTCAATTCACTTCTAGTGAAAAGAAAGTTGGAGTTCAGCTTTAAATAGTATTCATGTTTGATAACAATAAATTATAAAATTGCATATGCAGCAATTGTATGTATTCTTTAAGAACAAAAAACAAATTCTATGGAAAAGGTGGTCTAATGCACCGTACACGCGAGCGTAAAATCTGCCAGCAAAAGTCTGATGAGAGCTTTTGGTCTGAAAATGCGACCGTGTGTATGCTCCATCTGACTTTTGCTGGTGGAATTCCAGCCAGCAAAAGATTGAGAGCAGGTTCTCAATTTTTCGGTCGGAAAAAGTTCAGATCAGAAATTCCGATCGCCTGTACCAATTCCGACGCGCAAAATTCCTACGCATGCTCGGAAACAATTCGACGCATGCTCGAAAGCATTGAACTTCATTTTCTCGGATCATCGTAGTGTTGTACGTCACCGTGTTCTTGGCGGTCGAAAGTTCAGAAAACTTTTGTGTGACCGTGTGTATGCAAGCCAAGCTTGAGCGGAATTTCGTCAGAAAAAAACATCCAAGTTTTTTCAGATGGAAAATCTGCTTGTTTGTACGCGGCATTAAACCTCATTGCTACAATGCGATTTTTGTACCATCCACAATAGCTGCCCTGCTAGTTTGCTACTTCTTAATAATAATTCATAATCTGTGCCTGTTGGGTGGGAGGCAGGGATTGGTTTGTTGAGCACAGCCTCCCAAGGAAGCTTCTGCAGGTACATTTAAATTGTTACTAAACACAGAACCTGCATTAACTATATCTGGTCTTCCACGGTACACATAACATGAAAATGCAATAATTTTAGTAAAGATAAACTGATAAATATCTTTTCTCATTAGCAGTATATAGCAGCGTTGTGACTTCTATCAGTTCCTAGTAAAGCTTGTAGGAGGAGTTTTCATGCTCCCCTGATCCTCTGTCTGGACATGTCTGGACAGTGTTGGTTGGCCCTGTGCTGATCACATGCACACTCCCAAGAAAGAGAAAAAAAACGCTCTAGCAATACACACCAAACTGAGCATGTGCAGCCCATCCCCTGGCTCTGTAAATAACGGGTTATTTTTTGGAGACAGTGAAAGAAGAGGAGAATCAGAGAAGAAAGGATCAAACAGCCTTTATACACAATGCAAAGGATTAACCCCTTAGGTTCCCCATTAAGTATAACAAGTAAGCTTTACTGCATATACAGACTGATTTTACTGTTGTGGGTTTAGTAACACTTTAAGTTACTAATAAAACCAAAAATCATTATAGTGACGCATAACAGCTAATCACAAAAACACCAAAACCGTGCCATATTATTTTGCCCTTGTGCAGTGTGGCCTAAAACATGGCAGGGTATTTCATAAGTACATCCAGTTACACTCCTTTGTGGGCAAATAAATAAAATCAACAACATGCACAGATACAACGTGAAGTACAGTGAACAAATTGCCTCTGAAAAATGAGAATCAATTAATACCTCAAGGATACATGCAGGAGCCTCATTGTTCAAGAAAATGAATCTCTGCAAATGGCACCAGGCAATCCTGAAAAACTGCTTTGACTGGTGTCTTGATGGAGCTTCGGTGACATAAATTTGTGTGAAAGGATAAAAAGCAATATTACGAAGCAGTGATGCTTAAATACTATAATCATTTTTGGACAGTCAGCTTTGCCGATATTTTTAAAGGGAATTGGCGGAAGAAAAAATAAATTAAAAAGAGCTTTCAACTCACGTAAAAATAAGACGACGGAAGAGGACTTGTCAAAACGGAGTACCAAATGTTAATATCTAAATGAACAATTACAGGAAAAAAGCACGACTGTACGATGTTTGTTTAACTAATGTCGTGTTTACCGACTGTGTAAATGCAAAAAAAAAAAAAAAAAAAAAAGCGCTATGGTATTAGTTCATCTAGTGCCTATCTCTGCAATTACTAAGACAGAGCAATCTAAAATTCCTCAGCTAACGACAAATCAAACTGTGTTATGCTATCTGCCGAGACACAAATGGAAAATAAATACTGGTAACTGTCACTTTCCATTAGGTAACAGAAATTCAATTATTTTTCAAACAAGCTTCCAAGTCAACAGAATAAATCTGTTTCATAAATGAGCAGGTAACCATATTTGATTCTAGTTTCCCAAAGGGAGGGAAAAAAAATCAATATTAATCACAATTTTTCACTCTGCGTGCAAATGTTTCTGAGAGACATACATCACCTTGCCTAATAAATATTATTGTGATGTGAATTAAAAAAAGAAATAAATAAATGCAGGATGCGGTGTTATGCCGTGCCTGTGCATTAAATCTTCTAGGGCGGGTCAAGTAACAGAACAAATTAATTAGTGGAGTGCAAAATTTAAAGGCTAAGTCCTTTCAAAACTGATATTCAATCGCCCACATCTTTTGCTTAAAGCTGTATTAAACCAAAAAGCAATCATTTATTATATTGAAGATTACCAGATATGTTTAGATGTGGTGGCTGCATTAGTTTTCTCTTTAAGGCTTTCTTTCTTTTATTTTCACCTGGTTATCCTGCCAGTAAGTCTGCTGTTACAGAACAAGCTGCCCTGCAGATGTAGCAGATAGAGGGTTAAGACAATCCATTTACCACTGAGAGGGGTGCTTACAATGGTCATCTTTTATTTATTTATGTAACTGTATATAAAGTGTTAGCTGGAGTGTGACTTAGATTTGTTTAGTGTACTTAACTCTGCTAGTACATTTAACACTACCCTCCCTCCAGACTGACGGCATATCTGCACCGCCGGTGCCCTCATCCTGTACACAGGGATGAAAGAGAAGGAGTTAAGTGAAGGTCTGCGCTAGGTGCACGGCAGGATCCCATACCCTTACTGGGAGTGAGATTTTGGTAATACTCCTGAACAGGTGGAGAGGGCATTGGCTCTGCGTGTCCCTCCTAAATGCACAAGTGACCATGTTGGTGTACAGTATATGACATCCAGAGAGTTTACTGGAGTTTGTTAATGCTTGCCATCTACCGGGTTGTAAGCATGGCTAAAGAAAAGATACCCCATGTTTATGGCAATGACCCTGTACAAAGTGCCTAGCATAGCCCAGAAGAACCCACCCCAGAGTAGGCCTCTCATGTCACCAGTGGCGGCCCGTGCTCTGTGGGCGCATGGGCGCCGCCCCTCCATCCATGCACCCAGCCCCTTTCAGGACGCCAGACGCATGGATTCCTATGACGGGGTGGAAGTGGGTGGTATTTTTTGAAGCACCTGATTAGAGCCAGAGGCTCTAATAGGCTTCAAAATAGGGTGGGATCAGGGCGCAGAGAGTGTGCCCTGATCCCACCCAATTGTGTGACGATAGTAAATACATTTTCCCTATTTCCACACTAACCTTTCTCCCTGCCAATCAGGAGGCAGGGCATCAGACCTGCTTCCTGATTGGCCAAAGCGCCGGGCAACCCTATTGGATGCCTGGTGCTTAGAAAGAGGAGCGGAGGAGACTGCGCTGGAGGTCGCGGACGCTCTGAGTGGAGCGGCTGCAGAGCTACGGTAAGTCCCCTGAGCTCTGTCCGAGCTGCAGGGGGGAGACGGGTTGCTACCAGAACCACGAACCGCGGGGGTGCTACACCAGAGCCACGAGCAGTGCGCTGGGTGGGGGGGTGCTGCCAGGGCGGGTCAGTTGTTTACAGTGGCTGCATATACTGGGCACAAATGGCTGAATGTGATGGGCACATGTGGTTGCATTTGATGGGCACACATTTCTGCATATGATAGGCACAGTGGCTGCATATGATGGGCACAAGTGGCTGCATATGATGAGCACACATGGCTGCATATGATAAGCACACATGGCTGCATATGATGGGCACATGGCTGCATATGATGGGCACAAGTGGCTGCATATGATGGGCACAAGTGGCTGCATATGGTGGGCACACATGGCTGCATATGATGGGCACAAGTGGCTGCATGAAGTGGCTGCATATGATAGGCACAGTGGGTGCATATGATGGGCACAAGTGGCTGCATATGATGGGCACAAGTGGCTGCATATGATGGGCACACATGGCTGTATATGATGGGCACAGTGGCTGCATATAATGGTCACAATTGGCTGCATATTATGGGCACAAGTGGCTGCATTTGATAGGCATACGTGGCTGCATTTGATGGGCACAAGTGGCTGCATATGATGGGCACAAGTGGCTGCGTTTTTTGAGCACAGTGGCTGCGTTTGATGGGCACAAGTGGCTGCATATGATTGGCACAAGTGGCTGCATATGATGGGCACAGTGGCTGCATATGATGGGCACAGTTGGCTACATTTGCTGGGCACAGTTGGCTGCATATGATGGGCACAGTGGCTGCATATGATGGGCACAGTTGGCTGCATTTGCTGGGCACAGTTGGCTTAATTTTCTGGGCACAGTGGCTTAATTTGCTGGGCACAAAGCTGCATTTGCTGGGCACAGTTGGCTGCATATAATGAGCACAGTTGGCTCCATTTGCTGGGCACAGGTGGCTGCATATGATGGGCAAAGTTGGCTGCATATTATGGGCACAGTTAGCTGCATATTATGGGCACAGCTGGCTGAATATAATGAGCACAGTTGGCTGCATTTGCTGGGCACAGTGGCTGCATATGATGGGCACAGTTAGCTTCATTTGCTGGGCACAGTGGCTGCATATGATGGGCACAGTTGGCTGCATATTATGGGCACAGTTGGCTGCATATGATGGGCACAGTTGGCTGCATATTATAGGCACAGTTGGCTGCATATAATGAGCACAGTTGGCTCCATTTTCTGGGCACAGTGGCTGCATTTGCTGGGCACAGTGGCTGCAATTGATGTTTCTATTTCAGTATTTTTCAGAATTTTTTCAGTTCGTTTGCGCCCCCCTAAATTTTTTTAGCACCAGCAGCCACTGCACTTTCTTGGCACCCAAGGAGGAGAAAAACATGGAGGATGTGACGACCTCACCTACCCTACAAGTAGACACCCCAAAGTATTTAGTAAGAGTCATGGCAAGTATTTTTGAGATCTTCTATCTAATTTTTTTTGGAAAATTCATTTTTTTTTATTATTAGTTGTAATTTTACCAAGGTATTTCTCATATACATAGCAGAGACATATTTCAATTATTGACTCAAAGACATATTCTGCTACCCCTCCTGAGTATGGGGATACCACATGTATCCTTTTTGCAGCCTAGGTGCAAAGAGAATCACCTTCAGCCTCTCAAGGGATATGAATTACACATCTGATTTTCTGACTACCTATCATATTATCATATTTTTGGTGGCTTTTAATTGCCAGGACAGTGGAGACACCTTCCAAAATGTTCACATTTTTAGAAAACGGTCACTGTAAGGTAGTTGAAAAAAGGTATGGTCAGTGAATTATTATTATTGTGTAGCGGTGACATCTTTGTCTATTGATGTGATAATGTATATGTCACTGTTAAGTCTGTGGACATTGCTATGGTTCAGTGTTTGGAGTCATCTAGTGATCAAATCTGGTAATGCACTAATATGAATATTACATCAGAACAAGCACAAAAGACGTTTACAGGAAGTACTGTTGTTTTGATTCAGAAGGTTGACCTTGTTACCCAGGAGTCTGTGTGACCTACCTATGAACACTCTCTGATGCAGTGCATGCTGGGTAGGAGATAAAAGGAACCCGAGCAGCCATTTTAGGTCTCTTGGGACCACGTTGCCTGCCTGTGCGGATCTGTGAGGAGGTTTCCCGGAGACAGTGACGGACAGTCATCATGGAGTGCAAACCTGCTTGTTTGCGAGGTGACTTGACGGAGCCTAAGAGCGGGTGAGTGGACTGATAAGGCCCAGAGACGTTTATCGGAGTATCGGAGGACCGGATCCATTCAGTGGAGTGACACAGAGCATGTTGTCGCAGTTAGACTCACTTACAGGCCTCGCTGGAACCTGTAGTTCCACAGAGGCGTAACCGAGCAACTGACATTGAGCAGGCTTGGGGCCCACTTCACGTTAGTGCCCCAGCGTTGTGTATAAGTTCTTGAAGTTATACCCGGAGCACCCTAAGCTAACTTTTCACCTACCTTTTGGATTACAAATATCAGAGGAGTCATTTTAAGCTAGCAAAGAAAGAAGATATGGGAGAAAGTACTTTTAGTGAGGCCTCACGTATAACTTTAAAGTAGCGAGAGCTCCCAGGTTTATATACATAGAATATATAAATTTCATATTGTATTTGTCTGTTGATTTATATTGTACTGACATCCTACGTTGGGATGACAATGGAATCTCTGTAACCACCTGTTTTAATATACTTGCAGTAAAAGTATTTCTGGTTAAGTATTCAGTTGTGTGGTGTGCTGTTTTCCCCACCAGGTGGAGCCAGAGGATCCTGAGGGTATTATACAGGTACTTCACATTGTTTTATATTGAACTGTATTGCATTGCACCACAGCTGTACCAAGGGGATCGAGTTAAGTTAGTGGGGTTGCTCAGAAGAGTGCAGGCCCAATCCAAACTAGCAGCTCCTTCAGGGGTCAGTGCTACAATTATATTATTATTCAGGATTTATATAGCGCTAACAGCTTTCACAGAGTTTTACAATATAAAGGGGGACAGTACAATTACAATACAGTTCAACAGAAAAGGAATATGAGGGCCCTGCTCATACCATAAGTTCTTAGAATGTGAACAAAGAAAATTAAAAATGCATTCAAAAATGTATGCATAGTTCAAATGTGGTCATTTCGCAGAGGTTTCTACTGTGCTGGCATTTCAGGGCTTCCAAAAATGTGAGATGCCTAATTTATGCCTCTTGAATGTCTGAATGTACTGCTTAGATTTTGGGCTTCCACATAGCCAGGCTGTGAATAAGTCTCCCACATGTGGTATCTCCATACTAAAAATATAACTAAAGGCAAAGCTTTTTATTAAGTTTTGGATAGAGTGGAGAGGGATTGGTTTTTATTGCTGTCTGTGCCCCCATTAGGGATAGTCACTCTCTCTATTTGCTTTGTTTACCATTATCATTATAAGTGAAAGAAAAAGGAAATTCCACATTTTGGGTTGTCCCTAGAAAAGTAATAAAGGGGATGTTCCAATGGAGACATTAGTTCTTTTATCTTGGAGGTCCCAAAGGGATTCCCTAAATTTGCAGGGATTTCCTCTTGCTTCCTGTTTTGGCTATGGGACAGGAAGTGAAGGAAATCATCCCAACAGGGCACAGATGGCAAAAAATAAACCAACAGTGAATAATTAATGTAAAAGAGGAAATTACCACTAGAGGTGGCACAAACACCCCCCTGTTCGGTTCACAGCAGAACTCCTGAACATGGGAAAAGTTCTAACCCTAATGGCCATTGAAGTCTATGGGAGCAGAACAGGAAAAATCAAAAGTGCCAATTTTGAAGGCTTATATGCAAGTAATTTGCCATAAAAGGGGTATGGGGGTCTGGGTACTGCCCTGGGGGGGCATGTATCAATTCAAAAAAATGTTTTAAAAATTATAGTTTTTTTTTTCAGGACAGTGATTTTAATGGTGCTTATAGTGCGACAATTAACATGAAAATTCATTTAAATATAGTGCCTGGGGGTCTCCTTAGTCTGCCTGTAAAGTGGTGCATGTGTAGCATTTCTAAAGAAAAAAAACAAGTCAAATCCTAGTTAAAATGACTTGCGGTTGCAGTTGCCAGCACCCGGCTAGAGAAAAATAAAGAAAAGAACAGCGTGGGGTCCCCCCAGTCCATATCAGGCCCTTCAGGTCTGGTATAAAGTTTAGGGGGAACCCCATCCCAATTTTTTTTTAAATGGCATGGTATATATAATCCATACCAGACCCTTATCTTTGCATGCAGCCTGGCAGGTCAGGAAAAGGGGGGCACGAGCGCGCACCCCCCTTCTGAACCATACCAGGCCACATGTCCTCAACCTGGGGGGTGGGTGCTTTTGGGCGGGGGGCACCCTATAGCACCTTATCCCTATGTTGATGGAGACAAGGGCCTCATCCCCACAACCGTGGCCGGTGGTTGTGGGGGTCTGCGAGCGGGGGACTTATCGAAATTTGGAAGCCCCCTTTAACAGCCCCAATATCCCAGCCCCCTTTATTTTTAATAAAGAATTGTCAAAAACTGTGTCTTTGTTATTTTTTGACACTTTTTTGGTGAATGCGTAGGGGCAATCATTCACAGGTGGTGGGCTTCCAGATTCTGATAAGCCCCCTGTCCACAGACCCCAACAACCACAAGCCACGTTTGTGGGGATGGAGCTCAACATGGGGACAAGCACCCACCCCCCCATGTTGAGGACATGTGGCCTGGTATGGTTCTCGTCCTCCCCTTTTCCTGACCTGCCAGGCTGCATGCCTGGATAAGGGTCTGGTATGGATGTTAGGGGGACCCCATGCCGTTTGTTTGTTTTTTTTAAAAAAAATTTATACCGAAAATGTTTTTTTTTTTGGTGGGGCATTAAAAATACAAAACTCCTTTAAATACCATGCTTGGGGAATGCCCCAAACCTGCCTGTAAAGTGGTGCACATGTAGGATGTGTAGAATCTTCTGCAGCAAAGCGTACATTTTGTGGAAGAAATAAAATGCCATTTGGCACTTTGCTGACAGCTTATTTTTTGCAAAAAAAAAAAAAACAACAACATGGAGACCCCCCAAAATCTATACCAAGCCTCAGCCATAAATGGTAAACCCCAAGGATGGCTGCATGATTGTAAACAAGTTTACTGGCTGATCAAATATGATCATGTCCATATTTGGACAATGATGTCATTCAGCATCCCCACCCCTGTGTTTACATTCAGCCACTGGCTGGGAATCTCCTGGCTGGCAGATGAATGGTGGATGCTTCATTGATTGTTAGGATGTCAGCGACCACTAGATTCCCAGCCCAGGAGCCCTGAGTGGGAAGCTGTGACATGTAGCAATGGTGGTAATTCCACTGCTAAATGTATGACTTCCCGCCGCAACCAAAAGTTTGGCTAAGTCAAAGTTTGTACTAAGTCCTACATTGACTCTCATTCCTAGTTGGATCAAGGTAATTTGAATAGCTATAGCATTACTATTAAAGTAAATGTCAACCCATTTACAAAAATAGTATATAATATTTACTATGCCATTTCAAAAATAATTATCACTTATTCTCAATCTGTAGTTTTCATTAAAATAATACCTTGTTCATGTACATTTCTTTATTTTGGTGACAATGCTCTGTTTCCTATCTACCTAGCTCATGCACTTCCTGCAGAGACTATAAGCAATCAGGCCAGTGCGTTTTACACAGGCATGTTCTGCTGTTGTCACTATTAGGAACCCTGACTGAGAAGTGACATTCAGCTTCCAATGAGTGCATGCATGTAGACACAGAGTGGCTGCAAAGAGGCTGGAGAAGATCACTGAGATGTAAAATGTGTGAAAACAGTAATTTACTCAAAGAAAAAACCTGCTTGTAGTCCTAATAGGCTACATTCACATTGGGGCCGCGGCCGTATTAGCGCTAAAGTGCAACTAGTTTTAGCGGCGCTTAAGCGCTGTTTAAGCGCTAGAAGCGGGAAGAAGGGTTTAAAAGCGATTGTGTCGCAACGCTTTTGAATCGTTCGGAAGTGCTGCCCATTCATTCCAATGGTCAGGGGCAGCTGTATACAGCGCTCCCAAACCGCCCCAATGATGCTGCTTGCAGGACTTTTTCTAACGTCCCGCAAGCGCACTGCCCCAGTGTGAAAGCACTCAGGCTTTCACGTTCAGGTGGCATGGGAGGCTGTTTTCAGGGGCTTTTTCTGAAAACTGCCTCCAGTGTGAAAGGGGTCTTATTACCAAAAAATCTCCCAAACTGTGAAAAAAAAACATTCTTGTAGGACGGTCTCCACATATTTTATATAAAAATGAAACTTGGGTAACTAAGTATTCATAATTGCTGTTTTTTAGGACTTACCACAGAAAAATTGATAATCATTTTCTCTATTACTTGGTGACTTGAGAGAGAAATGCCTGCATATGTACCAAAAACTACCTTTTGTGAAGCTTTCAGTAAAAAAAAAAAAAAGAAATTGACAGGCAACGATGTAAATCCGCCTTTGGTTGATGACATTTCATTCAGTTATGAGAAGTGGATAGGTCCATTTTATATGATTGCACAGGAGAGATACAAGCTCCATGATGATGTTTAAACAGCATTTTTCTATATGCACTAGCTGACAGAGTCATTAAAAAATAAATAACATCTGGTGTTGATTTATTCAGCATTTTTTCCCCATTAATATAGACCCCTATTGTGTAAATGATATTGTAGAGCCCTTGTAGGAATCAAAACATATCATGATGCAGATTTTTTTCTGGGAAACCCTAACCTCCAGTCAAAATGGTTATTCCAATCAGTAGGTAATAATGTACTTTCTAATATATGATTTGGACCAATAGGAAATGTATACAATAGGACTGACAAATAGGGATGAGACTTGAATTCATGTCCAACCTGAGACCACAGCAAATTTAGAGGATTTAAAATTCATTTGAATTTGTGAATTTTCATAATGCCCATAATGCTTTTAGAGCCTTACAGCAGCCAAAAATTTGCGGGAACTTAACATCCCAAAAATTTGCTAAATGCAAATAAAACCAAATTTTGGCAGGTTTGCTTATCACCAACAGTATAATTAAAACTTTGAATGCATTTATTATCTTAAAGCATGTAGCTTATTTTTTAACAAACAAAATAAACTTTGCCAACAATGGCAAAAAAAGTGGGAGTAAACTCCCAGGGACGATTTTTACCTATAGGTAAGCTGATAGTAAGGCTTACCTATTGGTACAGTAAATATCTCCTAAATGTGTACCATTTAGGAGATATTTACTTGTAAATCCAGTGGTGACGTCACCTGCGCATGCGCTCTGAACAGCATACCATGCCATTCCTTCAGAGCCCTGTGCCGTGAACAGTGGCTCCCACACATCATCGCAGCTGGTCCATTCAAAGGACCGGAGTCCACCACTCCGGAAGGAAGACCAGGTGAAGATGGAAGCCGATGACAGCACGCCTCCGGTGACAGCACGCCACCGGTGACAGCACGCCACTGGGGGGGTTCGTTTTAAGGTAAGTTTCACATAAAGTCCTTGTATGCGACTGCTTTAAGATAAATTACAAAGAATGGCATAAATACCTCAAAGAAAAAATAAGGGATTGCTTCCTCGTTGAAAAGGCCCAAGGTAGGCATATAAAGCTACTTACTTTATTTCTTCTAAAAGATTACCAACCATGGTGGACTGCAGATTTTGTATCAGTCATACACGTCTGTTAAATATCCTCCTGTGTTAGCTGCTGGGGGCTCCTGGTATGCTTCTCTATATAGTCTCAGGTACTGTGGTATCAGTGCAGGCATCCTATAGCGCTGGCACACACAGACCTTCATCCCTTCTCAAAGTTCCCACACCCCTACTCCAAAATATGTAACAGGAAGATACTGTAATAAAGGCTTCACATCATGTAAAATGTTTATTTTTGATTATTGATTTCACACATACTAAGTGATATTTGTGAAAATATACCAAAAGTATATACATTTGCTTCAATAAATTAAATCTAAAGTGCTAAAGACACAGCTGCTGTGACATACAAGAAAGTAATTAAAGTGTTAAATGATCCACTAGGACATAGTTGCCTACTCACCGGACATAGTTGACCCTATTTACCATATGGCAACAGGAGTCAAATCAGGCTTAGTGGTCTTCGTGACCGTAGTAGGAAAGAGAGTTGACCAATCCCCATGTCCCTCCTCACAATGTCCCGATCCTGTGGATCCGACACTGAGAACTCTTAGTGAGCGAGATGCATCAGAAGGAAGAAAACGAAGACCCTCATAGCGTAAAAAGTTCAAATAGAATTATTGCATCTTGCAATTGTAACCTTGTAGCAAGAAGCAATAAATCTATTGGAACTTTTTACGCTATGAGGATCTCCGTTTTCTTCCTTCTGGTTCATCTTGCTCTCTAATGCCAAGTACACACGATTGTACTTTTCGGCCGGACTATCCGGTGGACTTAGTCTGCCGGATAATCCGCCGGACTTTCCAGCGGAGGTCCGCCAGACTTTCCAAACGTGTGAACTTGCCCACACACGCCCGGACTTTTCTGGTGGACAATCCGCCGGAGTATTGGCGTAAGTCTGAGGGACTTTTGAAATGAACGGACTTGCCCCACACACGGAGTGAAGTCCGTTCATTTAGAACGTGACTCCAGGTAGACGGGACTAGCGAAGGAAGTCAATGCCGCCACGCTAGCCCCGTCACCTGGTATGGATTTAAAGGGGAATCCCTATGCCGAAAAAAACAGCGTGGGGTCCCCCCCCCAAATCCATATCAGACCCTTGTCCGAGCACACAGCCCGGCCGGTCAGGAAAGGGATGGGGACGAGCAAGCACCCCCCCTGCTGAGCCGTACCAGGCCGCGTGCCCTCAACATGGGGGGTGCCTTGGGGAAAGGGGGCTGCACCCCAAAGCATCTTGTCCCCATGTTGATGAGGACAAGGGCCTCTTCCCGACAACCCTGGCCGTTGGTTTGGTTGTCGGGGTCTGTGGGTGGGGGGCTTATCGGAATCCGGGAGCCCCCTTCAATAAGGGGGCCCCCAGATTCCGGCCCCCCACCCTATGTGAATGAGTATGGGGTACGGATTTTGGGAAGAAAAAGTCCACCGGAGCCCCACACACGGTCGACAATCCCGCCGGAAAGTCAGATCGTGTGTACGCGGCATAAGAGTTCTCAGTGTCTGATCCACGGGATCGGGTCATTGTGAGGAGGGATGTGGGGATTGGTCAACTCTCTTTTCTACTACGGTCACGGAGACCACTAAGCCTGATTTGACTCCTGTTGCCATGTGGTAAATAGGGTCAACTATGTCCGGTGAGTAGGCAATTTTATCACATGGTATTTCATCGGAAGATTTGTTATTTGCTGTTTATGCTGTACATCAGCCACTACGGTTCATTATTACGAGGATGTTTTACACCCGATAGGACTTATTTTTAGTGGATGTCACTATTTGTTTTATTTTTTTTTGAGTTATTTCACATTTTTTGGACTTTTTTGGCATGAAGTATATTGTATTTTATATATGAATCATATTTAATTTGTCATATTTAAATTCATCCACATGTACAGGGCACTTTATGAATCGTTGTTTGCGTCTTATTACAGTAGCTAACACTGTTTTTTCACATGGAGTGACTCTGATGGTTCACCTTTGACATGGACATTCACTGTATTGTTCATTTAAGCACAAGAGACTCCATTTTGTCCTCACTGTTGACACATCTTCTACTAGAATCTCTCTCTCTCTCCACCCCCCCCCCCCCTCAAGGTTTTACTTTTGAAATTGTTTTATTTGTTAGCTTTTAATAACATATTTCTAGTTGTTAGTTTTTAACAACATCTCCCACCACCCCTTTCTTATCTATGCATAAAATAATACGTAATAATACATTTTGGCACTGAACGGACATTTTAAACACAGTCATTGCATCCTGTGTATCTGTTCCTGCAGCTGCAGTATTAACTTTTGTTTTAGAGTCCCAATCATAAATAATTCCAGAACACCTTATAAAATTGGAGTCGCCTAAGTGGATATTTATTTAAAAAAAAAAAAAATGAACAGAAGATGTAAGCAGAAGTAAATTAGGTTTCATCCTTAATTGAAAAATTAAACAATCAATTTTGATTGGTAATATCTTCCCATTTCTTCCCATTTGTGTTTTTAATCTCTTTTAGCCTCCTATAGCCATCTTATTCTGTGTCTATTTTTTATTCTTGACCTGTTTCTTTTTAATAACAGTTTCAGAAAATGTTGGGCTTATAAATATTGTATATGACCCTTGTTATGAAGTTGACTCATCCACAAAGTCTTGAAAGCTGGTAGGGAAAAAAAAGTCAGCCAATATCCAGAAAAAAAAGATGATAAATTAAAAATGGTATATACATTAGAGAGATATATAAATGATAGATAAATGATACATGATGGCTAGATAAATAGATAGATAGATAGATAGATAGATAGATAGATAGATAGATAGATAGATAGATAGATAGATAGATAATAGAAATAAAGATTGCTACAATATAAATTATATGATAGATAGATAGATAGATAGATAGATAGATAGATAGATAGATAGATAGATAGATAGATAGAATATAGATTATATAAAAGAAAATAAATAGATACAGTAGATAATAGATAAAATAAAGCTTATATAATAGATAGAAAGATAAATAAAATATAGATTATATAAGAAATCGATAGATAGATAGATAGATAGATAGATAGATAGATAGATAGATAGATAGATAGCAACCAAGAGCCCTGGGAAGCTGTGACATATAACCCAGTAGAAATACTGATGCTAAATGTATGACTTCCCGCCACTGTCACAGATTCGGCTCAGCCAATGTTTCGACTGAATTCTACATTGGTCCGAATCTGAATCTAACCCCTAGTGTTTCAAGAAAGTTTGAATAGCTATTACATTACTTTTAAAGTAAATATTAATATAGTATATATAGTGCCTGGAAAAAAATATTCTTTCCCCTTTAAATTTTCCTAATTTTGTCATGTTACAACCAAAAACGTAAATGTATTGTATTGTGATTTTATGTGATAGACCAGCACAAAGCTGCACATAATTGTGAAGTGGAAGGAAAATGAAAGATGTTTTTTCTAATTATTTACAAATAAATATCTGAAAAGTGTGGCATACATTTGTATTCAGCCTCCTTCTCTGATACCCCTAACTAAAATCTAGTGAAACCAATTGCATTCAGAGGTCACCTAATAAGTAAACAGAGTTCACCAGAGTGTAATTTAATCTCAGTATAAATACAGCTGTTCTGTGAAGCCCTCAGAGGTTTGTTAGAGAACCTTAGTGAAAAAACAGTATCATGAAGCAGCATTAGGTTATAAAAAAAATATCCCAAGCTTTGAACATCTCACGGAGCACTGTTCAATCCATCATCCGAAACGGATGTCATTTAAGTTTTTGTAACATGACAAATTGTGGAAAATTTCAAGGGGTATGAATACTTACTGAACAGACAGACAGATAGATAGATATAGATAGATAGATGGATGGATGGATAGATAGATAGATATACTATATAATAGAAAGATAGATTAAATAATGAGTAGATAGATAAATAGATAGATATATAGATAGATAGATAGATAGATAGATAGATAGATAGATAGATAGATAGATAGATAGATAGATAGATAGATTATATAAAAGATGGATGGACAGATAGATATATAGATGGGCAGATAAATTAATAAAATATAGATTAGAAAATAGATAGATAGATTATATAATAGAAAGCTAGATTAAATAATAGATAGATAGAGAGATAGATAGATAGATAGATAGATAGATAGATAGATAGATAGATAGATAGATCCCGTGTTAGAGGTTTTCACACATAAAAACACACAATAACATCTATCTCTAGGGTAAGACACACAGGAAGAAGAATGCACAGAATTAGAATGTACACTTTCATCCAGTTATATAAATAGCATTTTTACATTTCCCTGGTGAATTCTAAATGGCTCATTTATCCCCTAAATATAGCTGCAGGCAAGGTTCCTCAAATGACGTACTATCATCCACCAAGTGGGAATCAAAACCTAATTTCACTTTAAAACGGAATTGGTGGCAAATGGGCTGTACCAAAGCGTGGCCGGTCCTAGTCTCACTGTGTTTTATTTTTTTTCTCTTTTCTAAACTCCTATAGAAAAAATTCACTACTTTAACAGCTGAAACACAACAAAATGAGAAAAAAAACATCAATTTGCCCGTCGTAGGAGACCGAATTGCATCTACATAAAATGACTTAGTAGCAAGGCACGATGATGGACATCGGTCTGAATTGTTCTGCAAAAGGTCACCGCCAGAGAGAACGCGATTCTTTCAGACTGAATCGAATACAAATGAACAGAGTCTTTACAAGATGGCAAGAAATCAACAGTAAGCTGTCAGTAGGCTATGTAACCACTTGACATGAGCAGAAACACTTGGCCTTTCTCATCTAGTGTACTGTAAATTCTGTCCTAGCGGTGCTCAAAGAAAAAAAATCTTGCCTGTTAAGAAAGATGAGACGGATCTGCTAAATGTGACTAGTTTATCTTGCAATGCCAAAGACATTTGTTTTCCCCAATGCCTTGCAGAGAGCAGATTGCAATAGATGTAACTTTTTTTTTTTAATACTTTGCCGCAAAGTTTTTTTTTTCTTAGGGAAAAAGAAGGTGGATAGAGATGAAAAGCATGTTTTAAGGTTCATACAGTTGTATGCAGCAGCGTGTTCTCGGTATTGTAAGGGGCACATGGACATTTATTCATCTCAATGGTGAACACAGTTACAGTTTGAAAGGAAACTACATTGATATATCTATGAAAACAAACAATACAGGAGCTGCTTTACCTGCCAAAAGATTTCCAAAGTAATGTACATATGATCATGAAACACCCACCCCTGCTGTGTTATATGACTGCATATCAAATAGAGGATTTCCAAACATTTAAAGGGGCACTAAACAATATCCTTATTATTCAAAAATAATCCATCCACATCCACATACTAATGGTCCAATAATATATATATTTTATTAAATTGTTTCTTACCGAGTTTTTTTCTGCCTTCTTGTAATATCCTCCATTACCTCCCAAATCCCTCCTTTTCCAAACATGTCCATTTGTTTGGAACAAGCAATGGGGTTGATTTGCTAAAGGCAGATAGACTATGCACTTTTCAAAGTGCAGTTGCACTCTGAATGAGCAGTTGCTCCAGAGCTTAGTAAATTATCAAAAGCTCTGCTGACTTCCCTCATCTAATCACGTGCAAGCAAAAATGCTGTTTTTTTTTTCTGTTTTTTTTCATTGCACGTGATTGGGTATTCTTTGAAAAGTGAACCTTTACCTCATTTACTAAGCTCTGGAGCAATTGGTAGTGCACAGTGCAACTACACTTAGAAAAGTGCACAATCTATTTGCCTTTAGTAAATCAACCCCAATGTGTGTTAGTTGCAGTCATGTGCACTGCTATATGCACACTACACATCCTATAGTCCAGTGTTTCTCAAAAAATTTTCAGTCAAGGCACCCTTTTAAAATTATTGACAATCCCGAGGCACCCTCAAAAATTATAGACAGTCTTGAGGCACCCCATTCTAAAATGTAAAAAATATTCATAATGTAGCAACATCCATACATGTATGGAAGCCAAACATTAGAGGTGATTTATTCTTCCAAAGCAAATAAACTTTTAAAAATTGGTATTAGTATTCCAATGTTTCTCTTCTCCCTTACTCCCTCAGCTGATGTGACCCCAACACTGATGAAAAGGGGCAGCGGTGAGTCAAACAAGGATGCTATGCAGGCAACTGACATCCTCTATCAACTGATGATGTCATTGGTTGTTAGGACGCTGGCAGCAAGAAGGTTGTAATGGTGCACAAAAAAAACCTGTATCTTTGTGTAACTAAAAGGCAGGCTTTATCCACATGCCGGCTTGTATACAATTTTTGGTAATGTTTTAGACATTTTTCCAAGGCATTCGTGAAGCGAAACCTCAAGGCACCCTGGCAAAAAAATTAGATTTGGGGGGTACTGAGAACAAAAGAAGGTCCTTTTTTGAGTTAGGAATACATATTTGTATACACTCTCATCCCAGAGTCTAGGATGAGAATGCAGACATCAAAAGGTGCTTGCAGGTGTTTTTTGTAATGTACTCTACTTTATGAAACTATATATCATAAATCTTGAATTAATAAGGATAAACATTTTATTTTACTGTTGGGGCAGTTGGAACTCCTGCATCATAACTCTCTAAAATGGAACTACTAACTTTTCAAGAGAAGTAAGGGCTTCAGCTTAACTTTTATCTCTTCCCACATCATGCCATTGGGCAATCAAAGTGGTTGGTGGCTTCAGTGATCGACAGTAAGGTGCTGGTGGTGGGACTTCATGCTAGTTGCCCAGTGGAAGTAGATTATTCCATTATAGAGTGCCCTATGTGTATGGCCTTCCAGGGCACTCAAGGGCTTAAGATATGTTCAGTAACATCTGGGCAGCTTCATCGCTATTCTGCTTCTAGTTTATATGCTAATGAATAAAGTTGAATTTTATCAGCGTGAAATGAGTGCACTTTGAACTTCGGATAACAGTCACCATACTGATAAATTCCATCCAGAACACTCCCTCCCGTAGACTCCTAATTGGCTCCTTCCCATCCCCACACAGAGAAGGCACTCCCTTGGAAAGCCTGATTACAATTTACAGCTGGCATATGACAGCTGTAATTAAGACTAATTTCAGGTAATGCATTTTGAAGGAATGCTTACCTGAGCTGACTTTATATACATTTTCCACAAGATGTTCATGAATGTGTTTGGGAATATGGAGCACAACACAGTGCAAACTACATTCATTTGTAATTGACTTCAGAGCTGGTTTAACACAGGAGGAAAACACAGTACTTTCTCAAGCCAATCACAAAAAGTGTGGCAATAGGTGAATTGCTGGTTAAGGAGGCCAACAGCTGTTGTTCTAAAATAAATTAAATAGCAACTTTCTTTTTCCATAACAGTCACCTTCTTCAAGATGATAGCTGCAGGATAAATAAGAATGACCATACACAGCAAAAGGCACTCATTGTTGCTTACAGAGATTTTCCAACATGGTTAGAAATCACAGCGCTACCAAACATTTATCATTCTCTTTTCTCTGGGTAAAAGAAAACAAGGTCTCCATCGCACATGTGCATAGTTATCCATTGGCTGATAAGAGGATTGTGGCTGGTCCATGCAGAGCATATGTCAACAAGCATGAATCAGTGCCCAAAGCGTTATTATAATATAACAGATATATAAAAAAAAACAATTGATGTAGTTATGTGTTTATTAAAATATGTGCATGCATTTTTTAATTGCACCTAGTGTAAATACCAGAATTTGACTTCAGCCTCTTTGAATCCCCTGTACAGCAGCACTGGGAGGGGCAGAACTAGGGGCCAAGAAGATGCATGTGGGCAGGCTGTGGGTAGGAAGGTAGCCTATCTGCACTGCAAAACTGCCAAGTCACCAACTTGGCTCTGCTATCTGACAAGGCTGCATACATCTAAGGAATGGCTGGACAGAAATACAAATCCATAGACAGGTATTGTACAGTACAGTTCCTATGCATGTATTCAAAATGTGTGTTTATGTACTTGCCTTAAAGTGGAATTCCACACAAAAATGGAACTTCCACTGTCCGGAATCCTCCACCACTCTGGGGTCACATTTGACACCTTTCAGGGGGGAGCAGATCAGGACCGTTTTTAAGGCAGGGCAAAAGGGGCAGCTGCCCTGGGCCCCATCATTGTAGTGGGGCCCAAAGCAGCTGCCCCATACTTGCCAACTATCCCAGTTTAAATTCCCTTATCCCTTGAAGTTTTAGTCTTGTGCTGGGTCCCAATATCTCAGTGTAAACTTCTGCTGCTGCTGCCCAGCTGTGCCCTATTGCCATGTACAGATGACTCACCTGCAGACCCTGTGTTTACATGTAAATAACCTGCATTGATATGTAAATAGTGGCGGCATTAATATGTAAATAGTCGTGGACCACGGCATTGATATTTTTTTTTTGTTTAATATCTTTTTATTGAACAAGAGATATATAGGTACATAAAAAGATATATCAACACAGTAGGTCAATATTCCAATGATATCAATGAGTGTATAACATGGCTCTTATGTGTCTATAGGGTAAACCTTAGCATAAGTGTAAATTAGGCTAGCAATAAACCAGAGCCTTTAGGTAAACCAGGTTGAAGAAATGTGGCCCGTAAGATAAAAAGGAGATAGGTAAATCCATGAGCCTGCATGTCTCTGAAGAATGGATATCTTGGAAGTACTTACAATAAAATAATAGATGTGATACAGATATATTGAAAAGTGAAAGAAGAAAGAGAGGAAAGAAAAGAGAAGGAGGAGAGAGAGAGTGGGAGGGAAGGAATGGAGGGATGGGAGGCTGGCAGACATGACAACATTCATATAGAGCAATTAGCTCAAAAACTAGTATAATGCAACAATTAGGTATTCAAAAAGGTAGATCTAGGATTCACGTAGTTTGATTATGAACTCTGGGGTGTCGAGGAGATAATGTCCTTGTAACAAGAAGAGATGAGGAAAGATGACCAAGGTGCCCAGGTTAGGATAGGACGTTCGGTGGTACCCCTTGCTATATGGGTAAGTTCTTCCATGAGGTTTACTTCCATTATCTTTTGTATCCAGGTTTTCAGGGATGGTGTTGTAGGTTGGTTCCAGAGGGCAGGGATGAGGGCCTTAGCCATATTGAGCAAGTGGGGAATAAGTGAACGTTTGTATTTTCCAATGGGCTTTGAGGTAGCGTGGAAAAGTATGATCCAAGGGTCTAGTGGGAGAAGGACCTCAGTGATTTGGTGAATAAAAGCCATTAGACCAGAATGGGCGTATGTTGGGGCATGTCCACCAGATGTGTGCGTGGGTGGCAATCTCTCCACAGTTCCTCCAGCATAGCGGAGAGTTAGTTGGGAACATACAATGAAGTTTTGCTGGCGTGTGTTGTCATCTGGTAAGCAACTTGTAGTTAGACTCTGCCATGCTCGAGGCAATCGAAGAGATATGAGTAAGTTGGAGTATTTTATCTTTTCTTTTGTCTGAGATGGTGGAACCGAGGTCCTCTTCCCATTTGGACAAGTAGTTTGGATGTTGTGAATTTTGAAGAGTAATGAGGGCGCTGTAGAACTGTGAGATACAATGTATTGAAGGATCCTCATGGGCGAAGATTAATTTAATTCCGGTAAGGTCCTGGGTACTCCGAATAGGTTGAGGGAGGGAAAGGAGAAAACAGTGCAGTTGGTTGTATCTCCATTTGTCCATAAATGTGGGTGGTTTGGATTTCAGAATTTTGGGTAGTGGTTTAATGGTATTTGAGCGAAGAACATGTTGTAGCAGTAGGGGTGCCTTTGGGGACCAAGATTGAAAACCAGGATCCAAGAGGCCAGGCATGAAGTGTTTATGGCGAAGGAGGGGCATCAAAGGAGAGTGATAAGCCCAATTATTTTTCTTATGCAGTCCATCCCATACGTCTAAGGAAGATATGGTAAGGGGTGAGGAATCATGGGAAAGATTCCTAGAGGAACGGGGGATCCATGGTGTGGTGGACAGGTCCGCCCCGCATAGAGAGTGTTCCAACTGTACCCAGAGTTTGGAAGTGAAGGCATATTTCCAATCTACAGTACGTGATAGAACTATAGCATGATAATAGGCTTTAAAATTAGGGACAGCCAGCCCACCCAAGGATTTGGAGTGAAAAAGAACTGTCCTGGAGATTCTAGGGTGGCTGTCTCTCCAAATGAATCGGGCGACCATGGTCTGTAGTAAGGAGAAAAAGCCTATGGGGCTTTTCAAGGGGATCATTTGTAAAATAAAAAGAATACGGGGAAGGACATTCATCTTAGTTATACTAACTTTGCCTAGCCAGGAATGGGAAAGGGAGGACCATTTCCTGAGGTCCGCTCTAATGGTATTGAGGAGTGGTATATAATTATGTTTAAAGAGGGAGTGTAGGTTAGGAGTAAGATAGATACCTAGGTATTTCATGCGTTTTGTTTCCCAGCAAAACGGGAAGAGGGGTTTCAGTAGATCAGCAGTTGACTGAGGAACAGTGATGTTTAGAATCTCAGATTTTGTTAGGTTGATTTTCAAGTTAGATATGGTTTGGTTGTCTGAGAAAGCCGACATTAGATTTGGCAGTGAAATGCGTAGCTGTTGGATGAAAAATAAAATATCGTCAGCATAGGCTGCGTATTTATGTGAAGTATTTCCTATTTGTATGCCATGTATGTTTTTATTGTGTCTAATTGTGGCCAGAAAGGGTTCAAGGGAGATGGCAAAAAGAAGGGGGGACATGGGGCAGCCCTGTCTGGTACCGTTATGTAGTGTGAAAGGGACGCTTAAGGAGCCATTTATGCATATCCGTGCAGTGTGGTTATAATAAATAGAGGAGATGGGGTGAAACATCTTGGAACCAAGATAGCGAAGGGTTGTTTTAAGGTATTCCCAGTCCACCCTATCAAACGCTTTTTTAGCATCTGTAGAAAGAAGAAGGGTGGGCTGGGAACCCCCACGAACATAGTGTATTAGGGATAAGGTTCTTAAGGAGTTGTCTCTGGCTTCTCTGTTGGGTGTGAAACTCGTCTGGTCGTCTGGTCGACTGTTATCCAGCGGGGGAGTAGGGGGAGGAGTCTATTTGCCATTACTTTGGCGTATAGTTTAGTGTCAATATTTAATAAAGATATGGGCCTATAGCTAACGCACAAGGTGGGGTCCTTACCAGGCTTAGGGATGACGGTGATATGGGCAGAGAGTGATTCTGGGCGTAGGCCAGAGTCTTGAGAGATGGAATTGGCATATGCTGTAAGGCGGGGATGAGGCTGTCGCTAAAGGTTTTGTAATATAAGATGGTAAAACCATCAGGTCCAGGGGCCTTACCTGAAGGGGAGGATTTTAGTGCATTCTGAAATTCTTCTACGGCGAAGTCAGCTTACATGTCTTTAAGTGCCATGTGTGATAGTTTAGGGAGATTAGCTGCTTTTAGGTAGAAGAGTATTCGTTTGTGTTTTTCTGAGTGTGTTAGGGATGCTTGACCTTCTTCTACGTTATAGAGTTCAGCATAAAATTCTCTAAATGCTTTGGTGATTTGTGGAGTAGTATGAACTAGCTCGCCCGACGGAAGCTTAACTTTAGGTATGAATGATAGGGTTTTCTTTGCTCTGAGAGATCTGGCCAACTGTTTTCTTGGTTTGCTTCCCCACTCATAAACCTTTTGTGAGATAAAATGGAATTTCCTTTTAGTGTCGAGGTCAAGAAGTGTTTTAAGTTCTGTTCTTTTAAGGGTGAGCGCTTCAAAATGGGCTGCCTGTAGTGAAAGTTTATGTTGTTTATCGAGCTCTGCAATCTTTTCCAGGACCTGTTTGAGTTGTTGGCCATGCTCTTTCTTTTTCCTTGCACCAAGTTCTATGAAACAACCTCTCATAGAAGCTTTATGGGCTTCCCAGAGAACAGAGGGGGAGGTTTCCGAGGATGTATTCTCTCTGAAATATTGGGTCAGAGAGGTGGATAACATAGAAACCTCTGTTGAATTGGAGAGGAGGGAGTCATTAAGTTTCCAGTTGTTGGTACGGTGAGGTAAAGTGGGCAAGGTCAAACAGATCAACACAGGAGTGTGGTCAGAAATAGAGGCTAATCCTATACGCGCGGAGCGTAGGAGGTGGAGATAGTAATGGACTAAAAATATATTATCTATTCTAGAATAGGAGTGGTGCGTTTTAGAATAATGGGAGTAGTCCTTGTCTTTGGGGTGAAGTAGGCGCCAAACATCTATAAGTTGTAAGTCTAACAGTTTTTTTTTGACCTGCGCAATTCGCTTAAACGGGATATTAGAGCGGCCCTGTGAGGTGTCGATGGAAGGGTCCAGGGGTATGTTTATATCTCCTGCTAAAATGATCATTCCTTCAGCAAAATGGGATAATTTTGCGAGGAGTTGGGTAAGAAAAAGGGGTTGGTTGTGATTGGGGCAGTATACGTTTGCTAAGGTACACTGGGTGTTACCTATGTAACCTTTGAGGAAAAGGTATCGACCATGATCATCCACTAGCATTGCGGTTAGGCGAAAAGATGCACTGTTACTGAACCCAATGGCTACTCCTTTAGCTTTATTGATATCCGACAGGCTATAATACCATTGAGGGAACTGTTGCAAGTAGAGTTTAAGAGGTGTAGAATTGGTCAGGTGCGTTTCCTGAAGGAAAGCAATTGAACAATGTGAGTTTTTTAATTCTCACATTAATTGATGCCTCTTTGCTGCCACATTAAGGCCCCTTACGTTATAAGAAAGTAGAAAGAAAGCGTTAGAGTAGCCATTATATCAGAAGAGAGCAAATCTTCAGCTTGCATTGCCATGTGTGCCAGTAGGGGGAGGGGGGAGATGAAGAGTAGGGAAGGAGGGAAGAGACCAAAGAAAAGAAAGAGAAAAAGAGAAACATGTGCAGAAAGAACAATTACATTCTGTAATACTAATGGTAAAAAGTTCACGCATAAATCTGCTGTGGTCCCAGTGGGGAACGGGAGAGCGAGCAGCTAGTATGGACCCTATCAGGAGATCCATAACAAAAAGAACAGGGCTGCTCGTAATCGCCAACCCCAGAAGGAGAGAAGCAGGGGAAATACGCCTTAATAGAGGCATGATTTAGAGAGCAGTATGCACCATCAGCATACGGCCTCTGAAAAATATATTATTAAATCAAAATTTAAAGTCTAGCAATGCATAAACTAGCAACAAGTTACTTATCTAAATAAAACGGTACAAAAAACAGTGTCTAGTGACCAAATATTGAAAGACAGCACATACAATCAGATCAGTGTTTAAACTGGTCACCATAGTGTTATAATAGACCGAGCTCTGGGGAGAAAGGGGTAAATCATCAAGTAAACAGAAAATGAGATGAAACCAGGATTGAAGCTACAGTCCTTGCCAAGAAGAGTATAGAGGACGAGAAAAAAATAAGCGTGGATAGATATGATATTCACCCATTTTTCTGAGAGGAGCCCGGGATAGAAGCACGTTTCTGCTTGGAGGGGGTCTTCCACCATTGAGAGGCTTGGGGGACTTAAAGAGTAGGTATGGGGTTTTGCTACCCTGGGAGCTCCATAGAAGGTAGGTTCAGATCATGAAGGAAGGTAGGAAGCTCTTCGGGGAACTGGAGTGAATGAATGAATGAATGAATGAATAACTTGTATAGCGCTACAATGCGAACTGAATTGCCTCAAGGCGCTGGAGTGTGTGGGAATGACCATTTTTGGTAACTATCAGGCTCGCGGGGACTCCCCATCTGTATGTGATCCCATCTCTCCTCAGGTGTTCTAAGAGAAGTTTCAGTGCTCGGTGAGGGTTTCCTTAGAAATGTCAGGGTAGATATTGAGACCCGCCCCATCAAAGTCAATGCTAGGAGTGCTTCGTAGGTTAATCATGACTGAATTTTTATCTTCAAAATAATGAAGATGACAGGTGACATCCCTGGGCTGGTCTGCGTGGCCTCAAGGCACGATCAATCTGATCGAATCTTAAAGTGGCGGTTACAGGGTTGCCCAGAACGGTGTTAAGAATACCGCGGACCGAGGGTTCTAAGTCATTGTCTCTAGTTGCTTCTGGTAGGCCTCAGATGCATAGGTTATTTCCACGATTGCGGTTCTCAAGGTCTTCGAGTTTATATAATGTGGCCCTGTGAGCAAATGCAAGCTGAGTGACAGTGTCTTGCAATTCTTTAATGGCTACCGCGTGTGAGTCTTGGCGCTGTTCTGTCTCCTCAAGTCTAACTATGAGATGAGACATGTCGGCCCTCACTGTATGTCTTTTTTAATGGATTTCTCCATGCTGCGAAACATACCCTGCCTTCTCCTTTTTTATTTCACTCACCAGTGAAGACATTTCGGAACCTGGGGGGATCCGGGGATCGTCCATCAGCTTTGAGCAGGAGGAGGAGGCCGGGGAGCTTTCACGAGTGGAGGCGGCGTGCGAGGATTTTACGGTTATAAATGGTGAATGTCGAGGCACCTTTCAGTTTCTTCTAAAATCCCTTTGCAGCCTCTGCAATCATTTCAGATTTTTTTTCTAGTTAGTTATGCAGCCTCACAAGAATTTTTGCAGTGACCAATGCTGTCCTGGACAATCAGGGTGACACGGAAACCATGCACAAACTTGGGTACTGTACATACTCACAACAATACTGGCAACTACAGGGATATAACCGGTAGGCCAGGGAGGTGCAGAGGGTGAATGCTAGGAAAATATTTAGTACCATTCAGTAAGAAGACTTTTTCTGGGGTCAGCGTATCTGCATTTTTTTTAATGCAGGCTATTGTATAACTTTAAATCATCCTTGTTTAGGATACACAAGCAATTACGACTACTTAGATTCTGGAGATTCACCTTATCATTAAACCATCGTTCTCATTTGCAAATCCCAAGACAGAGATGGCAGCATCTGGAGTGCTGAAGGCTATCCTTGAATTAAAGGTACACAGAAATTAATTTCCCTTTCCTAGAGCTGTCATTGATTAGAAAAACGTTATGGATAGGGATATATTTTATGATGGAATCATATGAATAATAATGCATATTAATTTCAGTATTGCATAATAATTAAGACTTAGATTACTCCTTTGGGAATGACTCATTTAAAAGAGTTATCCTTTTTTATTAACTTAATTTTAGGTATACTGTATGTGTGAATGTAATTAGTTTACTGTAAACAATATTGTAGCATTTCTGTTTTTTTAAATACATGCTACGGCCATATTTGCTCATTGCCTATATATGATATGCCAACAATATGCTAACAATATAGGATACAATGGGAAAGATTTTTTTTTGTCAAAGCTTAACTGAACAAGCTAAAGTTAGAAGCTGATACACACACTAGCCCAGCTAGTGTGTGTATCTCCCCCCTCCTCACTGGATTTTATTGTCCAGTGGGGGGGAGAGGGAGCAAAGCACTGGATAGGGCTCAAGTAAATATTTTGTAAGTATTTGCGGGGCTGGGGGGGAGCTAATCATGGAAGGGTTTTTCGCCTTACTGCAGAGAATACATTAAGGTAAAATTAAAAAAAACTTTAGCCTTTACAACCACTTTAACATGTAATCTATATTAGAAAGGGATGTCCGTACACACATTTCTACAGGGACCACTGTAACCACATAACTTATGCATATATAAGTTATATGCATGTGTGGTCTACACATGCATATAACATATTGCTAGGAGCACATTAAATAGATCATCCTTTTTCAATCAGGGTGCCCAGGCACCCTGGGGTGCCCTGAGTTTTCTTCAGGGGTACCTTGGCAGAATGCCTAAAAATTGCCCAAAAATTGTATACAAGGTGGCGGGTGGATGAAGCCTGCCTTTTAGTTACACAAAGACACAGGTTTTCATTGTGCAGCTTTCGGACCTTCTGGCTGCCGACCTCCTAACGACCATGATGACATCGTCTGTCGATAAGGAGGATGTCAGTCGCCTATATAGAATCCTTGTTTGACCCTCCCCTGCCCTTTCCATCAGCTTTGGGGTCTGGGGTGATGGAGAAAAACTGAGGAAGAAGAGAAACACTGGAATACTAGTTAGTACCAGTTTGCACCTCAAACGTTGGGACTTCTATGTGTGTGGATGTTGCTGCATTATGTAAGACTATTAGAATCGTTTATACATTTTAGGATGGGGTGCCCCAAGACTGTCCATAATTTTAAAGGGTGTCTCAAAACTGTTCGTAATGCACCTAGGGAAAAAGAATACCCTGAGAGAGTATAACATTGGGGGTACAGTGTTAGCTAGCACTACAGAATAAAAAGATTTGGGGGGTACTTATTTCAGATGATTGCAATATGAGCAAACAGTGTGATCAGGCAGTGGGAAAAGCGAATAGAATACTAGGATCCATCACTGGAGGAATCACCAGCAGGAGAAAGGAGGTCCTGATTCCCCTAGTGAGATCTCATGTAGAATAATGTGCCCAGTTCTGGAGACCATACTTATAGAAAGATATTGATAAGATAGAACGAGTCCAGAGAAGGGGTAACCAAAATGGTGAAAGGTCTGGGGGATAAAACATATTGAGAGCGACTTCAGAACTTACAGTTGGAGGAAAGAAGGGAAAGGGGAGACATGATTGAAACCTTTAAATACATCAAGGGGGTGAATAAGGTTCAGAAAGGCAGTCTTTTCAATATGACATCAAGAACACAGGGACATGATCTCAAACTAACTGGAGGAAAGTTCAAAACGAATCTTAGAATGTGTTATTTTACTGAAAGGGTAGTTGATGATTGGAATAAACTACCAACAGAGATAGTGAGACGGTCTACAGTAAATGGCTTCAAATATGCTTGTGATAAACATAGATCCATACTCAGACAACAAGGTTAATGAAAATAAATAAAAATAAAATGGGCAGGCTCAATGGACTACTCTGTCTTTTTCTGCCATCGCTTTTCTATAATTTTTGGAGGGTGCCTCAAGATTGTCCATAATTTTAATGGTGCCTTGACTGAAAAAGGTTGAGAAACATTGAAATAGATGACCATAAAGAACATAAAACTCTCATCTGACTTCCATGTGTAAAAGCCAATGTCCATTCATCAAAGAGGACTATAAAGAGCACCACCACAGAATTAATAGGAGAGGAAAAAAAAGTGTCTGACCAGTTTCGTTGATATCCCAACTTCCTCAAAGACTGTTCCTATGGATGCATCAGTTTAACTCACTGATATTGACTGAAGTGCCAAATATCTGCTGATGTTTCTTTTTTTAGTCTCTCCTTTTCACTTAAAGTATAACAGTTTTATACTTATACTTATTTAAAGTATAACAATTATTTTGAGAGTAGAGTAGAATGGAGGAAACATCTTTCAATAGAAAAACTAGGTGACCCTAAGACATCCAAGAATTCCCCCACATTTTAGAGGGATTTCCCCTCACCTCTTTGGGTATAGGACAGGCAGTTAAGGGAAATCTACCCAATGGGGCACAGGTGGCAAAAAAATCTGACAGGAGTTTTAGCCCTCCTTTTCTCTATCCAAAATGGAAAAAGTTCTACCTTAGTTCTACTTTAATAATAACTACTTGTCTATTCTAAATTGTAGACAAAGATCAAGTGTATCACTGTATGAGCTTGTATTGCCATAACAAAATGTAAACCTTCAAGCCCCATACAAAGATGATACAAAGATGATATCTGTTCATACTGTATGCCCCTTAGTAGTGTACACATGTTTTAAGAACCAGAGTCCCCAAAACTGTGCACCTCCTCTCAAGAAAGGCACTTTCTAAAAAAAAATAAAGGACATTTTTAAAATAACCACATTTTCACTTTATTATAACAAAGTAAAACAATCTAAGGGCTCTTCTTTCTAATCATTGGTTTCCCTTTTGTAAAAGAAGCCTACCAAGCATTAAAGCCTGAGTAGAATAGCCTTAGGCCCCTTTCACACTGGGGCGTTTTTCAGGCGTTTTTCAGGCGCTTTATCGTTAAAAAAAGCACCTGTAAAGCGCTTGAAAGAAGCCTCATCTGCAATCCCAATGTGAAAGCCCAAGTGCTTTAAGGCTGCTTTCACACTGGAGCGGTGGGGGCGCTGGCGGTAAAGCGGCGCTATATTTAGCGCCGCTTTACCGGCGTTTTAGCGGCGCATTTCGGCCGGTAGCGGGGTGGGTCAATACCGCCCGCAAACTGCCGCTGCAGCGGCGTTTTGCGGGCGGGTTCGGCGCGCTCCCCCATTGTTTTCAATGGGACCGGGCGCTATAGGAGCGGTAAATATACCGCTCCTATAGCGAGCCAAAGATGCGGCTTGCAGGACATTTTTGAGCGTCCTGCAAGCGCACCGCTTCAGTGTGAAAGCCTTCGGGCTTTCACACTGAAGGAACAGCAACAGCTGTTTCGGGTCGGTTTGCAGGCGCTATTCTTAGCGCAATAACGCCTGCAAACCGCCCCAGTGTGAAAGCAGCCTAAGAGCCCTTTCACACTGCCAGCGCCCGAAAAACGCTCGTAAAGCGCCGCTTAAACTAGCAGCGCTTTACCAGCGTTTTTCGAGCGCTTTTAACCCCTGCTAGTGGCCAAATAAAGGGTTAAAAGTGCCCACAAAGCGCTGCTGCCAAAGGCGCTTTTTGGGCGTTTTTCAGGCGCTTTTTGGGTGTTTTGCAGGCGCTTCCCATTGATTTCAATGGGAAGGGTCGCTTTAGGAGCGGTGTATTCACCGCTCCAAAAGCGCTGCAAAGAAGCTGCTTGCAGGACTTTTTTTGACGCCCTGCCAGCACAGCGCCTCATTGTGAAAGCAATCGGGCTTTCACATTGGGATTGCAGATGAGGCTTCTTTCAAGCGCTTTACAGGCGCTTTTTTTAATGCTAAAATGCCCCAGTGTGAAAGGGATCTCAGTGTGAAAGCACTCGGGCTTTCACATTGGGATTGCAGATGAGGCTTCTTTCAAGCGCTTTACAGGCGCTTTGTTTAATGATAAAGCGCCTGAAAAACGCCTGAAAAATGCCCCAGTGTAAAAGGGGCCTTAGAAGCACAAGCAGTGTCTCAGTGGCATTGACTATAGCAATCTGGATTATGGATTTTTTTTTTATGTACTGGTTTGATAAATCATTCCTTCACCAAACAGAAACATAGATACATGCTTCCGTTTAAAGGGCACCACAGGTGTAAAAGAGACAATGTTTTGGGAGTGTTGTCTTCTCTATGTTGATGTTTATATGGGCTGCTTTCAATAAAGAAGGAGTCTTTCAGCTCTTGCTCTGGGAATACCCTCCTCTATGCAAAAAATTGTGTGTGTGTGTGTGTGGGGGGGGGGGGGGGGGTTGGTTCTTGGGTTTGTTATTTATTCTATCCCCTAAAGTGTAATTTCCATATGCTAGATTCAAATCTATGTTTTAACTGTAAAAACACGGCCCTGGCTTGCCCCGGAGCTATCCTGCTGTACAGGCTTTTTGTCCAAATATTCAAAATTAATAAATACCTTATTAACTACGTAGTAGTCTTATTTTATAAGACTATTTGGGCACACTAAAAATCTTTGACCATGGAGGACCCATGATTTCACGTAATTTTTTCTAATACCTAATTTACAATACATTGGTTGCAGCAACCAAGACCATGTTTGTGAACCTGAAAATTACTGGATCCCTTGCACCCAGAGCAGTTTCTACAATGGAGACAAACATACTGTATGCAAAAGAAATCTTTAATGCATTTTTGTAATAGGAGCAACAACACAAACAATGGAACACAAGTGTTTCTCATGACAGACCATATGTATTATTAAATACAACAAATAACATTTTTCTTTATTAACCCGAACTGAAAATTTACAGACTTTATTGTGCACTGTATGTCACAAATACTCTTCCTGATATTCTTATATAAGCCAGTAAAGAATTCACTATATATTCCATTATGAAATATGTATGATTCTCTAACCTGTGACATGGCTCTGAGCAATGAAATATACAAACACTATTAGTTACATAGTAAATCAGTCACAAGCAGCTTAGTTTGGATCAATAATAATAATTTTGAATTTAAAGGGCTTCCACCACTGTTTGTTTTTACAATGAGGAATGTCAGTTTGTTTTATGAGATATCAAACTATTGATTTAAGTTCCATTTTTAATAAATTCTCTGATTGGTACTGCATAAACCGTACACAAAGGTTATGTGGATTGCTGGACAGCTGCATGGACGTATACTTTGTGCTAATTTCATTATGGATCTATGCACATGTTTTCATAATAAAGAAAGTGTTTTATTATAAAGCTGATGAAGTCAACATATTAGCCTCAGTAGAACTACATGTTTAGCATCCTGCTGATCTAAGATCTGCCTTCGAACCTTCGAACTACATTCAAACTAACAATCCCAGCAAGATTTGTCAGACCAGTTTTTATCAAAGTAACTAAAGTCTCAGCTTAGATATATGCTGTGTATTTATTATCCCCATTTTTTATTAAAATAAAATAAAAGGTACACTCTAGACAAGCACAACAAAATTGCATTTCAAGATGTCACACCCTTCCTCTTAGTGACTCTTGTTTATGTCAACTCTTACACATCTTCAAAATATCCTTAAAACTGAACCAAAACCACCAGTTTCCCAAAACAGTTACATTCAAGAAATTATACTTCTGCTGCCCACTGAACTGTCAAGCCATCAAATGGTTGGTGTCATAATTGATCACACGTGCAACACTATGGCAACTGCAACAGATCAAATGCGAAAGGATGACATGCAAGTTCGTGTGCAAGTTCATGAATTGTTCCATATTTTTCACCACAAAACTTCTAATCCACTCGCTGGTCATCTCTCGCCTTGACTACTGCAACTTCCTTCTCATTGGCTTACCTTTAAATAGGCTATCCCCTCTTCAGTCCGTCATGAATGCGGCTGCCAGGCTCATCCACCTTACAAACCACTCAGTGTCCGCTACCCCTCTCTGCCATTCCCTTCATTGGCTGCCACTCACCCATCAAATTAAAATTCAAGATACTATGCTATACTAACAATAACTTCCAAAGCCATCCACAACTTGACCCCCAGCTTCATCACTAACCTAGTCTCAAAATACCAATCAAATCATTCTTTTCATTCCTCCCAAGACATCCTGCTCTCTAGCTCCCTCTTCACCTCCTCCCATGCTCGCCCCCAGGACTTCTCCCGAGTCTCTCACATCCTTTGGAACTCTCTACCCTAGTCTGTCTGACTATCTCCTACTCTGTCCACTTTCAGACGATCCCTGAAAACTCAACTTTTAAGAGAAGCCTATCTTGCCCCCACCTAGCATCTGTACATTTATTTTCTCCATGTAGGTTGTGAGCTCTAACGAGAGGGCCCTCTGATTCCTCTTTTATTGAATTGTATTGTAATTGTACTGTCTACCCTCAAGTTGTAAAGCGCTGCATAAACTGTCGGCGCTATATAAATCCTGTATAATAATATTAAAATCAAACAGAGGCTAAGATAGCAGCGCCCTTGTCTGCAAAGGATAGGACGGTTTGATTCTACTTTAATTATATGTCTATGAAAATACATGTCAGATTGTTCACTGTTCATGTATTACCCTCTCTCTGAAGACATTGCAAGAATATTCACATTTCAACTATCTAATCTTTACAACAGAATTCTGTTGATATACAATGGGGCCTGCTTAAAAGGAGGTTCAGAAAAAGAAGAGAGTTATTGAAACTCATAAGACTGAAAAAAGTTCAAAAGTATTTCTAATAACTGGGGTCTCTACCAATCTACAATATGGCAGATAATCTACAAATAGAAAAAAATCAACTACCATTGTTATTTCTCAGTGAGTGGATGTCATGATGCAGGGACATGCCATACAATCCACAGACAAATAATAAAGAACCCTAGGGCAGAAGCTTAAGATCTGCAGTTATTTCTGGCATTTGATGACCTGCATTAAGAAAAACACTGAACAAGAGTTCTGTTCATCACGAAAGCACAAGAGGTCTTTAAACAAAAAACGCTGCACTCTAGTTTGGTAAAGGCAGCATATATGTTTTACAATATTATAGATACAATGTTCTAGGTTTGATAAAGCAAAAGTTGAACTTTTTGTAAACATACCTTTGTTTTTGGATTTAGATACACTTTAAGCAGACCACTGACGCAAAGATATACATGAACTGAAATGGCTTTGTATACAAGAAAAGGCCAAAATTTCCCCTTATTGCTGTGAAGGTCTGTTCAACAGACCTGGGAAAAGTTATTATTGCCAGCTAACAATGTTCTACCACATAAAGTATTTAAAGTTCACACACTCCTTCTGTCAGTGACCTTGATTGTTTAACTAATTTTTTCAGCACCGATATGCCAATATTAAACTTTCTGTGTGTTATTTGGAAAATAAGATTCTACATCATGACTTAGATGCAGAAATCCAGAAAACACCTAAAGGTTCAAAACTTCTTATCCCAACTCTACATTGATTCGGTTAACCTTAACCACTTTTTCTTCTTTCGACCTTCTTCAGACTCTACACGCAAATGCAATCTAAGTGGTCACACCAAATAAAAAATCAATCAGATAAAAAGTCGGGCAAACAGAATAATATAGTTCTAATTCCCTCAAATTATCCAAGCCTGTCACATTGCCACAGAGCTGATGTCTGTGTTTAACTTTTGCATCGATTGACCTCACACATGAACAACACGTCAGAGGACATAAAGTACTGAAAATGTTACAGGCGTATGTATGCATCTAATATAACATTTTACGTATTCCTATTACATACAAAAAAAAAAGCATTATTTAACTCAGCCATTTAATTCACCAAAGATTATGAAATTCACACCAAGAAATAGTTTGCAAGTAATGTAAGTCTATATTGTATCACTATGTGATTATATATTATCTGTGTATGTGAGTTGGTACCCAATAAAGAGAAAAATTATAGGGAGTTGAAGGAATGGCATCATGGCTGGGTTTAGGGGACTCATCTTGCTCTTGTGCGGTGGTCTTTATGGCTCATTAGTGCAAAGCCCCAGAAAGAAATCTTCAAACGTGCACTTCCAAAACCTTCTGTCATAGGCAATCTGTACTTTTCCAGTCAATATATACAGTATACTTTGTACTTTTAGTGTGGTTGTCATAGGATCCAGTATTCAAAGAAAGACTAATGCCACGTACACACGATCGGACTTTGCGGCGGACTTAGTCCGGCGGACAATCCGACGGACTTCGCAGCTGAGGTCCGCCGGACTTTCAAGCGAACGGACTTGGACACACACGATCACTCCAAAAGTCCGCCGGATTCTAACGCTATGACGTAGAATAAGGAAGTTCATAGCCAGTAGCCAATAGCTGCCCTAGCGTCAGTTTTAGTCCGTCGGACTAGCACACAGACGACCGGACTTTTCGATCGGACTCGAGTCTGGCTGACAATTTTGAAGCTAGTCTTATTTCTAGGTCCGCTGGACTTTTGGCAAGAAAAAGTCTGCTGGAGCCCACACACGACTGAATTGTCTGCCGGGAAAGTCCGATCGTGTGTACGTGGCATAAGGATTGCATCAAATAAACACATAAAACATACATAAACATGAAAGGATGCATTGTTTAATTATGACATCAAATAAATGCATTAAACTAGAAAAAATAGTCATAATCACACATAAACGGATATCCAAGGAAGATGTCCGTTTCCATCTACCTTTGCATTTTTACAGCTCCACCCCACAAGTAAAAACATTCTCTCTTCTTTTATTTAAACCAATGCTTGCAGTTAAGCTGACAGACCCAGTAAAACCAGTATACAAAGGGTAGGTCACATGAGGCACTGTGCCAGCCATTCCAACAATTCCCAAAGCAGAGAGCCTAATGCTGCGTACACACAGTAGGACTTTCCATCGGACTAAACTCCGTCGGCATTTCCGACATGAAACATTTAAAACTCTATATCTAAGTGATCATGATGACCCCACCCCTTATGATGTCACAGTCCTGGGGGATGCTGGGACTGTGACATCATAAGGGGTGGGGTCACCATGTGACATATCTCGGTGACCCCGCCCCTTATGCCTATATAAGTCGCCGCACAACGCGTCCCTGCCATTACGGCCGGAGAGTGCGTTGTGTCAACATCGGAAGGAAGAAGAAGAAGAAAAAGAAGAAGGCGGCGGTGACAGCTACAAGACCGGGCCAACGCTAGTAAAAGAGCCATAAGAAGATTGCGGAGGCCCGGCAGAAGAGCGGGACAAGACCCCCGAAGTCAGAAGAAGACCCCCGGAGCTGTCTAATAAAGTACTTTAAAAACCTGTGTTGTGTTTTTTTATTAACACTTTTTTCCCCAGGTGAATGGGTAGGGGTACATCGTACCCCATACTCATTCACATAGGGTGGGGGGTCGGAATCTGGGGGCCCCCTTATTAAAGGGGGCTCCCAGATTATGATAAGCCCCCCGCCCGCAGAGCCCAACAACCAACGGCCAGGGTTGTCGGGAAGAGGCCCTTGTCCTCATCAACATGGGGACAAGGTGTTTTGGGGTTGAGGGCATGTGGCCTGGTATGGTTCAGGAGGGGGGGCACTCACTCATCCCCACCCCCTTTCCTGACCGACCGGGCTGCGTGCTCGGATAAGGGTCTGCTATGGACCTTGGGGGGACCCCATGCCGTTTTTTCGGTGTAGGGGTTCCTCTTTAAATCCATACCGGGTGACGGGGCTCGCGAGGTGTCAATCTCACCGATGGAGGCTGCGACATTCACTTCCTTCGCTAGTCCCGTCTATAGAATATTAAAAAAAAAGTCACAGTTACTTTGCTGAGTAACTAATTACTTTTCCAATGTAGTAACTGAGTTACTAATGCAATTACTTTTTGGGAGAAGTAATTTGCAACTTGACTAATTACTTTTTTAAAGTAAGATGACCAACACTGGTCCTGTGTTTGTCTGATACACTTGTGACAATGAAGGTACATGAAGCAAGTTTTTTGGATATTCAGAGTGCAACTATTTCTTCATTTTATTCTAATTGCTGATTTAAGAAGATGCCCTGTGTACTGTACACTGTGAAACTAGGATCCAGGTGGCTTCTAAAAAACATAGCAATATTAAGAAGTAAGCGTGTGACTTTGTATATACCTCCAAAAGTAATTAAACCTCATTTTAAAAAAAAAATTGTTTTTATTGTATACAAAATATATAAAACCATGGTCATTCCATTATAAAATACATTACATATCACATGTGCAAGGTCAGCAAATGGTATTAACAAATCATCTCTGGGACTACCTACATAGAATGCCACAAGTATGTTAAGATGGGGTCAACGCGTTTTACAGACATACCACTTCCTTAGGACCTCTTTGGCCTCTCTTCTATGCACATATAACACAATGTATAACTAAAACTAGAAATAAACAAAATATTCAAATTAAAGCGGAGTCCCACCCAAAAATTGAACTTCCGCTTTAAGTGATGGTGACCCCCCTGATATGCCATATTTGGCATGTCATTTTTTTGGGGGGGAGCAGATAGCCTCTTTTTAGAGGCATCCAGCTCCCAATTCCTCCTGGGGCTCTGCAGCACCAGAAGGAAATTCACCTCTCCCCCTCCCTCCCTGCAATCATTTGGGACACGACACAAGTCCCAGAGGATTGCTCAGCCATTCATAGTGTGCAGCACGGCTCACACATGTGCAGTGCGTGCCTGGCTGTAAAGCCACAGCCGGGCGCCCACAGTACGAATTTCCTGGTGATGTAGAGAGGAGGGGGAGAGGAGCGGGGCTTCGTACACCTGCATTGTTGGACTGTGGGACAGATGAGTGTCCGATTATTAAACGTTAGCAGCTACATATTTTGTAGCTGCTGACTTAAATTTTTTTTTTTTCAGCGGAACTCCACTTTAATGTCATAAATAGCTATAATCATATAGGACAATAATCAAGGGCATGGGTTGAATAAGGTAAAGGATTAATAAATTCACTTTTAAAGGGGCCACAATTTACTTCCTTTTTCAATCAAAAAAGACATAAATATTGTTATGAAGATGAATTCATGTATTCGCAAAGCACTACAAGCTCTGCAACAATTATTTGTGTCTGTATTTTATTTACTTCTTGTCGTCATATAGCAGATGGGGAGTGCCGCCAATAATCCCATGGGCTGCAAGTATATAAAATGGTTGAAAGTAATAATGACCCCAAAACCAAGTTCAATATTTCCTTTTGACTTGGAAAAATGACAGGCGAAATCTGACAGGTCACTGCATATAACAACATATTTTAAAATTAAAAATAATTAACTCAGAAGACTTAGAAATAAAAAAAATGGCTTTAAGTGCTCTTAGTCACAAAGCTAATTTATCACCCAACTTGTAGGTAAATTATAGTTTAAAGTAAAAATGGTATACTATGTAAGCATATCAATGTAGTCCGTCTTGTCCTTGTATACTGTATGTAGGTCCATGGTAAAGTTCTTTACCATGTTACCAAAAAGAGTGAATTATTTCATATAATTAAACCCTTACAGTAGAAATATGGGATCCCATTAAAAAAAAATATATGCTTCGGCACTTACTGGGCAAACTGACTGTACTGCTAAACCCCTCCCACTTTGACTGCAGTGCCTGAGAGGAGGAACGTGGGAGGCACTAATGAAGGAGCATTTAGCTAACTCTAGATTCATCTTTGGATTTTCATTTTTTTCTTTTATTTATGAGACCTCTACTGGATTTCGGACTTGTATTTAGACTGCCACACAGGAGCCCTTAGATGTACTTTAATATATTATACTGTATAAAAAACACCACGGATAGGACAATGATTACATTTAAACCAATATAAAAGAAAGGGATTATATTATATGAGAAAAAATAAACTTTTTTAAAACTTGTCCTGGGAAGTTTTTCAACTTCTTTTACTTTATTATACAATCATTTTATTGTATTGGCCTGTAAGTGTATACACTGTATGTGGCCTGATTAGAAATACTCTACTATTCCTCTTTTTCTGTATATTTGATTCAATTTATATGAGCTAAATGATTCTCTGGGCTTCCCACATTAATATTAATTGAGCAGCATAGTAAAAAAATGCACTCCAATTTAATAAACATGTCATAATTAATTATGCAGTGCCCCGCTGCACATAAAGGGCATAGTTACACCAGTTTAGCAGTAAAGTGTCCCTTGCGATAATTTAAAATTGTCAGCAGCCATCTTGGCAATGGCACTCTGTGGAAAAATAACACTGATACTCACACTTTTGTAAATATATTGTTAGTTTAAGTTACCTGTAATAACCTGCCCCCAAAAACACACCTTCTTTCTCCATAAATTGCAGCCTAAACAGGCAAACAGCCTGCTACCAATAAGCAAATTTTGACTTTTTTGCAAAGAGTCAACAGCAAAGCCCTCGTCTTCATCTCTAATCACTTCAATGCAGAGAGAAGTGACACAAGACTGTCACAGGAAGGGCAGAGTTGTCTTTGATCTGACAGTCTGGCTTCACCTTCTCTAATCTGTGCGTGGGGCAAGATGACAGTGCCTAATAAGGTAGAGTGACCAGACATTCCACGTTTTCTGGAACAGTTCCAAACTACAGGATGTCTGCAGATACAGTGCTTTGAAAAAGTATTCCTACCCCTTGAAATTTTCCACATTTTGTCATGTTACAACCAAAAACCTAAATGTATTTTATTGTGATTTTATGTAACAGATCAACACAAAGTAGCATATAATAGGGGGAGTGGAAGAAAAATGATAAATGGTTTTCCTAATTTTAAACAAATAAATATGTGAAAAGTGTGGGGTGCATTTGTATTCAGCCCCCTTTACTCGACAACCCTAAGACCACTTTCACACTGGGGCGTTTTTCAGGCGCTTTAGCGTTAAAAAAGCGCATGTAAAGAGCTTGAAAGAAGCCTCATCTGCAATCCCAGTGTGAAAGCCCAAGTGCTTTAAGAGCCCTTTCACACTGCCAGCGCCCGAAAAATGCTCTTAAAGGGCTGATTTGAACTAACACCGCTTTACCAGCGTTTTTCGAGCGCTAGTGGGGTGCTTTTAACCCCTGCTAGTGGCCAAATAAAGGGTTAAAAGCGCCCACAAAGTGCTTTTCAGGCGTTTTGCAGGTGCTTCCCATTGATTTCAATGGGAAGGGGCATTTTAGGAGCAGTGAATGCTTGCAGGACTTTTTTTGATGCCCCGCCAGCGCAGCGCCTCAGTGTGAAAGCACTCAGGCTTTCACATTGGGATTGCAGTTGAGGCTTCTTTCAGGCATTTTACATGCGCTTTTTTTAATGCTAAAGTGCCTGAAAAATGCCTGAAAACGCCCCAGTGTGAAAGGGGTCTAAATAAAATCTAGTGGAACAAATTGCCTTCATAACTCACCTAATTAGTAAATAGAGTCCACCTCTGTGTAATTTAATCTCAGTATAAATACAGCTGTTCTGTGAAACCCTCAGAGGTTTGTTAGAGAACCTTAGTGAACAAACAGCATCATGAAGGCCAAGGAACACACCAGACAGGTCAGGGATAAAGTTGTGGAGAAGTTTAAAGCAGGGTTATAGCACAAAATAGCAGGGTATAAAAAAAACAAGCTTTGAACATCTCACGGAACACTGTTCAATCCATCATCTGAAAATGGAAAGAGCATGGCACAACTGCAAACCTACCAAGACATGGCTGTCCACTTAAACTGACAGGCCAGGCAATAATCAGAGAAGCAGCCAAGAGGCCCATGATAACTCTGGAGGAGCTGCAGAGATCCACAGCTCAGGTGGTAAAATCTGTCCACAGGACAACTGTTAGTTGTGCACTCCACAAATCTGACCTTTATGGAAAACTGGCAGGAAGAAAGCCATTGTTGGAAGAAAGCCATAAGAAGTCCTGTTTTCAGTTTGCGAGAAGCCATGTGGGGGACACAGCAAACATGTGGAAGAAAGTGCTCTGGTCAAATGGGACCAAAATTTAACTTTTTTGTCTAAAAGCAAAATGCTATGTGTGGCGGAAAACTAACACTGCACATCACCCTGAACACACTATCCACACTGTGAAACATGGTGCTGGCATCATGTTGTGGGAATGCTTTTTTTCAGCAGAGAGAGGAAAGCTGGTCAGAGTTAATGGGAAGATGGATGGAGCCAATTACAAGGCAATCTCATGCCGCGTATACACGGACCATAGTCTGGCGGACATTCCGATCGTGTGTGGGCTCCAGCTGACTTTTTCTTCCCAAAAGTCCGCCGGACCTACATTTAAAACATGTTTTAAATCTTCCCGTCGAAAGTCCGCCAGACCCAGGTCCTGTCGAGAAGTCCGCTCGTCTGTATGCAGGTCTGACTGACTTTCAAAATTAACGGACTTGCCCACACACGGAGTAAAGTCTGTTAATTTTGAACGTGACTCGAGGTACGACGGCACTAGAGAAGGAAGTCAATCTCGCCGCTTTCAACGGCGAGGTTGACACCTTGCGAGCCCCGTCGCCTGGTATGGATTTTGAGGGTAACCCCCTACGCCGAAAAAACTTCCATATCAGATCCGTATCTGAGCACGCAGCCCGGCCCCCCCCCTCCTGAGCCATACCAGGCCACATGCCCTCAAAATCCATACCAGGCAACGGGGCTCGCAAGGTGTCAATCTCGCCGATGAAAGCAGCGAGATTGACTTCCTTCTCTAGTCCCGTCGTACCTTGAGTCACGTTTAAAATGAACGGACTTTACTCTGTGTGTGGGCAAGTCCGTTCATTTGGAAAGTCCGTCGGACCTCCTCCGAAAGTCTGGCGGATTGTCTGTCGGACCCAGTCTGCCGGAAAGTCAGCTCGTGTGTGCGCAAGTCCGCTTGTTCGGAAAGTCCGGCGGACCTCTGCTGCAAAGTCCGTCAGATTGTCCGATCGTGTGTATGGGGCATTAGAAGAACACCTGTTAAGCCCCATACACACGGTCGGAAAATCCGACCACCAAATCCATCGGATTTGGTCCGACGGATTTGGTCCGACGGATTTAGTCCGACACTGGTGTTGCATACACACGGTCGGACAAAGTTGTCGGAAAATCCGATCATTCTGAACGTGGTGACGTTTGTTGCCTACGACGGGACTACGTAGAGGCTAGTAGCCAATAGCTTTGGTCTTGTAATGTGATCTGAGCATGCGTGGCACTTTGTCCGTCGGAATTCGCTACACACGATCGGAATTGGTGTGATCGGACTTTATTGTTGGAAAATTTTTAGAGCAGGAGATACAACTTTGTCCGTCGGACAATCCGATGGAAAATGTCCGATGGTGCCTACACACGGTCGGAATTTCCGACAACATTGTCCGATAGGACAGAATCCATCGGAAAATCCGACCGTGTGTATGGGGCTTTAGAGTCTGCAAAAGACTTAAGACTGGGGCGGATTTTCACCTTCCAGCAGGACAATTACCCTAAACAAACAGCCATAGCTACAATGGAATGGTTTTTTATCAAAGCATAGTCATGTGTTAGAATGGTCCAGTTAAAGTCCTAAATTAATTTGACAATCTGTGGCAAGACTTGAAAATTGCTGTTCACAGCTCTCCATCCAATCTGACAGAGCTTGAGCTATTTTGCAAAGAAGAATGGGCAAAAATGTCACTAGATGTGCAAAGCTGGTATAGACATACTGTACATGTCCCTGAAAGTGTCACTGGTTTGTAGCACTGCCTCTGTGGTCCCTAAGGTGCAGGAGCTGAACATCCAAAGCATACTGTAAAAGACTATTCCTGTTCCCTGAGCCAGTTGGTGGACAGGCCTGCAGGAGGGAGCAGAAAAGGAGGGTTTAGATTGACCACCCCAGCAGTTCAGACTTAACCCACCACAGAGGAGGGAGGACAGAGAGGCAGGGGAGAGAGAGAGAGGACAGAGTGGCTAACCAGTAAAGGGACACACAGCCTGGAATAAGCTGGTGGGGGATTGGAGTCTGCTGAACCATCAGAAAGAAAAAAGAAAAATGGCAAAGCCGAGTAAAGAGACAACTGACCGCATTTTTATATTTCTTGCTTGAGTTGTGTTATTTCACTTACTGTACCTTGAGCTGCTCACAGACATTAAAAGGCAGATTGGGGTTCCAAATATTAAATAAACTTCTGTTTAAATAATTATTCCATTGATACACAAAATGCAACAACTATTATATTTCTATTAGCACCTTTCTGTTTTCTCTGAGATAAATCACAGTCACGTAGACATTAAATCCTACTTGCTTTGTAAAGTGAAGAACAAATAATGCTGCTTTCTCTACCAGCCTAAAGCCTATCTTGCGTCAACCCAAGTCTTATTCATTAGATAGCAATAAATAATACAATGATTGCGACTGAAACTACCCTAGAGATATTAACTCTTCTCTACAAGACCAGACCCAGCTGTTCTGTATAATACCTACTATGCTGGTGTTATTAGCTAATGGACAGATTACATGACATCTTCACAACGTACTGTATACTAGAAGCACAGAAAGAACTGAAATAACAAGGTTATTGTTATATTGACTTTGTCACTTGACAGTCTGCTATTGAGTAGAGTTTATGGTGTCCTCCCAAAAAAAGACATGTTTAGTGTAAAGGTAGATTTTAAATAATTCACTAATCAGACATTTTTAGGATTATAAATCTCCACTCCCGAGGCCACATTTGCACTGGATGTTTAGCCCACATGTGTCCAATGCCCCACTTTTGCCGTTTCTTCATGACCCGTGCCGTGCCGGCGGCACCCATGCATGGGAGTGACGTCATCACACCTCTGGCCAATCACAGCGCCAGAGCCCACGAACCTGGAAGTAACTTCAGGAAAGCTGTCGACCGCGTGAGCGGAGTGCGGATGGCACTGGAGGGCTTTGTTCTAGGGTAAGTATGTCATAATGAGCTACTAGCTCATTGTGCTTTTGTATTGCAGGTTTGTTTTTTTGGGAATTTTTTTTGGAGGCTTACAACCTCTTTGATGGCTGTGTTGAGTTATTTTGAGGGGACAGCAAATTTACAATGTTATACAAGCTGTACACTCACTACTTTACATTGTAGCAAAGTGTCATTTATTCAGTGTTGTCACATGAAAAGATATAATAAAATATTTACAAAAATGTGAGGGGTGTACTCACTTTTGTGAGATACTGTATATCTAAAGCCAAAACCTTTTTTTATTTGGAATGGAGTAGGGAAGGATTAAAACTGCTGTTAGTTTTTTTACTGTGGCATAGGGGGGCAGCTAGTGGTACCGTAGAAGGGGACACTAGACACTGAATGTCCCCCCTGACCAGGGTTCTACACTGGACAGACAGGGGACAGCCCCCTAGGCACACACAGTATAGGAGGACAGCAGGAGGGGGAGAGGATTAAAGAAGGACACATTGGGGACACATCAGGGGACAGCAGGGACAACATACACCATCTATCCCTGGTAGAGGAGCCACTGAAATCCACAAATCCTGCCTATGAAGGCTGATCCCACACTATACATCCATATCACCTCGATATACCGGAGCACAGCACAGCTTCAGACTTCCCACGCTATGATCATAAACCAATTACTTTGCTGGATCGCAGCAAAGAGAGGTTCACCAGTGCACCTACCGCCTTTTCCAACTCCCCTCTGCACCCAAGAGAGTCAGAATCCCACACAATAGGAGCTTTAACACATAGTTACATAGTTACGTAGTTAGGTTGACTAAAGACACACATCCAACTAGTTCAACAATAAAAAAAATAATAAATACAATCCCGTATACACAATCCTTCACTCACAGTTGATCCAGAGGAAGGTGAAAAACCCCAGCAAAGCATGATCCAATTTGCTACAGCAGGGGAAAAAATTCCTTCCTGATGCCTCGAGAGGCAATCGGATTTTCCCTGGATCAACTTTACCTATAAATGTTAGTACCCAGTTATATTATGTACATTTAGGAAAGAATCCAGGCCTTTTTTAAAGCAATCTACTGAGCTGGACAGAGCCACCTCTGGAGGGAGTCTATTCCACATTTTTACAGCTCTTACTGTGAAGAAAACTTTCTGTATTTAGAGATGAAATCTTTTTCCTCGAGGGGCACATGCGCGAGATTGCGGGGTATGGAAGCTTAATACCTGCGCTCCACGCCACCGGACTCTGACAACCCAGCTTACAGAGCACCTGTCATAAACAGGTGTGACCAGATTGTGTGGACTGCAAAGGAGGAACCCAAAACGCAAGTAAAAGTAAATAAGAATAACGTTTATTAAGATAAGTGATATATATATATATATATATATATATAAGTAGACACCCCAAAATACAAACAGTGCTCAGCCACAAACAGAAACCCACAGACAACAGATAAATATATACAGGCACAGGGAAGTACCGAAATCAACACGTCAGCCAGGCCAGGGTCATACACGGGAAGATCAATAGATAACAAGGGCAGTCCAGAATCACAAACATTAGCCAGGCCAGGGTCATACACGGGAGATCAGCAGATGAACAAGGGCAGGACGGGAGAGGGAAAATAAGGATGGGAAAGGCAACAAGGGAACAGGAACTCAGGAACACAGGATCAGGATCAGGATGGGATGGGTACAGGTACAGGTCACAGGTTCAGGTTCGGGTTCGGTCACAGGTACAGGTATAGGTACAGGGCACATGGAAGAGAGATACCAAGGCAAGTGTGTGAGGGCTGGCCGGGTGTTTATAAATCTGCCAGTGATTGGCCTGATGTGACAGCTGAGCGCAGAAAGAGCTGTCTGCTCCACACTGCCAGGATCCATCCACTGGTGGACGCCAGTACTGCTGCCCAAAGATGACATCCCAGCAGGGAAGGCCTCTCCTGACAGTTACAAACTGCCAGGAGACACCTGCTGGTGGACCACAGTACTGCACGCCAAATGATGGGTCCTACCAGCGGACGGATCCATTCCTGACAGTACCCCCCCGGGACATCAGGCTGGAAGGCCGGGACATCAGGCTGGAAGGCAGGAACGTCAGGCTGGAAAGCCAGCAGCGGGTTAGACTGGAAGGCTGGGACGTCAAGCTGGAAGGCTGGAACATCAAGCTGGGGGGCTGGCACCAGGACATCAGGCTGGAAGGCTGGGGCATCAGGCCGGAAGGCAGGCAACAGGACATCCGACTGAAAGGCTGGGACATCAAGCTGGAAGGCTGGCACCAGGACATCAGACTGGAAGGCTGGGACGTCAAGCTGGAAGGCTGGACCATCAGGCTGGAAGGCCGGCACCAGGTCATCAGACTGGAAGGCTGGGACATCAGGCTGAAAGGCGGGCAACGGGACATCAGACTGGAAGGCTGGGACGTCAAATTGGAAGGCTGGACCATCAGGCTGGAAGGCCGGCACCAGGACATCAGACTGGAATGCCAGGACATCAGGCTGGAAGACCGCGACATCAGGCTGGAAGGCAGGCAGTGGGACATCAAAGTGGAAGGCTGGAACGTCAGGCTGGAAAGCTGGCAGCGGGTTAGACTGGAAGGCTGGGACGTCAAGCTGGAAGGCTGGAACATCAAGCTGGGGGGCTGGCACCAGGACATCAGGCTGGAAGGCTGGGGCATCAGGCCGGAAGGCAGGCAACAGGACATCCGACTGAAAGGCTGGGACGTCAAGCTGGAAGGCTGGCACCAGGACATCAGACTGGAAGGCTGGGACGTCAGGCTGGAAGGCTGGGCCATCAGGCTGGAAGGCCGGCACCAGGACATCAGGCTGGAAGGCTGGGACATCAGATTGGAAGACTGGAGCGTCAGACTGGGTGGCAGGCACTGGAGCGTCAGACTGGGTGGCAGGCACTGGAGCGTCAGACTGGGTGGCAGGCACTGGAGCGTCAGACTGTAACAGGTTGGTTGGTGTGGAGGCAGGTTGGGTTACTTGCAGGATTGTGTGGGTCGGAAAGAATTTTCGCTTCTTTTTTGGTTTAGCCACTGCAGCTTTGTTACATAGGTGCAGGGCTGTAGGAAAATAACGTATCTGGGCAAAATGAAGACCAGGGAACTGTGGCTGGAGGAGGGTTTTGTGGGTTTGTTACAGGTAGAGGAGAAGAGGCAGGTGGGTTAAAGGCAGGATAGGTGCAGGGAGTAGAAACACGGTATTGATACTTTGTGGGGAGCAGGGTATATTGGACGGTAGCTGAGGTTGCCTGGGGTGATGGGAGAAAGGACGCCTGAGCTGGCAGGTGTTTAGTAACGGGTCTGGGTTGAGGAGAGCTGACAGAAGCTGGGCATAACAGGTCTGACCATGCCTGAAGTATAGGCAACACAAAAGTGGGCTCACATACCCTCTGACCAGGGACTGCACTTCAGCTATACAATCCTCCAACAACTGTTTGGGACAAACCGAATAGTGCTCCACAAAGGATGCAGCGTCATCCTCCAATAGCCATACCAAGGACGCAACCTGGTTAATGCTGAAGGGGGGAGAAAAGTCATCACGACCCTTTGGGATACAAGGCAGATCCAGCTCTGTACATATTCTAATCAAAGGCTGAACATCCTCAAACAATATACTGCCCTGATCGACCACAGTGTGAGCTAAACGGATAATCTCCAGCAGCTGATCACTGGACCACCCTTTCAATGTCTGCCAGAGGTAGTCAGAACTCTCCATTGCCAGCAGAGCATAATAGACAATTACATCTGAATCCATTCCAAAAATGGGAAACAGAACCGAGATGGTTCCCCTGTGCAGCCACTTCTGGTCAGAGATGGCCTTGGTATACTGTCATAAACAGGTGTGACCAGATTGTGTGGACTGCAAAGGAGGAACCCAAAACGCAAGTAAAAGTACCGTATTTATCGGCGTATAACACGCACCGGCGTATAACACGCACCCCAAGTTTAGGAGGGAATTTTAAGGAAAAAAAGTTTTAGGAGAGAAGTTTAGGGAAAAAAAAAACTTACATTTAAGCGTCATTTGCAGCTTGCCCAGCGTCATTTGCAGCTTGCCCAGCGTCATTTGTAGCTTGCCCAGCGTCATTTGTAGCTTGCCCAGCGTCATTTGCAGCTTGCCCAGCGTCATTTGCAGCTTGCCCAGCGTCATTTGTAGCTTGCCCAGCGTCATTTGTAGCTTGCCCAGCGTCATTTGCAGCCTTTCCCAGCGTCATTTGCAGCCTTTCCCAGCGTCATTTGCAACCTGCCCAGCGTCATTTGCAACCTGCCCAGCGTCATTTGTAGCTTGCCCGGCGTCATTTGCAGCTTGCTAGTGTCATTTGCAGTTCGCCATCGTTTAAATTTCCCGCCGCGAGAAATACCGCGCATGCACGGCCGAAAAAGACCGAACCGCGGCCGAAAAAGGCCGAAGTGCGGCCGAAAAAGACCGAGCCGACTGTTCAGCTCCGCTCGGAGTCCCGCCTCCCTGCTGTTTCGGGAGCGAGCGCAGGGAGGCGGGACTACGAGCGGAGCTGAACAGCCGGCTTCGGTCTTTTTCGGCCGCGCTTCGGCTTTTTCCGGCCTTTTTCGGCCGCGGTCGCCATTTTTCGGCGCTGCAACCGAGTTTTGTCATTTTTTTTTTGGGTATCGGCGTATAACACGCACCCACGACTTTCCCCCGATTTTAAGGGGGAAAAAGTGCGTGTTATACGCCGATAAATACGGTAAATAAGAATAACGTTTATTAAGATAAGTGATATATATATATATAAGTAGACACCCCAAAATACAAACAGTGCTCAGCCACAAACAGAAACCCACAGACAACAGATAAATATATACTGGCACAGGGAAGTACCGAAATCAACACGTCAGCCAGGCCAGGGTCATACACGGGAAGATCAATAGATAACAAGGGCAGTCCAGAATCACAAACATTAGCCAGGCCAGGGTCATACACGGGAGATCAGCAGATGAACAAGGGCAGGACGGGAGAGGGAAAATAAGGATGGGAAAGGCAACAAGGGAACAGGAACTCAGGAACACAGGATCAGGATCAGGATGGGATGGGTACAGGTACAGGTTCGGGTTCGGGTTCGGTCACAGGTACAGGTACAGGTTCAGGGCACATGGAAGAGAGATACCAAGGCAAGTGTGTGAGGGCTGGCCGGGTATTTATAAATCTGCCAGTAATTGGCCTCATGTGACAGCTGAGTGCAGAAAGAGCTGTCTGCTCCACACTGCCAGGATCCATCCGCTGGTGGACGTCAGTACTGCGGCCCAAAGATGACATCCCAGCAGGGAAGGCCTCTCCTGACAGTTACAAACTGCCAGGAGACACCTGCTGGTGGACCACAGTACTGCACGCCAAATGATGGGTCCTACCAGCGGACAGATCCATTCCTGACAGCACCATCTCCACCTAGACAAGCCTGTCCTGGCCCCACGATTGCAGAGACACCACCAGGCACCCGCAGGCATGTACCACCAGCACAAAAACAAGCAGAAAAGCAAGCTGCAGCCAAAAGTGTCAGCCAAAAGATGGCACCTGACCCTCCTGAACATGATGACACCACGCGAGTTTCGGCTGATGATCCGGTCTCCCCTGCAGACAGCTTCCAGTAATTCCCCAGAGGTGTTACTGTCCAAATTCCATTCTATAGTGAGGGATGAGATAACTGCAGCCTCTCGTAAGCTTTCCTCTGATCTCATGCGGGGCCTTAAAGAGCTAGGCCACCACACAAATCAGCTAGAGCACAGGATGGATTTAACCACCACTGTGCTGGAAGGCCATTAGGATGAGGTGGAAGAATGAATGCTGAACTGGACAGCTTGCGTGACAAGCTGGAGGACGCAGAGAATAATCTCTGAATCCGTGGGATCCTGGAGACTATTAATGACCTGCAGAGCACCGCCACAGCCATCTTTTAAGAATTAGCACCTGAGATCCCACCGGAACGTCTGGAATTTGACCGCATCCATAGGTCCCTTGCACCGAAACCTACAGATGGCCCACCCTAGGGATATTATAATAAAATTCCACTTTTACCACACCAAGGAGCGGCTTCTACAAGTGGCAAGGGAACATCCAGCTCTCCCCTTCCAAACTCATTCTCTTCAGCTGTTTGCGACCTTTCTCCAGTTACCATTGCAAAGAGACGGAACCTGAAACCTTACCTACAAATCTTGCAAACCCATGGAATTAAATATAGATGGAGGTTCCCCTTTAAACATTCCTTCTCTTACCAGGGCTGCCAGTTCCAGGCATCCTCATTGCCTGAATAACAATGACACTTCCAAGAATTGCACTTGGACCTTCCACCGTCTCAAACAAAACCGTCCTCCCGCCCACGGTTGTCTCATCCTCCTCACAAACCGACTCAGACGTCTCAGCAGGGTTCCCAGGCCCTTCACTCTCTACAAGCGCAATGTTTTCAGGATGTCCCCATCGGTTGATGACTTGGACTCCCTTTGAGGCTTTCATTTTATCATGAGCCTGGGTATTACCTTACACTTTCTACTTTTTGTAGCCTATAAATATTGATGGTTGGACATTTCCAGAATAGACACTGTCTCAAATCCCTAGTAATACTAAAAAAGAGGGGGGAGAAAAGAGACAAGTCTCTTTAAAAAGTAATGGGATTTTAATTGAGACAAGGTTTATTAATAGGGTAGACACCAATTTTAAAAAAGATATACATTTATTAATCGTATCAAAGTCATATAAAACATATGCATAACGTATTTGATGGACCATGAGACAATACTTGATAATCGTAATCTGATGCGTTGATAAGCAGAACCGACATGTTTCACATTGTTGCTTCTTCAAGGTTTTGCATATATCACAGATTTCATCTGGTCCTTAAAATAATTAATAACCATATGCACCTCTGATTTCTTCACCACATCGCAGGTGACTCAGATAGCCACACCTAGTTCCCACTAGGAGTCAGATCCCGGCAGGGCTGCCAGAGGGGAGATTGGATCGTGCCTGTCCGTCACAATGTAAACAGCATCAGTAGTCTGAGAACAAAACGAACGGATTAATCAAGACATTTGTTTGAGATGTTGTGACATGCGTCTTGCTGCCAGAGATGTGGTGTATCATCTTACACTGCAACTGCCATTCCATCATCTAGCAACTTTGATTAATCCATTTGTTTTGATCTCAGACTACTGATGCTGTTTACATTTTGACAGATAGGCACTATCCAATCTCTCCTCTGGCAGCCCTGCCGGGATCTGACTCCTAGTGGGAAATGGGTGTGGCTATCTGCGTCACCTGCGATGTGGTGAAGCAATCAGAGGCGCATATGGTTATTATCTATTTTGAGGACCAGATGAAATCTGTGATATATGCAAAACCTTGACGAAGCAACCATGCAAAACATGTTGGTTCTGCTTATCAATGCAGCAGATTGCAATTATCAAGTATTGTCTCATGGTCCATCAAATATGTTATGCATATGTTTTATATTACTTTAATACGATTAATACGTTTATATCTTTTTTAAATTGGTGTCTTATGTGCCTACCCTATCAATAGACCTTGTCTCAATTAAAATCTCATTACTTTTTAAAGAGACTTGTCTCTTTTCTCCCCCTCTACTTTTTGTAGCTTGTATAGGCTGCATTTGCTGGGACGGGACCAGTCTCCTCATGGTAACTGAGTGGCTCCCCTGAGCCACGTTTTTGGTATTCACTTTTTGTTTTTCTTTAAAAAAATAAAAAATAAAGGAAAAAGAAAAGACAGAAGAAATAAAAAGTTGTTCTGCATTTACTTGTGGTTGCTTTTGCTGACTTCTCACTAAGGGTTGACCTGAGTCATGATTGGTTCCCCCTAACTGGGCTTCCCTGGTTTCGACCGGAGGGCCTGGGATGGGTGGTACCAAATTTATTGTAAGAGTTAGATATTTTCTCTTTATTCAGATATGCTGCTGTTTTGTTTTTTTTTATGTTAACTTTTCATATTATATTTAGCTTGGTGCTCACATGTAGTTTTGATTAATCTGTTTAAAAATAACCGAATGGGTCCGGTGAACCACTGCTCGCCCACAGCATCAGCACTTGCCTAGGACTATGGTCCTGGATAACTCCCGACCTTTCCGTGGGCCTTTAGACCCACCCATTGATGCATTTTTGCTTGATCAGAAGTTCCTGAACCGAGATTATCTTGGATTTCTTCTGATTATCTTGGATTTCTCTTGGCTCTCCTCTATTTCCCTTTTATTTCCTCACAATCCTATCTCTTCTTCTCCCACTTTTAATCTGCGGGGTCTGCATCTGGAGCCACTATTGTGCCTTTAACTTTTTTCCCACCATGGCATTGAACTGGTTATCACTGAATGTTCATGTTCAAGGTATGAATTCACCGCAAAAGAAAGTGAAGGTCTTTAAGTATCTAAACAAACAGCATATAGATGTAGCGTGTCTACAGGAGACCTATTTCTCTTCCACCGCCTACCCTAAGTATTTTGATGCACAATACCCTCAGGTTTTTTTGACCACGGGCCAAACTAAACAGGGGGGAGTCTTCAAAGCGTTCTGTAAATCTGTCCCCTTCCATTGTACCAAACAGATAGCAGTCCCAAATGGTAGATACCTCCTGCTTCAGGGTACCATCTATGACACAGAGATCACCATAATGACCTACTATGCACCCAACTCCAATTCTGTACCCGTCTTGACCCATGTTTGCTCCTTATTGACATACCACCAAAAGGGTACTCTCCTACTAGCAGGGGACTCAAATGTAGTATTGGACCCTGTCCTGGATAAATATCCCTCAGAACGGGTAGCCATATCACCCGCAGCAAAAATTCCCACTCTATATTCTCATGATCTGGTAGACCTCTGGAGAAAACTACACCCACTGGGTAGGGATTATACATATTACTCCCACCCGCACCACTTCTATTCTAGAATTGACCATGTGTTCATGCTTAGAAAACATCTTCCTCTGGTTAGCTCAGCGTCTATTCTTACTGCCCCATGGACAGATCATGATCCTCTCCTGGTGGTCTGTCGGTCCTTATTGTGTAAGCCCCAACATTCCCCCGAGTCATGAACAATTCTTTCCTGTCTCTTAAGGGCATTCAGGAAGACCTCTTGAAAACCTCTGTGGAATACTTGAATCTTAACTCTGACTCTGTCTCCTCACAGGTGACTCTGTGGGGGGCATATAAGGCATATAAGACATTATACAGTTGGCCGCGAAACATAAAAGGGAACATCAACAGTTACAACAGATGCTAGAAGCCCATCTAGAATCTATTCCTACTACTTTTAAACAAACCCCCACACTCGCTAATCGTCATCTTTTGGATCAGGCACGTATGGAATTGGACTTATGCCTTACCGACAAGGCGGAACACACTTTACGCTGGTCCCGCCAGAATTGGTACGCAAAGTCGAATAAACCAACTGCAATGCTGGCCAGGAGATTACGTACCTTTAATCCCAAACTCACTCCTATCACCTTGCGCACTCGTCATAATGTCCTTACCAGCAACCCAATCCGGATACTGGATGAGTTCCGTCATAGGCTTGCGACTTTATACCCGGCTCATAACTTTGCGAATGACCAGGAAATAGATGATTTTTTTGTAACGTTCTACACTACCCACACTATCCACAATGCACATGGACCTTATGGACCGTGACATTCAGGAATCTGAAGTCAGGCAAGGTATTAAATAATTAAAAGTGGGCAAACGGTACTGACAGCTACACGGCACTCTATTATGGAAAACAAGCCCCTTTGACAGTTATGTATAACTCGGTTTAAAGAGATTTCCACCCGATCTATTGACAGCGAACATAGTGATGTTGCCAAAACCCGACTGCGACCCCTTCTTCTGGGCCAACTTCAGACCTATTTCCCTTATCAACATTGACATGAAAATCCTTACAAAAATTTTGGCCAACCGTTTAAATTCATCCCCCCCCTCTTTTGATTAAAAAGGACCAGGTCGGATTTGTGCCTCAAAGACAGAAAGGGGATGCCATTCTTTGGAAGCAATGCTTTTATCATTGGATGTACACAAAGCGTTTGACACCCTGTCATGCCCTTACCTTATGTTACCTTACTTCCTTCGTTCACACCCAGATATAAAAAGCATTGAGGTTGCAGGGTCTGCCTATAAGATAAAACAATTTGCAGACGACATTCTGCTAACTCTGATGATGCTTAGAGTTTCAATGCCCAATTTATTATCTCTTTTAAGTACTTTTGCGTCCCTTTCAGGCCTGCAAGTTAACTCAAATAAATCTAAGGCTATGTAGGTGAATCTTTCTCCCCCTGAATTGGCTTCACTGAAAGAGACTTTCCTGTTTCAGTGGCTTCCCTCTTTGCCTTATTTAGGGGTTCAACTTACCCCTAAATATGACGGGCTCTATCAGGCCAAATTCCCCCCTCTCTTTAGGAAACTGACAGATATGCTCTCCTCCTGGTCTTACTTCCCATTATCTTGGCTTGGCAGGATTGCTGCGAATCGTATGTCTTATCTTCCAAAACGACTGTATTTTTTCTGAGTATTGCCGGTCTCGATCCCTTCACATATACTGCGTATTCACCAAAGTACACTTTTGAAATTGATATGGGGCTCTGTTTGCCCCCAAATCAATAAACGGTCTTGTACACTCAGAGGATCAATGGGGGACTTTCGGTTCCCGACTTACAGGCATACTATACCACAGCAACCATAGCCCCATTATCCCATCTCCATTATACATATCAACTACCTTCATGGCCTACTATGGACCTGGTGGACTCCCACCCTATTTCGTGTCATCATTACCCTGGCTCCCTCATGTATATCACCCAACTAGATTCGAACGATGCTTGACCCATTCTCTCCACCTATGGGACGCTGTAAAATTTACGGCAGGTTTAATATCCCCTCATTTACCTCTACTTCGCCTTATACACTGCCCGCTATTCCCTCCCGGCTGCGACAATCCTAAGCAATTCTTTTGGTGGACTGATAATGGTTTCACTGATATTCATTCTTTGTTCATCCCTATGAGAATATTGACTTTTGAATCTCTTCGATCTTCCCATGATATTCCTCTTCGAGAACATTACAGCTATCTACAAATTAGACACTTTCTCCAACAACTGATAAAATCTCAAGCTACCCCATTTACTTTGACCCCTTTTGAAAGTTTATGCAGGGCACGACCCCCCCCCCCCCATTCCCCCGGGAATAATTTCTTTACTCTACTCTTCAATCATTTTCTACAGGAGACCCCAACAGTACGATCCTACCATTTACAATGGGAAAAGGATTTGGGAAGGCAAATGGTTCCAGAGGACTGGCAGATCATGACAATAGCCATTTTCAAAAGTTTCAAGAATGTCCTTATATTGGAAAATGCTTATAAGGTGTTTTATAGATGGTATTACATGCCTGCTAAGTTGTCCCATTTCATTCTATCCTATTCTCCTCTCTGCTACCAGAAATTGTCAGCTCTTGCTTCAGACACCCACAATAAATTTCTCAAGGTATGGCAACCATGGATAATGTACTCCCAACCTTCCAGGTTCAACAATAGACTTCTTTCAATTTAAAGGTCTCCCGCTGCACCCCCGACCATTCACAGCTAATCATCGCGTGAACCCGGAAGTGTCGGTAAACGATCGGTGACCGGTCAGAGGTGGCCTTCCCTGTCAGAGGGAGGGGGGGGGTCTGTGCTGATAATCAGCAAATTGATTATCAGCACAGCCCCCATCAGATGTGCCCATCACCTGCCAATAAGTGCCCAACATCTGCCAGTCAGTGCCCCCTCAAAAAAATCTATCAGTGCCCACTACAGTGCCAATCAGTGCCCATCACAGTGCCAATCAGTGCTCAGCAGTAACACCTTTCAGTACCTCATCATAAGTGCTGCCCATCAGTGCTATCTATTAGTGTCCATCAGTGCCATCCGTCAGTGCCAATCAGTGCCTATCAGTGTCACCTAGCAGTGCCCATCAGTGCCACCGGTCAGTGCCCATCAGTGTTGTCTGTCAGTGCCCATCAGTGCCACCTGTCAGTGCCCATCAATGCAACCTATCAGTGCCCATCAGTGCTGCAAATCAGTGCCACCTATCGGTGCCCATCAGTGCTGCATATTAGTGCTGCTTATCAGTGCCCAGCAATTCTACATATTAGTGCCTCCTCATCAGTGCCCATCAGGGCCACCTCATCAGTACCCATCAGTGCCGCCTCATCAGTGCCCGTCAGTGAAGGAGAAAACAAAATTCTATGACAGAAACTAAGAAAAAAAGTTTTTTCAAAAATTTCAAAAACGTTTTTTTTCAGAAATTTTAAAAACTTTTTAGTTTGTTTAGCAAAAAATAAAAACCCAGGAGGTAATCAAATACCGCCAAAAGAAAGCTATATTTGTTGTCATTCAAAGTACGACAGTGATGAAAGCTGAAAATTGTCCAGGGCAGGAAGGGGCGAATGTGCCTGGTATTGAAGTGGTGAACCACTTCAGCCCCGGACCATTTGGCTGGCAAAATACCAGAGCACTTTTTGCGATTCGGCACTGCGTCGCTTTAACTGACAATTGCGCAGTCAGGCGACGTGGCTCCCAAACAAAATTGGCGTCCTTTTTTTTCCCACAAATAGAGCTTTCTTTTGGTGGTATTTGATCACCTCTGCGGTTTTTATTTTATGCGCTATAAACCAAAAAAGAGCGACAATTTTGAAAAAAAGACAATATTTTTTACTTTTTGCTATAATAAATATCCCCCAAAAATATATAAAAAAACATATTTTTTTCCTCAGTTTAGGCCGATACGTATTCTTCTACATAATTGTGGTAAAAAAAATCGCAATAAGCGTTTATTGATTGGTTTGCACAAAAGTTATAGCGTCTACAAAATAGGGGATAGTTTTATGGCATTTTTATTAAAAAACATTTTTTTTTACTAGTAATGGCGGCAGTCTACGATTTTTATCATGACTGCGACATTATGGCGGACACATCGGACAATTTTGACACATTTTTGGTAACATTGTAATTTTTACAGTGGTCAGTGCGATTAAATTGCACTGATTACTGTAAAAATTACACTGGCAGTGAAGGGGTTAACCACTAGGGTGCTAGGGAAGGGTTAAGTGTGTCCTGGGGAGTGATTCTAACTGTGGGTGGGAGGGGCTGTGTGTGGGGCCGATCACAGGGAGCTATGATCAGTGACAGTGTCACTAGGCAGAATGGGGAGATGCTTGTTTACATTAGCATCTCCCAGTTCTTCCTCTCTGTGAGACGATCGTGGGTGTCCCCGCGGACGTCGAGTCCGCAGGATCCGTGGTCAGACTCACGGAGCTCGTGACAGGCAAGCGATAGTACGATGGCAAATTCCAAGGGACGTACAGGTACACCCATTTGCCTGTCTGTGCCATTCTGCCGGCGTGAGCCGGTCATTATGTGGTTAAAGTATTACTAATTGTAAAACATTTTTTTTTGGTTTTAGATACAATGGAGAGGGATTACAACATCTGTGAATTTTTTTTTGCTGTATATGTCTCTGAGATCTACCCTCTTTAAAGCAGAGTTCCACTCAAAAATGTAACTTCCGCTTTAAGAGAAGGTGACCCCCTGACATGCTACATTTGGCATGTCATCTTTTTAGAGGGTTCCAGCTCCCACTTCCTTCTGGCGCACCCTCGGCGCCGGAAGGAAGATCACATCTCCCACCTCTCTCTAGGCAATCATCTGGGACACGTCACAGGTCCCAGATGATTGTGCGGCCAGTCACGGCGCGGGGCTCGTGCATGCACAGTGGGCGCCCACAGTTACAATGCAGTCACCAGCGAGCGGAGGGGAAGACGAGCAGGGCTTCGATCCCCCACATCGCTGGACCCTGGGACAGGTAATTGTCTGATTATTATTATATTTTTTTTTAGCCATGTAAGTAAAAGCCTAGACTACGGCTTTTGTTTTACACATTGTTTCCTTTTTGAGAAAACTTATACAACCTCTGTTTTGTACTTTGTAACGTTTTCGCTTTTAATAAAATCTATTGAAAAAAAAAAAATCAGCAGCTGCAGTATTTGTAGCTGCTGACTTTAAATTTTTTTTGTTTTAGGGGAACTCCACTTTAATTGTCCTAGTGACTATTATAACTGAGAATCAAAGTGAAAGCAAATTCTAAATGATAAGTTATAACCAGAACAGGTGATAGAGGAATAGAGGAGAAATCTTCTTAATTTGGAGGGATTTTCTCTTAGGCTGGGTTCACGCTGTTGCGAATTGGATGCAGATTTCCCGGCATTCAATTCACATAGCAGGAGATTGTGATCTCCATCTATGGAGCCAGTTCACACATCTCCGCAGCAGCTCCGGTGTGAATTGCACAGGAGCCCTGTGCGTATTTTGGTCCATTTTAGGAATTAATTCTGCCCAAAATTTGGACCTGAAACAGTGAATGGGGACGCACCGGACTGCTGTGAGCCGGAGCGTGCTGCAGCGTGAGCCAAGCCTTAGTTCTTGATGTGACAATAGGACAGGAAATCTTCCGAATGGGACACAGAGGGCTAAAATAAATAAATAATAGTGGTATAACCCTACTCTACTTTATCCAAAATGAAAAGGTTTTGGCTTAAGTTCTACTTTTTTTTTTTTTTTTAAATGGCCGGGTTGTTTTATGTCTGGAAGAAATAGAGCATACATTGTCCTTGGCAACTACTTATATTATTCCTTTCTGGGGCCTCGGTGTCACTCCAGTTCCCATCCCTGATGCACTTTATACATTTTGTTGTAAATACATAGCCCCGACCAACTCTATGTCTTAGCAGCTGTTGACTTTACCTCCCTGGCGGTTTTGCCGAGTGTGGCTCGGGGTTAAATTTCAGTACCATTAGCGGTAACCCCAAGCCACACTCAGGATTGCATTGCAGAATCCTGGTCCAGTCTACTTACCTTGTCACCAGGATCATGTGATGTCCCCCTGCTGTGTCTGCGAGCTCTGTCCTCTGCCCATGGGGGCGGAGCCCGGTGGCAAATTTAAAAAGTACACAATACATAACACATACTGTACACTGTAATCTTACAGATAACATTACTGTATGAAATCATTTCACCTCCCTTTTGTCCCTAGTCGTTGGTCCAGTGCCCTGCATACAGTTTTATATTATATATACAGTTCTTGCTGCCTGGGAACTTGAGATTGTCCATAGCAACCAAAAAGTGTCCCTTTACGTCAAAAGTGGTTTTAGACCAGCTAGAAAACAGCAATAATAAATTAGAACACTTGCAGAATTGAGCGATAGTGAATTGTGGGGAAATTTATTTTATTATTATTATTTTTTATAATTATTTATTGTTATTTATTATATTAAAATTTATGATTTTGTGTTTCAAACTTTATCGTGCCCGGAATGTCTACTAGACTCTTGTTTGGACTGATTTAAGTGTGTTACTACTAATGCCGCGTACACACGTGCGGACTTTTGCCGGCGGACCTAGTCCAGCGGACAATCCCGCGGGACTTTCCAGCTAGGTCCGCTGGACTTTCCGAGCGTGTGGACTTGCCCACACACGCACGGACTTCTCCAGCGGATAATCCGCCGGCCAAAAGTCCGCGGGACTTTTGAAAATGAACGGACTTGCCCACACACGGAGCAGTCCGTTCATTTCGAACGTAACTTCAGGTTACGTAGCTAGTGTAGGCAGTAAATGCCGCCGCGCTAGCTCCGTAAGCTGGCATGGATTTAAAGGGAATCCCCACGCCGAAAAAACGGCGTGGGGGTTCCCCCCAAATCCAAGTCAGACCCTCATCCGAGCACGCAGCCTGGCAGGCCAGGAAAGGGGTGGGGACGAACGAGCGCCCCCCCCTCCTGAGCCGTACCAGGCCGCGTGCCCTCAACATGGGGGTGCCCTGGGGAAAGGGGGGCCATGCGCCCCCCCCCCACCCCAGGGCACCTTGTCCCCATGTTGATGAGGACAAGGGCCTCTTCCCGACAACCCTGGCTGTTGGTTGTCGGGGTCTGCGGGCGGGGGCTTATCGGAATCTGGGAACCCCCTTTAATAAGGGGGCCCCCAGATCCCGGCCCCCCACCCTATGTGAACGAGTATGGGGTACGATGTACCCCTACCCATTCACCTAAGGTGTAAAATGTAAAGTACAAAAACACACACACTTTTGAAAAAATATTTTATTGCACTGCTCCGGGGGTCTTCTTCCGTCTTGGGGGTCTTCTCGCCGGACTCCTCCGCTCTCTTCTGCTCTTTTACCTAGCTCTTTCACGAACGGAGGAGTCCGGCTACCTTCTTCGTCGTCGCCGCCGTCGTCTGGGGGTCTCGATCCGCCTTCGGGGGTCTTCCGGGGTCTCTTCTGTTCTTGCGGCGGTCGTCGTCTTCTGCGCCGCCGGCGCCGCCTTCTTCTTCTTGTCCTTCTTGTTCTTCTTCTTCTTCCGATGTTGACCCGTCGCTGTCTCTGCCCGGAATGCCTGTGCCGCTCTGCGCTCGGACTTATATAGGGACATGGGGGACAGGGTCACATGTTCATGTCACATGGTGACCCCGCCCCCTTGCGATGTCACAGTCCCAGCATCCTCTGGGACTGTGACAACACAAGGGGGCGGGGTCACCATGTGACATGTGCATGTGACCCTGTCCCCATGCCCCTATATAAGTCCCAGCGCAGCGCGGCACAAGCATTCCGGGCAGAGAGAGCGTCGGGTCAACATCGGAAGAAGAAGAACAAGAAGAAGGACAAGAAGAAGAAGAAGGCGCCGGCGGCGCGGAAGACGACGACCGCCGCAAGAACAGAAGAGACCCCGGAAGACCCCCGAAGGCGGATCGAGACCCCCAGACGACGGCGGCGACGACGAAGAAGGTAGCCGGACTCCTCCGTTCGTGAAAGAGCTAGGTAAAAGAGCAGAAGAGAGCGGAGGAGTCCGGCGAGAAGACCCCCAAGACGGAAGAAGACCCCCGGAGCAGTGCAATAAAATATTTTTTCAAAAGTGTGTGTGTTTTTGTACTTTACATTTTACACCTTAGGTGAATGGGTAGGGGTACATCGTACCCCATACTCATTCACATAGGGTGGGGGGCCGGGATCTGAGTGCCCCCTTATAAAAGGGGGTTCCCAGATTCCGATAAGCCCCCGCCCGCAGACCCCGACAACCAACGGCCAGGGTTGTCGGGAAGAGGCCCTTGTCCTCATCAACATGGGGACAAGGTGCTTTGGGGTGGGGGGGGCGCACGGCCCCCCTTCCCCCAGGGCACCCCCCATGTTGAGGGCACGCGGCCTGGTACGGCTCAGGAGGGGGGGCGCTCGTTCGTCCCCACCCCTTTCCTGGCCTGCCAGGCTGCGTGCTCGGATGAGGGTCTGACATGGATTTGGGGGGAACCCCCACGCCGTTTTTTCGGCGTGGGGAGTCCCTTTAAATCCATGCCAGGTCACGGAGCTAGCGCGGCGGCAGTAACTGCCTACGCTAGCTACGTAACCTGAAGTCACGTGCTAAATGAACGGACTTGCCGATGAGCGGCAAGTCCGTTCATTTCAAAAGTCCCGCGGACTTGCCCACTAACGGCGGGATTGTCCGCCGGACTGCCAAGTCCAGCGGATAATTTTAAAACCAAACTTAAAACTTTGGTCCGCCGGACTTTGGCGCCAAAAAGTCCGCCGGCGCCCACACACGAGGGGATTATCCGCTGGACTTCAGTCCAGAGGATAATCCCGCGGGATTGTCCCTTCGTGTGTACGCGGCATAAGAATTACAGGCCTACAACATAAAGCGCCTTCTTTAAACTAACTACAGTTTCAGTCATTTGGCTTTAAAAGGATTTTCTTTCTTTCTTTTTTTCACTTTAGTGTCTCCTTAAATAATGTTGTATGAAATTACAGTTTCTTAAAAAATACTTCCAAATTTAATTCTCAAGCATACATTTTGTGCAATACTGCATAATATACTGTTAAATATATAATACTATTATTATCCTCAGAAGATGTAGTAACGATAGAAGATTGAATATTATTATCATACTAAGAAGATCAAACACTGAATTTTAGTGGAAAAATAAAAAAAAAATATATATAGCCTATGTAATATACTGTATATTAGGTTTCTAACTTTTCACGGATTATCAGTTTTATGTTACTACTAATAACTAAAGTAAAAATAAGCAAATAAATGTGCCAATTTTAAATTACCTTATAGAGTAGAAGATCGTTGCATTTTCCAAACTGCGTAACAGTAGCGTTGAATAAATATTTTTTCCCAGTCATTAACGTTCATTTGAGTTACACTACGTATAAATTCTTTACATTTATGGCAACACGACTTACATTTTAATAGTAACAGAGCAGTATTTTATTTAATTAACATTCTATAATTACCCTGATTAAACACAGCTAGGAGACCGTAAAAACAGATTAAACATTATAGCTACAAAAGTTGGAAAAAATTACCATAAAATGACTATTAAGCCTGAGGTAACAAAATTAATATGTGAAGTAGAGTTTTACAACTCCACCTTATGTCTACTCCTCTTTAAACAACACGAGAGGGACCAGGAGTAAAGGAAGTATTACAACCTAAGCATCATGGGAGGTAACTTGCTAAGTGTCCTTTACAATTAATTATGGATGGAGATTGTTGTAATTTGCCATCTGCTGTAGATAAACTATTACTATATTAAATTATACATAAAGAAAACATTGGTGCTTAAGGCAAACTGTTTGACACCCAAGTGTCATGTACAATCCACAGTGTATACGTATTTTACAAAAGAAACTGTGATAGAATGGTTTATAAACTCTTTTACTAACTGTGGGAATTTATAATATATACTGTATATATATATATATATATATATATATATATATATATATATATATATATAGACAGAGAGAGGGGGGGGGGATATGTGTGTGTGTTTAATATATATAATAGAGATAGAGGGGGGGAGAGAGAGAGAGAGAGAGAGAGAGAGAGAGAGCGATAGATACATACATACATACATACATACATGTGTTTGTTTAATATATATATATATATATATATATATATATATATATATATATATATATATATATATATATATATATATACATATATATACACACACACACAGTATAGTAAAGAAATGCTGTATGTAAGAATTCTTTCAAAATTATATATTTTAATTGTTTATGTTTATTCATTTACAAAAATCAAAGTGAGCAAATAGAATTAAAATCTAAATCAAATCAATATTTGGTGTGATTACCCTTTGGGTAAAACTGCAAAACAGCATCAATTCTTCTAGGTACACTTTCACACAGTTTTTGATGGAACTCAACAGGTAGGTTGTTCCAAACTTCTTGGAGAACTAACCGCAGATCTTTTATGGATGTAGGCTGCCTCAAATACTTCTATCTCTTTATGTAACCCCAGACAGACTCCATGATGTTGAGATCAAGGCTCTGTGGGGGCCAAACCATCACCTCCAGGACTCCTTGTTCTTCTTTACACTGAAGATAGTTCTTAATGACATTGGCTGTATGTTTGGGGTCATTGTCCTGCTGCAGAATAAATTTGGGGCCAATCACACACCCCCCTGATGGTATGACATGATGGGTAAGTATCTGCCTGTATTTCCCAGCATTGAGGACACCATTGATCAAGCAACATTGAGGACCGTAAAGGCAGTAGTCAGCTAAGGAAACTTAATGCAGCAGATGAAAGACACATCATGCTTCAACATCAGAATATATCCAGCAGTGCCATCAGCACGCAAAAAAAAAAAAAAAAGAAACAGTGGAACCCAGGTACACCCATATATGGTATATACTGTATATATACTTGGGGTCAGAAGCATAATGAAAATTATGTGAATGTATAATATATATATTTAATGGGGTTGGACACAAAATTAGAATGGTCTTGTAAAAAAAAAAAAAACTTGTGTGGAATTATAATAAGTGTGTGTATGTACATTTACTGGGGTTGGATGCAAAATTCAAAATGGTAATTTTTAACCACTTTACCTCAGAAAGGTTTTACCCCCCCCCCCCCCCCTCATGACCAGGCCTTTTTTGTTATTTAGCACTGTGCTACTTTAACTGGTAATTGCGTGATCATGCAACCCTGTATGCAAATTATATATATATATATATATATATATATATATATATATATATATATATATATCATATAAATAGAGCCTTCTTTTGGTGGTATTTGATCACCACTGGATTTAAAATTTTGTATTATATAAACAAAAAAAAAACAATGTAGAAACAATACTTTCTACATTCTGTTATAAAACATATCCAATAAAAAAATAGATATTTTTTTCATAAATTTAGACCAAAATGTATTCTGCTACATAAAAAAAAAAAAAAAAAAAATCCCAATAAGTGTATAATAATTGGTTCTTGCTAAAGTTATAGCATCTACAATGTATGGTATATATACTGGAATTTACGAAGCCATAGACGTTATGCTGTAATTGCGGTGATCAGCGACTTATAGTGTGGCGGCAATGTTGCGCTAATAGACACTATCTGGGAAGGTCACTTACTGACACTGATGTTACCAGTGATAATACTGTACACTGACATTATACAAAGGACATTGGCTGGGAAGGAGTTAACATATAAGAGCTATCACATGCAGTGCAATTTAGAACAAAAGAGACCATGCCCAGTACCCAGTATTTGACCACCTCATCTAAGGACTTATACGTTGCAATATATTGTGATATATTTCAAGCATTTCTTTCTTTTAATTTTGATGATTATGGCTTACAGCTAGCGAAAACCCAAAATGCAGTATCTCAGAAAATGATAATATTACATAAGACCAATAAAAAAGGATTTTTTATACAGAAATATTGGGTTACGGAAACATATGTCCATGTGCACTATAGTATGCACTCAATACTTGGTTGGGGCTCCTTTTGCATGAAGTACTTCATCAATTGGTGTGGCATGGAGGTGATCAGCCTGTGGCACTGCTGAGGTGTTATGGAAGCCCAGGTTGCTTTTATAGCGGCCTTCAGCTCATCTGCATTGTTGGGTCTGGTGTCTCTTATCTTCCTCTTGACAATACCCCACAGATTCTTTATGGGTTTTAGGTCAGGCGAGTTTGCTGGCCAATCAAGCACCGTGATTCAATGATTATTAAACCAGGTATTGGTACTTTTGGCAGTGTGGGCAGGTGCCAAGTCCTGCTGGAAATCAGCATCTCCATAAAGCTGGTCAGCAGAGGGAAGCATGAAGTGATTTAGAATTACCTGGTAGAATGATGTGCTGATTTTGGACTTGGCTCCCCAAATCATCACTGACTATGGAAACTTCACACTGGACCTCAGGATTCTGTAACTCTCCACTCTTCCTCCAGACTCTGGGACCTTGATTTTAAAATGAAATGCAACATTTTCCACAGTCTGTGATGATTTGGGGAGCCATGTCATCTGCTGGTGTTGGTCCACTGTGTTTTATTAAGTCCAAAGTCAGCACAGCCCTCTATGCATTGACGCAGTAATTCATGCAAAAGGAGCCCCAACCAAGTATTGAGTGCATACTATACTGTACATGGACATACTTTTCAGTAAGCCAACATTTCTGTTTTAAACAGCTGTAAGCCATAATTATCAAAAATTTTAAGAAAGAAATGCTTGAAAAATATCACTCCGTGTGTAACGCATCTATATATAATATATGAGTTTCACTTTTTGAATTGAAATACTAAAATAAATTAACTTTTTGATGATATTCAAATTTTATGAGATGCACCTGTAAATGGGTTAGGGCTTAGTTAACGTGGTAAAGATTCACCTTGTAAAGAATACCCAGTTATGTGCAAGTAAAAAAAAAGTAAAGCATATGACATATGGTCTTCGTCAGGCGTCAATCGCAGTAAAAACACGCAAACAGAATTTGCGGCACGTCTGTCACCCAAAAGAAATATGGGAGCTTCTTTTGGGCGATGGGCATCCCTCTATTCTATAAATGTGAATGAGCCTTACTATCTTTAATTGTAAATAACTCTGCACTTAATATGCCAAAGTTGGATTACTGCACAGATCTGAAAGGAAAACATAAAGCACACCAAGATTCATATAAAGATACACATCTCTTGTACTTTGACAATACTTTCTTAACCAGGGGTTTGGCTCAACAAATGCTGAGACAAAGGGGTTGATTTAGTAAAGGCAAATAGTTTCTAATTTTCCCTTAGCTTAGTAAATGTTATGAAAATACATTTTGAAAGAATTAACAATCACGCAAGGAAAATTTAAAAAAAATATATATATTTTTGTTTGCCCGTGGCTGGGTGATGGAAATCAACAGGCCCTCATTTACCTGTAAATAAAATTCCCTTCTAATGTCAACAGTCTATTTGTCTTTAGTAAATCAACACTCTAGACCTCCATTGTGGAAATGGGTAGTTTCTCAACTGTGACCCATGGTTTATTTGTTTAGTGTGCCGCTTAGGCTCGATCACTATGGGGAGTAGTGTGGGTAATGCCGCAACCACTGCAGGGGTGCCAGCAAGGGATGGAGCTCGTCCCAGCTCCTGTAGTCACTAGAAGGAAGAGAGGAAAGAGTAGAGAGAGGGACAATCTCAGCCTGGGCTCCCACTAGGCCATGCCCCCAATGTGTTTCCCTCCACCCCTCTGAGCTTAGTCATGACTTAGTCATGTGCAGCACCAGGGATCTTTCCTCTCTTCCTTCCAGTAGTTTCCCAACAGATGGACCTGTATTTGTAGTGAGCAAATATGACTGTCCCATGTACATATATGTTTCTAAAAAATACTTAGAAGCAAGGCTTTAAAAAACATTAACACATATTAATATAAAGGATGCTTACATCAGGCTAAACTTTTTTTTACCTGTATAACAAAAACAAAAAAATGAGACTACATTATATATTCCCTTCAAGGATGCCATAGATCAAAATGTAATTGCCTTGTTAAAATAATAGTTTTTTTTCTTCCAGAGTTGGGTTATGTAGGTAAGAAAATGCACATATTCACCTTGCTGTATTTTATAACCTTCCTTTTCTGGATACTTTACATTTTTTGCTCCAAACTCTATTACATTATAACTGATATGGATAGTATGTGATTTTAACTCAATACTTTTATAATCGTTACTGTGGATGATGAACATTTTCTTCTCCTTTCACTGGCAGGAAATCTGATGAACGTGGTGACTGATTTTTGTAGCGTGTCTACTAATGGGCTCTCTTCTTTCAGATATTCCCAGTCTTCCAACTACAGCTGTAATTGAGTGGGAGGACAGTCTTACTTTTTTTTTTTTTTACATGGAGCTACGACCAATTAAGTAGCCTCTTAAATTGCCTTATGGGCTTCCCAATTTATTTCTGGATTGGTGTCAGCACATAATTTTACCTGGAAATAATTAGTCATATCTTATCTAATTATGACTCTCTGTACATTAGATTCTAAGATAAACTCCTGTGTTCCCCAACTAGGTGAGTTGTGCAGCTCATCTACCTTGAATGTGATTAGTGCTATTACATGGACATATTTGCAGAGCCCCATCTTTGCTTGTCAACCACATGCATATAAAGACACATGAGGATAAGGTTATATGGACCATAATCAATCACAAGAAAAGAAAAACACAACCAAATTTTAATGAAACGTGACAACCAACCCCCAACAATGAATTTTAAGGTTACACCTGAGTACAATCCAAGTTATAGCTTAAATATATTTATTAGACATGTGCATTCATTTTCGTTCGAATGCATTTTCGTCCGAATTTCAGGTATTTTCGTTATCGTTTTAACAAACGATAACGAAAGTGCAGAGTCCGAAAAACGAAAGATCCAACATAAACAAATGCTTTATTTTTGTTTTCGTTGTGACAACAGTTCGATATAGATAGGAGATTCGACGCTGACAATAACAATCTGTATCCATCGAAACTGTGGTTGAATGTGCCTAACCTTAACTCTATTAGTCCAAGATTATTCTACATAGAGAGAAAAGATTTGACGTAGAGAGAAAAGATTTGACGTAGAGAGAAAATATTTGATGTAGAGAGAAAAGATTGCTGCTGGAATTGGGTGGGGAAAGTAAAATAAAAATAATGATGATGATGAATGTTATTGGCTGATTGTAACCAAAGAGGAGGAGCAGTAAAATAGCTAGAACTAAGTACACACGTAAAGCCAACTTACTTTCACCTACGATTGCTAGCAGAGAGAGACACACACACTGAATCATTTCAGAAGACAGTCAATCTTAGCTGGTCCGTTTGTCAGAGAACCTGAATTATTTAGCAATTAAGCATAAGCACAGCAGCAGAACAATAGTGAAGAAAGCTACAGTTCAACCTAACTTTTTCATAATAATCTGCTGCTATTGTTAGTGTTGTAAACTTGATAATGATACTAGTGTTGCTAGCGTTGTGATAGCCTCAGAGGCTGCCAGTGTTGTGGGGGGGGGGGGGGGGGATTTATTATTATAGATTCTATATTATAGATTGAGATTCTATATAGATTCTATATACCCTATCTTGTTACCTGTCTGATCAGTGATCACTATCACAAGTCCATTTTCTGTTTGAACTATATACATTCAACATGAATGACAAAGATTCGACAAAGCATCGAAAAACATACAAACGTCAAATCTTTGGCTTATGTTGTCTGTCGAAAGTTCTAAGAAGATTGTACGGAGCAGCTAAACTATACAGAGTCATACAGTTTAGCTGCTCCGTCGAATCTTCTTTGAACAATCGACAGACACCATAAGCCTTTAATGACAGATTCGACCTTAATTCATTTGGATTTTCGGACGAATGCAATTTTTAACGAAAAACGAAATGAATAAAAACAAATTTCGGAAGTAACTAAATACATTTATTTTTCGGATGAAAACAAAATTCTGAAATGAAATATTTAGGTGTGCACATGTCTAATATTTATCTAGCTACTGTATTTTCTGGCGTATAAGACTACCTTTTACACCGAAATTACACAGCCAAAAAGCAGGGGTCGTCTTATACGCCGGGTGAAGCCCCGCCAGATGGATATCGGTCCGTTGGGTGCTCTGTAAAATTGTAATATGTATACAGTATGTGCCGCTCAACCAATCCCGGCGGGCGATGCACTCTGATGAATACAGAGCCTGCTAAGCCTGCTCGGATTGGGTAACAACCTCTGCCAATCCGAGCAGGCTACATGAGTCAGAGCAGCGCGGGCTGATGTCACAGGCTCTGCCAATCCGAGCAGGCTTTGTATCCATCAACAGATTAGTAAAATACAATGCCTGCCGTGATTGGCTCAGTGGTGCACACTGTCTGCACACTGTATTCTGAAGTGTACCTGATGCTACTGTACTAACAGCATCATATACTGTGTACTCTGTGCTCTACATATTAACAAAGCATCCTGTACAGCACATCCAGCTCCAGATCTCCCCTAAAATACAGGTATGGTTTATGGTGCTTTGGAGAAGATTTATTGTTGCTGCCTACCAATTGTGGGATCTCTGGGACTAGTTCACCAGTTTCCTTTTTCTGATGTTAAGTCTGATTTTTTATTTTTTTAGTTTCTGATGTTTTTTTGTAAATGGTGTTGCCTCTGAAGGGGGGTAGTCTTATATGGCGAGTATAGCCCCAAAACTAAGTTTTCACTGGAAAAATAGGGGGTCGTCTTATACACCCAGTCGTCTTATACGCCGGCAAATACGGTATTTTAATTTGCAAATGTCAGAAGAAGGGGTGCAGAGTACACAAAGGTATAAAACGATAATAGATCAATATAGGACCAAAGCAATATAAAATATGCAAAAGTAATATGTCCAAAGTGAATAGATCTGTTTAAATAGTACATTCCATTCAGTGTTGCCAACCTACCAGATTGAAATTTACTGACATGACACCCAACATTTACTGGCACAGCCAAGTTTTTACTGGCAAGAGCAAATTTCTATAATGTGCAATTATCAATGTAATTTAGGGTAGATATTTAGGCAAAAAACATATTTCTTATTTTATTTTGGATAAAGTAGCCAGGGACAAGACTCCAGAGGGCAAGAAATTATGCTGGCCATACACTGTACGAAAAATCGTTCAAACCCATTTTAGAAAAACGAAAATTCGGTTGTGAGAACAAACGATAGTGCCATCATGTAATTACCGATAAATCGTTCAATGGACATAAAATAATCAATTTTTTGTACGTTTTTTCACATATACCTAGTGCAAACAGTTTGGATGGGAAACACATTAACCTTTCAATTTATCGTTCATTCGGCAGAAAATTTCCAAACTTGTCCTTCATTTTTTCAGCTCAAAAACATCCCAACTGGCCGAAAAACTAACAAACTGTCTAAATGACCGAATTTCGGATGATTTTTCGTATAGTGCATGGCCAGCATTAGAATGGGCGGCACACACACATGAAATTGACTCTCACAGTGACACTGACAGCAGTGGGCATCAGCACAGATGATAATTACACTTCCTGAGTCACAGTGACAGTCTCTCTCCATGGCAGGTGGTCCCTGCTATCCACTCCAGTCCAAACAGCCCTGATAGTCCGGCTCCCATCCTGTAGACCCGCACAAGGCTCGCTTACACCATGACATCACAGGACACACTCAGGCACCGCCTCTGCCAGTGCCAGCCAAACACACTGTAGCAGGCATTTGGATAATCTTGGCCAGCTCCAGACTGAATTGGGCATGTGCTGTTCTGAGCCAAACGCCACAGACATATTTTTTAATGCCAAAACTTTTCCGGTCACTGGTATTTATTCGCAGAAGAAAAGTGCCCATTTTTTACTGGCAGTAAAAATATTGATGTTGGCAACACTGATTCCATTATGAGATAGAATAGGTTACTGGCCAATTTCCGGGCTACATACTGGTTCAGAGTTAAAGTGGCTGTGAAGGCAAAAGGGTCTTCACCCTCATGCATTCTCTACATAAATGGTACAGTCTGCCAGAAAGCATAAAGTACTGCAAGACCGGGCATAGTTTGCTAACAGAGTTTCATAGATGCAACCTTTAATGAATGTTTATTTGTAATTTAAACACTTCCAGCCCAGCCTATAGCAGAATGACGGCTGGGTGGTGGTTCAGTTATCCAGACTGGACGTCATATGCAGTGGGGGTGCTCATCGCAGCAATCGGTGGTGTAGTGTGTCAGTCTGACACACCGCTACACAGATCATGATAAAGAGCCTCTGATGTGATCAGCCGCGTCCAATCACGGATGATCATGATGTAAACAGGAAGAGCCGTGTATCGGCTTTTCCTCACTTGCATCTGATAAATGAGAGTAGAGGAGAGCCGATCGGCGGCTCTCCTGCCAGGGGGGGTCGGCGCTGATTGTTTATCAGCTCAGCCCCCTGTGGATGCCCACACTGGACCACCAGGGATGCTGCCAGGACCACCAGGGAAGCCTCTAACATGTGGATGGCCAGGTATGTCCCCCATGGCCACCAGGGATACCACAGTGTGTCCAATACATGCCAATCAGTGCCCACAAATGGTGTCAGCCAAAACAACGGGGGGAAGGGGATTGAACAGGATGGACGTGTAGCGAAGGAGCTCCTCCTAGGTCTGGGAAACCACCTGCAGCTGACCACAATGAGCTACAGATGATCCCCACCTACCCTCCCTAAGCCGACGATATGCTGCTCTGACCACAGCTGAAGGACACATCTTTTCAACCTCTCTGCAGCTTAGCTTGCTGGCTGGCGGTAAGCGCAAATAGCGGTGAAAAGGCTCCAAGAAAAGCGCTGGGATATAATCCCAAGAGAGACAGAAAAAGCTCCCAGCGATCTCTTATCTGCAGTGATGGGAACGAGACGTCCCCAGAGTGCTGACTAAAGGTAACACAACAGATCAATGTTGCAGCAACCACCGCTGTGAAGACTACATGAAGCGGAGGTCTCCACAGGGAATCCCTAGAGTGACTGTGCAGGACTAACGGAACCAGCAGATAAGTACCCTATCTCATATACCCTACAGACTAAAGGTAAAGCGGAGGGGACCGACAAAAAAACCCCGTTTTTTTCCCTTTTCTTTTTCCCTTTGGATATGTGTTATGACATAAAAATTGAAAAGGAATAACTGTATAATAAAGGGTATTAAGGGCATAAACGTCACGTCACTCTAGTGGGACCTACACTGTAGTGGGACCTACAGAAACCAGCAGAAAAACACCCAAATATAACCCTCCTGTAGAGAGAAAGACCTCACCGTAAAAGGGTTAAATAATTACATAACTGTACAGAATACTCATTAAAGATATTCCTGGTATATCTGATAAACTTTGCTGACAGTTAACAAAGAATACAGAGTACAATAAAGAGTTTTGAAGGGAAAGGAAAAAAAAAAAAAGAAGAAAAAAAGGGGAAGTTTAATCTAATGAAAAATGGACGGCTAAAAAAGGATTTAAATTGGGGGTGAAGATAGTGCAACCCGGGAGATACCTCCCCACCAGACAGATTAAAAAAGTTATAAGAAAGACCCCTACAACTACCCAAGAGAACAACATTCCATATATATATGGAATATATGATCAGTGGAATATACACTTCTCTTGAGAGGAAAGGTTTTTTTTTTTTTTTTTTTTTTTTTTTTGGTTTTTTTTTCTTTTTGTTTTTGGTTGTTTGCTTTCCATCTACTACTTTGAAACAGATAAAAACTCTATAAGGATACCACCAAAAAGTACACACACTCAGAAAACAAAGAGAGGATCCACAGGTGGAACAACAAAAAATCAGATTAAGCCACATTCTGCAAATAAAATAGATGAACTCGAGAATAAGAATAGACGTAACAATATAAAAATAAGAGGACTTCCAGAATCAGTAGACACCGAGAATCTGAAACAAATATTACAACATATATTTAATATTTTATTACAACAACCTGAGACAACAGCAATAGAGATCGATCGAGCACACAGAATTCAAGGACCCAGAGATCCCAATCAAACGAGACCTAGAGACATAATATGTAGAATACATTTTTTCCAAACCAAAGAAAATATAATGATAGCAGCAAGAACACAAAGGGAATTCAAGTATGAGGGAGCTCAACTTATATTCTTACAAGATCTATCTAAACATACATTAAATAAGAGAAGAGCGGTGAAACCACTACTGGAGCTATTGAGAGAGAAGGGATTCCTTTATAAATGGGGATCCCCCTTTCAAGTAATAGTGTACCAAGAAGGCCAGAAGACGGTGTTTCGGAGTATTGAAGATCTACAAGAATTCCTCAACCATTTGGGACTCCCTCTGATAGAACTGCCCTTGTGGGCCCAGATATATTAAATCTCTTCAGAATGAAATGAGGGGGAAAGAGAAGGGAAAGAGATACATAATTTCCCCCCTTCTCCCCTTTTTTTTTTTTTTTTTTTTTTTTCCCCCTCTCCTTCTTTTTCCGGAGAAGGGGGAGATGGGAGGGTGAGGGGAGGGAGAAAAGAGGGAGGTTTAGGAATAGGGTACAAACAGTAACCATCACAATATACACTGCGGATATGTAATAGATAAAGAGGAAATAATGTTAATATTAGAAGTGATCAGGGAAAAGACCAGAATCATTTGAGTATGAATAGGGGCACATTTTTTTTTTTTTTTTTTTTTTTTTTTTTTTTTTTTTTTTGGAACACATCACATAACTTTACCATATCTACACAAGGACTCACATTTTTGGGGGCGGACATAGGACCGGGGAGGGAAGGGTAGAAGGGAAAGGGATACACCGATCACATGCCTGTACACTAATATTATATATACACGACACGGACACACCAGACACAATTTATAATCTATTACTTACACACACATCTCTAGAGGAGGGGGAAATGGAACGAGGGAGGAGAACAAGGGGGATTGGGGAGATTCCAAAAGAATTGGCCTCCCCTCCCCCCCTAGGTGCTCCCCCCTCTTTAATTTTTATTTTTTAAATTTTTTAAATTTTTTTTTATTATTATAAAAAAAAAATTTTTTTTTTTTTTTTTTTTTTTATTTTTATTAAAAAAATTTTTTTTTTTTTTTTTTTTTTTTTTTTTTATTTTTTTTTTCTTTTTTTTTTTATTATAAATTTTTTTTTTTTTTTTTTTTTTTTTTTTTTTATTATTATAATATTTTTTTTTTTTTTTTTTTTTTTTTTTTTCTTTCTTTTTTTGGGGAGAAAAATGGGGTAACAGGGACTCAAAATTAAATGCATAGAGTTATAAGTATAATATGTCAGAATATAATGAAAATATGATAAAAATGTATAAATTGTAATGTACCTGAAAAATGGACACTTATGAGCTGTGGGCTTTTGGGAAATTGGTTTGCTCCCATTGGATACAATTGATTCAATCTTCCTCTGCCCTCCAAAAAAAACGACCCTCTGCGGAGGGGAGGGAGTGGGTGGGGTGGAGGAGAGAGAGAAAATTTCTTCCCCTTTTTTTTCCTCTAGGTTTTTTTTTTTTTTTTTTTTTTTTTCTCTCCTTTCCCTCTCCTTTTCCTCCCTTCTCTCTCTCCTTCTCTCTCTGCCCACTCTATCCCCACAACGAAGAGCAGAGGAAATAAACTGTATAGATTATGCACCAATAAATCACATTGTATCCATGGGAAACAACCCAAATACCAATCTGTAATAATGGAATAACAGAATGGAAAAGATGTATATATACCACATAAACTGTCGGCTTTCAAATATAACTTCAAAGGTGAGGGGGGGAGGGGGAGGGAAGAGGATAGGAGAACTAACATAAGTAACACAATAATAATAGCTCATGAAGGTGATAAATAAGATGTAGGATTAAAATACCCATTAAAATCCTACATCATTAAACTAAACTATTCCCAGACCAGGGACACGTCCTAACCCTAAGGAAATCCCTATATACCCCCAAATAGGGAACTTACATTGTAAGGGTAGACTCAACGAGTCATTTAGAGAATGATAAAGTATGAAAGTTTTTAATCTCAAGTGAGTAGAAACACCAAAGAGCATTTGACTCTTAGTGCGAGGACCACCAGGGATGCTGCCAGGACCACCAGGGAAGCCTCTATGGATACATGGGACGGACTGATGTGACACCCCTCTAACATGTGGATGGCCAGGTATGTCCCCCATGGCCACCAGGGATACCACAGTGTGTCCAATACATGCCAATCAGTGCCCACAAATGGTGTCAGCCAGTGCCCATTATAAATCCCTGCCAGATCTGTGATGCCCAGCAGTGCCACCCATCAGTGTCAATCAGTGCCACCTATCAGTGCCCATCAATGTCCATCAGTGCCCATCTGTGCCACCTATCAGTGCCACCCATAAGTACCCATTACTGTAGCCTTTAAGTGCCCATCAGTGCCACCTATCAGTGCCCAACAGTGCCGCATGTCAGTGCCCATCAGTGACACCTATCAGTGCCCATCATCAGTGCCCATCAGTGCCACCTCATCAGTGCCGCCTCATTGGTGCCACCTCATCAGTGCCGCAAAAAATAAAAACCCCAGCAGTGATCAAATACCACCAAAAGAAATCTCTATTTGTGGGGACAAAGTGATAAAAAATGTGTTTGGGTACAGTGTAGCATGACTGCGCAATTGTCATTCAAAGTGCAACAACGCTGAAAGCTAAAAATTGGCTTGGGCAGGAGGGAGTTGTAAGTGCCTGGTATTGAAGTGGTTAAAGATTTCACACAAATTAAAAAAAGAAATACAAGATCAGTGTATAAATCAGTAAAGTAAAAAATTTTATAAATAAATACAATTGACCAAAACCAATAATAGTTTTCATTTAATGCTGTCTATTTGTAAGACAAAACTAGTAAATGTTACATTACATTTTATTTGCTTTGCTCTTGATCAATATAAATAAAATATCCCTTGGAGCACTGTGTTATACCACACACTGAAATAAATGTCGCCTGCACTATTACTCTCACTGCTGTTTTATTACTACATAAATACGGCCAAAACTGTAATTACATAAGGACATTCTGGGATTTTGTGTAAAAAAAAAAGAAAAGTTTAAAAGTTGTGTGTCTTATTTGGTTTAAGTAAAATTTCTACGGAAAGACCTTATAATAATTAGCCATGCATTAAATAATGCCTCCAAAGAATAAGTATTTTTTATTAAAAAATAGATTGCTGCTAATTATTTTTTTTGTCACGCTCTGTATTTTCATTATTTTGATAAATTGACAATACCTCGAGGCTCTGTAAATTAAAAAAAAAAGCAGACAAAATTTTAGAAAACGAAGGATAAGATATCCCAAAGAGATACTGAGGGTGTTATAATGAATGTCAATCACTTTCTGAAAAAGACGGAAGAAAGAACTTGTCGCACTCCGATAACATCACAAAGATTCTGATTTATTAAAGACAAGATGCACTTTAACAGTCCCGCTCTTGGGACCTCCCCTCTAACGCATTTCACCTGAAAAGGGCTTATTCGTAGAGATTTCTACAAGTAAAAACTTTTGGATGAAACACTTTAGAGGGGAGGTCAGAAGGGTAGGACTGATACAGTAAACGTTGCCTTTAATAAATCAGAAGCTATGTGATGTTATCGGAGTGTCACGAGTTCCTTCTTCTTGTCTATGTGTTGGAGCAAAGACAGCTCCTTGAATTACTTGAAATAGTTACTACACCATTTCCAATAAAATATGTTTACCTTTTTATGTTAGACCAATGAATGTGTCCACTTTAAACATCCAACCTTGAACACTAATTACCTTTTTCTTTCTCCTTTTATCAAAGTCAAACAGGTCCAGTGGGTGCAAGTGTGAGTACTGCCATTCCTATTAACCCCTAGGTTCTTAAGAATGTATTGGATTTTTTGGATCACATTTGTTTCTACTTTGCAAGTGTACAAACACACAAAAACAGCATCTGTACACCTATTCCCATTTGTAAAAATCTGACTGTATCTTAGTGCTGCACAATGTAAGCCAACAGGTTTTTTATCCTTATTATTATTATTGACAGTGATGAAAGTTCTTCTACATTAAAGGCTAAATTTTACTTTGAACTTATGTAAAAATCTCATCTTTGTGGTATTCTTTTACTCAAGAGAGCTTGGAAATTTTGGGATGACTATCTGGGGTTCTGCTAATTACCGGTATTTATAAATAGTATTAGGAATCATTACTGGAAAATGTTTTGTTTCTCTTTTATCTCCTTCTTGCGAATTAAATCCTATAATATAAATGTATTTAAATCTGCTATCATATTATAGCCGTATATGTACCCCTCTCAGAAAAAATAGTGTAGAATGAGAAAATGGTAGTGGTCCCTAAAGGGTCGATTCCTTGGGATGAGTTTGTAAATAATGTGCTGCCATGCATTTTGGTAAATTTTCAAGCAAATGCAAAGGGTCATCTGAAAATCCATTGCTTTCTATAAAAATGCTTCACTTCACACCACTGAATTGTATGTCTTGAAAAAAAATAAAAATCATACAAACTGGATCTAAGGAACTCTTACTTTCAGTTTGCCATCCTAATCAATTTAAATGGAATCTTTCAAAAACACAAACACAATTAATTTTAAATTGGAAATTTAAATTGAAGCCCGGCTTTTAAGTTTACTCTTTGATAAATTACCATAAAGGAACGAAACCCACTCAGTTAAATATTCAGCTTTCAATGTTGACTGCTCAATGACCAAAGCCTCCTTAGAATATTTGTCTACTCGTTGATGCTTTTATGAACAATGATTTCAAGGAGATATATGGGGTTATTAAAAAAAAAAAAAAAAACATACATCACTCACCCTCACTAAAACTGTGTAAAACTGGTCATACTCTCCACTCAAGATTTTGACTTAATTGTCAAGAAGCTGGATTTGACCAAAGCCTCCTTAGAATATTTGTCTACTCGTTGATGCTTTTATGAACAATGATTTCAAGGAGATATATGGGGTTATTTAACCACTTCGCATCCGGCCGTAGCCGAATGACGGCCACAGCGCGGATGCCAAATCCCGGGAGGCCGTCATATGACGGCCTCCCCTTTTCCTCGTTCCCTGTGCGCGCTCACGAGCGCGCAGCAGGGAAATTCTGTGTTGGCCGTGTCCCTCGGACACGGCCAATCACAGATCGCTGTAAACGGCCAATAACAGCGGCCGTTTACAGTGCGATCGCCCTGGCCAATGAGAGATGATCTCATATGTAAACATATGAGATCATCTCTCAGCGCCGCTCCTCCTCCTCACACAGAGACAGCGTGTGAGGAGGGGGAGATGAACGGCTGCAGCGCCGTAAGTTTTTTAAAAAAATAAATAAATAAATAAAGTGACATCCCCAGTGCCATCCCCAGTGCCATCTGCCAGATCCATCCCCAGTGCCATCTGCCAGATCCATCCCCAGTGCCATCTGCCAGTGCCATCCCCAGTGCCATCTGCCAGTGCCATCCCCAGTGCCATCTGCCAGTGCCATCCCCAGTGCCATCCCCAGTGCCATCTGCCAGTGCCATCCCCAGTGCCATCCCCAGTGCCATCTGCCAGTGCCATCCCCAGTGCCATCTGCCAGATCCATCCCCAGTGCCATCTGCCAGTGCCATCCCCAGTGCCATCTGCCAGTGCCATCCCCAGTGCCATCTGCCAGATCCATCCCCAGTGCCATCCCCAGTGCCATCCCCAGTGCCATCTGCCAGTGCCATCTGTCATCAGTGCCATCTGTCATCAGTGCCACATATTAGTGCCATCTGTCATCAGTGCCACCTGTCAGTGTCACGTGCCATCTGTTATCAGTGTCACCTGTCATCAATGCCACGTATCAGTGCCATCTGTCATCAGTGTCATCAGTGCCACGTATTAGTGCCGTCTGTCATCAGTGCCACGTATTAGTGCCATCTCGCATCAGTGCCACGTATTAGTGCCATCTCGCATCAGTGCCACATATTAGTGCCACGTGATATCAGTGCCATGTATGAGTGCCATCTCTCATCAGTGCCACATACTAGTGCCATCTGTCATCAGTGTCACGTGTCATCAGTGCCCCGTATTAGTACCATCTGTCATCAGTGCCACGTCAGTGTCACGTGTCATCAGTGCCACGTCAGTGTCACGTGTCATCAGTGCCACGTCAGTGTCACGTGTCATCAGTGCCACGTCAGTGTCACGTGTCATTGTCCTGGTGCTCCAGGGCCTTCAAAAGTGTAATAGGTAGTCAACAATTTAGATGTGTAATTTATGCTCCCAGAACACGTGATGGCGCTCCCTGCATGTTGGGCCTCTCTATGTGGCCAGGCTGTGGAAAAGTCCCACATATGTGGTATCGTAATAATCAGGAGGAGTAGCAGAATTTATTTTGGGGTGTCATTTGTGGTATACACATGCCATGTGAGAGAAATAACCTATTACAATGACAATTTTGTAGAAAAAAAATAAAAAATAAAAAAATAATTCATTTTGCAAAGAATTGTGGGAAAAAATGACAACATCAAAAAGCTCACCACGCCTCTTACTAAATACCTTGGAATGTCTACTTTCAAAAAAGGGGTCATTTGGGGGGTATTTGTACTTTCCTGGCTTGTTCGGGTCACAAGAAATGAGATAGGCCACCAGTACATCAGATGTGATCAATTTTGTATGATTCGCACCACAGCTTGTAGAGTCTGTAACTTTCACAAAGGCCAAATAATATCCGCTAATTTGGGTTATTTTTACCAAAGATATGTGGCAGTATAAATTGTGGCCAAAATTTATGAAGAAAAATTAATAATTTGCTAAATTTTATCACAGAAACAAAGAAAAATGCGTTTTTTTTCAAAATTTTCGGTCTTTTTTCAATTATAGCGCAAAAAATAAAAAACCCAGAGGTGATCAAATACCACCAAAAGAAAGCTCTATTTGTGGGAAAAAAAGGACAAAAAATTCATTTGGGTACAGTGTTGCATGACTGAGTAATTGTCAGTCAAAGCGTGAGAGCACCGAAAGCTGAAAATTGGTCTGGATGGGAGGGGGGTGTTGGTGCCTGGTAGGCAAGTGGTTAAAAAAAAAAAAAAAAACATACATCACTCACCCTCACTAAAACTGTGTAAAACTGGTCATACTCTCCACTCAAGATTTTGACTTAAGTGTCAAGAAGCTGGATTTGTAAAATATTTGACCATAGACATTGGGAAACATGTGACCATTCAGCCACTGTTGTACAGTCACATATATACCAGTGACCATATAAACAGATATTGGGTGTTGATTATCTACAGCAGTTTTTTTATTATTGGCAATTTATAATTCGGTGTGTAAAAATGGTTAAATCACTATAGTGACCAGTCTTGTATTTATAGACCCGTCCCGCAGAACTCTTATGGCCAGATTACATTTTTGGTTTTTCTCCCAGTCTCATTTTGTGGTGCAATCTTTTGTAAGCTATGCCTCGTGTAACATATTTTATATGTATTTGAATGCTAACTTTTGTGGATTTTTCTCCTGAAGAGGTACAGTATATACAAAAATAAATGTGATAAGTAAGGAACAGGCAGCCATCTGAATAATGTGTATGTTTTGCTGCTCTAGACCCCAGGCTCTATTACTTTCTGTGATATCCTACTAAAAGTGTCAAGGTTTGATATCATGGCAAAGGAAATAGCTACTATGATGTTTGAAGACTACAATGGGTGGAGACTATACATACAAGAATAAAGGAAAAAAGTATGAGGTGGTATCAAAAAGTTTAGAGGCTAGCTCTGTTTAGAAGAAAGTACTTGTTTTATCTACGTTTACACATGATCACCTTCAAAATAGTCCCCTTGCATACCTTTTGTGATTCGTGCTGCATCTCCTGCAATGGTGTGGAAAGTGAGATCATGTTTCTGGCGAGAAACTCATGTGTGAGGAGAGCTTAGTGACAGGGTGCATTATCGTTGTGGCGCATCCAGTTTTTCACATTTGCTCTTTGTTCTAACTTGCTGTCCATGATGAAATAGCAAACATGGTAACGTGGTCAGAATAGCACCAGTTGCACAGCTCCCGATGTACACAGGACAATGTCTTTTGGCATACTGACTTATGAAGGTTGGTGCTCCCTGTGACTGTGCGTGCAGCCTTGTGCTGCCATCTGTTGGCATGTTACAAACTGAGTCTCCAAACTTTTTGATACCACCTCGTAATGTAATTTCAGGAGCAACAAAGAAAGCACTTAAAGCTCTTCCATTCACTTGCAGCTAGGCTGCCCATGTTTGGGGGAACTTACAATAACACTAAGGTAACAGTAACGTCCTAAGTTGGGTTATCTAAAATTTTCCGATGACCCCAGTAAAGTGGTACTGCTACACGGACCCCTCCAATGATAAGGATACTCATTTTCTATTGGCAACAATCCCTTTCCACAAGGCAATGGAAAGGGTATCCCTGGAACAGATTGTACCCATGACAATTAATTGCTAACTTATAAAGCCCAATAGATTGCCTGACTCTAGCAGCCAGAAGTGTCTGTATTGATTATATTTTTGGTGAATGCCAAGTTAGTGTGCTGTATTTAAAGCGATTGTAAAGGTATTTTTTTTAAATAACAAACATGTCTATACTGTACAATGAAATTGCACAGAGTGGCCGCAAACCTCCTTTTCTCTGGTTCCCCGCTGGCACTCCTGACCCCTCCTCTCTATCCAGTGCCCCCATAAGTAGCTGCTTCCCATGGGGGCACTTGTGCATGCTTGCTTGGTCCTGTTGCTGCCTCCCTTGACACAGGCAGTGGGACTTTGCCCCCGCCCCCTGCTCCCTCATCACTGGCTTTGATTGGCAGCACTGGGAGCCAATGGCTCCCAGTGCCCCAGCAAAGCTAGCGAGACACGGAAGTGAGGGGAGAGAAGAGCTGCATATGTGCTCAGTGCTGGATCGAATGAGGGCTCAGGTAAGTAAAAGGGGGGGGGATGCATTAAGGTAAAACATGTTTAGGCTTTAAAAACACTTTACTTATACAAGTGATAGAGTAATACAATGCAATGTAGAATCATTTTACAGCATAATCATTGCAACTTTTTCAGCTCTACTTTGAGGAAAAATACGCCATGGTCATTCACATATCTTTCACACTTTAGCTGTCTTTTTTTGTGACAGAGCCACCCTAATCCATTTAGATAAACAGCAGTGACCTTATGCCTATTGTTTTTGGCACCCCTGAAGTGAAACTGTGTTCTATTGGAACAATAGTTGGAACAGTGTAATTGAGTGGGGTCTGATAAAGTGATATTTGTACTTTGTACATTTCAGAAGTTCTGTTTTTATTTATATAGTAGTGTTCTATTAAAGTAAAGTTTTCCTATAAAAATAGAAAAGTTACATAGTTAGGTTTAAAAAAAGCCATCTAGTTCAACCAATAAAAGTAAATAAGAAAGGAGTGTGGGACTTTAAATTAGGCAATTGACTTGCGGAAGTAGAATGGTTGCTAAACATTGTTTATTTGTAACAATAGTATGAAACAAGTAAAAAAGTATTTTCATATATATATACATACACATGCAGACATGGCATGAACATGATGGATACATAGGTTTCAGCTTGACAACACATGAGAAGTATTGAATATTGATAAAAAGGTATAAATACAAAATATTGATAAAAAGGTATAAATACAAATATGTAACATGTCATAGAGACGGCATTTGGCAATAAGGTGAAAAATATCAATCTTGAGCATGATTAATTGTGGATATAATACAATATATTTCCTATTAACAGGCATTGGTACACCATATGCAACAGAGCTGCTGTAGAAACAAGAAAAGATGCACATACACATAAATAGTTACATAGTACTCAATGAATTATGAATGTATAAAAGGTATATAAGGCCTAGTAACTAGATCATCTGCCAGACTTGACTGAGCACCCCATGGAAACTCGATGCGTTTCATGGTTATATGCCATTCATCAGGAGTAGGGTACAGAAATAAAAGGTCGGCTAAAGCACTGTGCTGGGCTAGCTTCGAGAGAGATGGGACCCCAAAATGGTTGTCTGTTCCAAAGCTGAGGCAAGGGACCTCGCCCCAGCCAAGAAAACATCCACATAACATATTTGATCACCACAACACATTCCACATGTGTGGGGATGATTGTAACTATAGTGTTGTATGTGTATCCAATGAATGAGCTGTGTGTGCTACCTCCCTGGTGTAAAACATAATAAAAGAGAAAAAAAAGATCACACAAGCCCATATACCCAATCCTATATCCATACTTGATCCAGAGAAAGGCGAAAAATCCCAGCAAAGCATAATCCAATTTGCTACAGCAGGGGAAAAAATTCCTTCCTTATTCCCCGAGAGGCAATTGGATATTCCCTAGATCAACTTTACCAATAAATGTCAGTATCCAGTTATATTATGTACATTTAGAAAATAATCCAGTCCTTTTTTAAAGCAATCTACTGAGCTGGCAAGACCACCTCTTGAGGGAGTCTATTCCACATTTTCACAGTCTTTCTGTATTTTCTCTAGATGTAAAGAGTGCCCCCTTGTCCTCTATGATGACCTTAAACTGAATAACTCAACACCAAGTTTACTATATGGACCCCTTATGTATTTGTGCATGTTGCTCATATCCCCCCTTAATCTCTTCTCAAGAGAAAATAAATTCAGTTCCTCTAATCTATCCTCATAGCTGAGCTTTCTCGGTGCCTCTTATCAGTTTGGTTGCCCTTCTATGCGCTTTCTCCTGGTCCCTGATATCCTTTTTGAGAACTGGTGCCCAAAACTGAACTAGATTTCAAGATGAGGTCTTACTAATGAGTTACACATGGGCAAAATTATACTATGATACTGTATCTTTCTCTCTGGAGTCCATGCCTTTCTTAATACAAGAGAGTACTTTGCTCACTTTGGAAACTGCAGCTTGGCCTTGCATGCCATTATTAAGCTTATGATCTACCAAAACCCCCAGATCCTTCTCCACCATTGATTGAACGTTGCAACATCAGGGTCTGTAGGGCCAGGAGTCCTAAAGCCCTGACCCTGTCCAACATACAAGTCTCAACTTTTATTTTTATATCTGAAACTCTGTATTGGTTCCTCCAGTAATGGGTGACAAAAAATGTGCAAAAGGAAGAAAGTGGGAGAGAAAAGCTCTTGAAAAATTCTGAAAAAGTCAAGATTTTTACACTAGTGAGATCAAGATTTTAGAGCTCCCCACAACACTCATGTAGAATATATTGGGGTTGATTTACTAAGGGCAAATAGGTTTTACTTTTCAAAGGAATTTTCCTTAACTTTTGTAAATGAGGTTAAGCTCTACTGACGTTCATCATCCAATCATGTGCAAGAAAAAAATACAGCTTTTATTTTGTTTTGTTTTGTTTTCCATGCACTTGTTTTTAGCAAAGTGAATTTTCACCACTTTCACTAATGAAAACTTCCCTTGCTACATGAAAATCCCCTTGCAAAATCAGCAGCCTATTTGCCTGTAGTAAATCAACCCCACCGAGAGGTGTGTGTTGGCACCTAACAACTTCTTTCAGACTGCCCATTATTTTCAAATGATAGGTTTACTGTATATGAGTCTTTATCCGTTAATTACACGATCTTATTGTTTTTTTGATTTGAGAATTAAAATACATTGTCAGAATAATTGGTACAATTTCTTTCACAGGAGACACAGAGAAAGAACAATGTTCCCTGTGTTTAAATAAAATGCATCAAATTATATTGCTACATGATTTAGAACAGCAAAAAAAGAATTTCATCTCACTATCTTGAGTAGAGCATTCTATTGCAAATGTTTTGGCCTTTGAATCTCTTTTAAGTACCGATTGTTCCCAGCTGAACTTCACTGCTGTCAAATAAAATGTAATCTGGTTGGATGTGTACAGTCACAAATGACATTTTAAAGAAATCGATTTCTTAGTAATCCACACTTTCTACTCAGTATAAAGTAACATATAATTCTATAACATTTTGATGAGGTCAAATTACCTTATTACCAATCAGAGCTTTTAAAAACAGGGATACAGAGGCCGTGACTCAATAGCTGCATTTGATTCCCCATTGACTTTGTTGCCTTTCTTTTCTTATTTTTAGCTTTTCATAATAAATATTCTCTACATGAAAAATAAACTGAAAGTCAAATAAGATAATAGAACAAGTTATGCCGACATAATAAAAGCTAGGCTAAGCTTTTTTGCAATATATTTGTCAGCTACAGGTTTTCCAGAACCAGTTTTGAAAAAGTCTCTAACAATGGTTTCTGAAATATTCAGACATAAATTGAACTCAAATGTGGTTACAATATTGGTGTGTATAGTTTTTATTTTTCTAAAAATTTCACACCAGCTTGGTCTGCTACGATGCATTAAAAACAAGTGTTAACACGCATTGCGTTAAGGCTGTCCAATAAAATAGACTGCCTAAAACACCACAAAAGACCAAAAAAAAAAGCATGGTGGCAGTATTTTAGCCTATGAGCTACAATGTACTTGAATGTGTTGGCATGCATTGCACTACGTTGCAACACATATGTGCTAGGAAGGTGTGTTGGGGTGTCACTCAGAGTGAATGCCACTACCAGGGCCATCTTAAGAGCATTATAGGCCCCCGGGCAATACAGTGCACCGGGGCCCCTGTGTGCACTACACTACATACCGCACTGACCACTACACACCACACTGACCACTACACTACATACCACACCACACTGACCACTACACACCACACCACACTGACCACTACACACCACACTGACCACTACACTACATACCACACTGACCACTACACTACATACCACACCACACTACATACCACACCACACTGACCACTACACTACATACCACACCACACTGACCACTACACTACATACCACACCACACTGACCACTACACTACATACCACACCACACTGACCACTACACTACATACCACACCACACTACACTACACTGACCACTACACACCACACTGACCACTACACTACAAACCACACTGACCACTACACTACAAACCACACTGACCACTACACTACAAACCACACTGACCACTACACTACAAACCACACTGACCACTACACTACAAACCACACTGACCACTACACTACAAACCACACCGACCACTACACTACAAACCACACCGACCACTACACTACAAACCACACCGACCACTACACTACAAACCACACCGACCACTACACACCACACTGACCACTACACACCACACTGACCACTACACACCACACTGACCACTACACTACATACCACACTGACCACTACACTACAAACCACACCAACCACTACACTACATACCACACTGACCTACCTGAATCCTATACTGACCACTACTACACAAACTAAACTACCCACTACATACCACACACCACACCACACTGACCACTACACTACATACCACACCAACAACTACACTACATACCACACTGACCTACCTGAATCCTATACTGACCACTACTACACAAACTACACTACCCACTGACCACTACATACCACACCACACAACACTAACCTACCTGATTCCTATACTGACCAGTACACTACACACCACCCTACCTGATTTCTATACTGACCACTACTACACAATCTACACTATCCACTGACCACTACACTATACACTTCTCACAGACCACTACACAATACACTACATACTGACCGCTACAGCATACTCTATCCACAGACCAATACACCACACACACACACACACACACACACACACACACACACTACACTACACTACACTGCACACAATACATTACACTACACACAATACATTACACTATACATTACACTACACACAATACATTACACTACACACAATACATTACACTATACATTACATTACACTACACACAATACATTACACTACACACAATACATTACACTATACATAATACATTACACTACACTATACATTACACAATACACTATACATTACACTACACTATACATTACACTACACACAATACACTATACATTACACACAATACATTACACTACACACAATACACTATACTACACACAATACATTACACTACACTATACATTACACTACACACAATACATTACACTACACACAATACATTACACTATACATTACACTACACACAATACACTATACATTACACTACACTACACACAATACATTACACTACACACAATACATTATGGCTTCTCCCTCTCCCCAGACCAGATCAACCCCCCCCCCCCAGCCAGCAAAAAAAAAAACTCACGAGTGAGTCCCTTACCTTTTTTTCCTTTCATCTCTGCTCTGCTCTGCGCCGCCTGTCACACTGCCTGCCCCAGCGGGGACATGATCGGTGACCCGGAGAGGAGGAGGCGAAAATAGCGGCCACAGCTCACAGTGAAGGCCAGCCCGCTCTCCCGCGATCGAGGACAGGCCAGCCCCACCTGCTGCACATGACCCCTTTCGCCCAATCACAGGGCGCCAGGGGCCGGCCTGAGACTGGACATGGCGGCCGGAGCGCGGGGTCACAGGCAATAAAAACGAGGGTGACACATAGATGATGCTTGGCTCGCTGGGCAGGTGGGGCCCCCCAGGCAAGTGGGGCCCCCGGGCAACTGCCCAGCGTGCCCAATGGAAAAGACGGCCCTGGCCACTACATCACACTAACACGTGTGTGCATCCATATTTATCTATGTCTTTCTCAATACAGAGATCAACGCTTAAAGGGGTGTACTTTTAATAAGTACACTTACCCTCCTAGGGCGCCCTTAATGTCGGCCGTGGAGGCCGAGATGTCCCTCGGCGCTCCGGTCCCAGCGCCGCCATCCTCAGTAAAGGAAACAGGCAGTGGAGACTACGGCTTCACTGCCCGTTTCCTAATGCACATGCGGAAGTCGCACTGCGCTTTGTGAATGGGACGCAATGTGTTAGGGAACACACAGTTCCCATAACACAGCGCGCCCCATTACCCAGAAGACAACGCGGCGGAGGACAGAAGAACGAAGATCACAGCGGAGTAGGAAGGAGGCAGATTAGGAAGACTGCCTAGCAACAGGGATTTCGGAACAGGTAAAAACACATTTTTTTATTTTTTTTATTTTTTATTTTTTTCCAAAATATTAATGCTCTTTTATTTTTTAGGGTGGCCCTCCACTTTAAGTCTGCATAATATCATAAAAAGGCAGCAAATTACTGTATATTCCCTGTGAGCTATTGTGAAGGATTCTTTAACACATTCACCTTTACACCTTTGCGCTGCAGACACAACCTTCCTCTCTGCTCTCCTCCTCAAGATTCTAACCTACTTTCTTTGCTTTCGCTCTGTTTCACACCCCCACTCGTTCCCATGTTAACAGCAGTTTGTCTACTCCATCCCTTTATAACTATGTTGCACTCTCCTTCATGGAAACCATACTAAAAGAATTAAAAAGGCGCTGCTGATTTTGTCCTGAAAAAAAAACTAACTTTATAGCTGTCCTATAACTGAGAATAAGCATGCAGGCTAGAAAGTTAGACCCCTAAAGTTAGACCCCTTTCACACCACACCGCCCATAGCGTCGGCGGTAAAACGCCGCTATTTTTTACCGTCGGATTTGTGGCGCATTTCGGCTGCTAGCAGGGGCACTTTTACCCCCCCGCTAGCGGCCGAGAAAGGGTTAAAAACCCTGGCAATACACCGGAATAGCGGCGTTTTGCCGGCGGTATTACAGCGCTGCCCCATTGATTTCAATGGGGAGCAGCGGTGGAGGAGCGGTAAACACACCGCTCTTTCACCGCCCAAAGAAGCTGCTGGCAGGACTTTTCCTGACGTCCTGCCAGCGCACCGCTGTAGTGTGAAAGCCCTCAGGCTTTCACACTACAGACAATGGTGCAGCTGTTTAAGGGCAGATTGCAGGCGCTATTTATAACGCTATAGCGCCTGCAAAACGCCCTTGGTGTGAAAGGGGTCTTAGAGTAAAGTCTGAACTCCTGATCTGCATACTTATTTCACGTATGCTGCTCAGTGCATACCTCCAAACTTTCTGAGATGCAAACGAGGAACACTTATTAGCAAAAGTATGTAGGCATAGGACACACACCCTACCACACCCAATCCCCCCCCCCGGTAAACCAGAATTGTAGAAAAAAATGATTGGTCAAACCCACAAGTGCTTTTTTATCAATACAATTTCTTTATATTGTTTTTTGGAATTTAAAAATGCAGCCATTTAGAAATCGATGAAAGGTTTAGCACTGCAAAACACTTTTTGATAGACAAATAGTGAATTTTATATACAACTATATAGATTAGACCAAAATGAGGGACACATGAGGAGGAAAAAGGTACAGAGGGACTTTGTTTAGAATGAGGGACAGTCCCTCGAAATCAGGGACAGTTGGGAGCTATGTTATTGGAACCACTGGATCAGCATGAAAACCAGGCACCTTGCCTAGCCTTGTGGTCTATAGTCTTAATGTAGCCTTCCTTTTTTTTCTTATCATTTGGTCACTACACAGGGTTATGAATTCCTCCCCACGCCACTGCTCACCGAATTGTTGGGATTCCTAATGTTGCTTTATATAAGACATGGTCAAATTACCCATATATTCATTTTCTTCCAGTTAACTGTTTAGTGCCTGCCAACCTACCATGTATAAATACTGCATATTAGGTCTGTGGCTAAAGTATTTGTGATCATGTGACTGCCAGTAATCTACATGTGGCAGCACATTGGGAGACATTTTCCGTAATGTGCTGGAGTTCTGTACCATGAAGCCCTGCCACCATCTTGATAACTTTTTAATTCAATATGTGGGCGCTAATGCTAAAGGTGTAGGGATGGTATTCAATTTTTTTTTTTTTTTTTACACACTGGTGGTTTTGTGCCATCTGTTCTTCTAATTGTTATTTATTGTTATCTTGTCCTTACCTCATTGTTCTTGAACTTTCCTTCAGTATTCTCTAACGCTCTCCTTCTGTGCCCTTGCTCCATCATCCACATTGTAATTGGTCCATACTGTCTTTGTTGCTGTCCACCTTTAAACACTTGCCGACTGCTACATGCTGATATACTACGGCACAATTGCAACAGTGCGCAAATGGGCGTACCTGTACGTCCCCTTAAATTGGCTGGGCTAGTGGGCGCACGCCGCATACAGCATGACCATGGGTCCCGCGGACTCGATGTCCGCCGGTGTCCCATGATCATGTCATGGAGCTGCAGAACGGGGAGATGCCTATGTAAACAAGGCATTTCCCTGTTCTTCCTAGTGACATGACAGGGATCTACTGCTCCCTGATATCGGGAGCAGTGATCGCTGTCATGTCAGTGGTAGCCCACCACAGTTAGAACCACTCCCTAGGACACACTTAACCCCTTGATCGCCCCCTAGTGTTTAACCCCTTCCCTGCCAGTGTCATTTACACAGCAATCAGTGCATTTTTATAGTACTGATCGCTGTATAAATTACAATGGTCCCAAAATAGTGTCAAAAGTGTCCGATGTGTCCGCCATAATGTCGCAGTCATGATAAAAATCGCAGATCGCCGCCATTACTAATAACAAAAAAATTATTATAAAAATGCCATAAATATATCCCCTATTTTGTAGACGCTATAACTTTTGCGCGAAACAATCAATATAAGCTTATTGTGATTTTTTTTTTTTTACCAAAGATATGTAGAATAATACATATCGGCCTAAACTGAGGAAACAAATAGTTATTTATATATTTTGGGGGGGGGGGGATATTTATTATAGCAAAAAGTAAAAAATATAGCTTTTTTTTTGAAAATTGTCGCTTTTTTTTTTATAGCGCTAAATAAATAAAAACCGCAGAGGATCAAATGCCACTAAAAGAAAGCTCTATTTGTGGGGAAAAAAGGGCGCCAATTTTGTTTTGGTGTAACTTCGCACGGCCGCGCAATTGTCAGTTAAAGTGACGCAGTGCCGAATCGCAAAAAGTGCTCTGGTCAGGAAGGGGGTAAAATCTTCCGGGCTGAATCGGTTAAGCACTTGTTCCCCTCTGTGCTCCCTAGCTGCTGCAGATATTCCACAATTCTCGACATACGCATACCGTTCAGCAGTCATTTCGGCTCATTCTTCAAGGCAGATTTGCTCTGGGCTGTTCAAGTTACTTGAATGATGTTTTTGCTTCTCGGTTTTTAAATAGCATACCAGACTGTCAGTAGGATTGACATCACAGCTCTGACTGGACAATTATTAACACATTCTCCTCTTTGTACTCAAGCAGCTCCAGAGTTTCTTTGGTTTGAGATTTCTGTTCCGCTAAATGAAGAACTTTTGTCCAAGTTTATTCTTTTAACAAGCCGAGACACATTTCTTGCTGTATTTCTTTGTGCTTTCAATTTAAAATTGACCCTTTCCTCTGCCCATGCAAGGCAAAGAAAATAATCACTTAGTCCCTCCCCAGGGGCATATATTCACCTTTCTTCACTCCCCTGCCTCTCCATTAAGCCACCAAGACCTAGGAATGCCAACCCTGTGTAAGCTCCAAACCAACTTGTCATAACTTTTATGAAGTTAAAGTAATTGTGAAGGGGAAAGTGTTTTGTATTAAAAATAACTAACATGTTATACTTACCTGCTCTGCACAATGGTTTTGCACAGAGAAGCCCTGATTCTCCTCTTCAGGGGTCCCCAGAAGCAGTTATCTTTATTTTATATGGGGAGGAAACCATTTTTATAATGAAATGTATTGGATCCCTTTCCCTTGTTGGTGTGTACAAACTCATATGTTTTCCTAATGAGGAAACAAGTGCCTGTAAGGGAGATGGACCTGTAAAACAAAGCTGCAGATTAGTAATGACAGAGATCAAGTTCAGGCATGCTGGAAGGGCTACAATGAAAGGGGCAGTATGAAACTTGCTGTGACTGACCAAATAAACCAATACAGGTCTGTTCATTATCTGTGATCGCTTTTTAAAAAAAGAAGTCTATTAAATAGAAAAGGACAGAATGAATTTGTTAACATATCAATATTTTATTATTATTATACAGGATTTTTATAGTGCCAACAGTTTGTGCAGTGTTTTATGCTTAATGTAGGGGGGGGGGGCAGCACAATTACAATACAGTTCAATACAGAAGGGACAGGAGGGCCCTACTCATGGATCTTAACTTCTAAAGGGAGGGAGGAGGTGGTACAAAAGGTAATAGCTGTAGGGGATGGTTTGATAGGGGTGGCTAATGTACAGTTCTTAGGTGTGTGTGGGATAGACTTCCCTGAATTAATGAGTTTTCAGGAACCTCCTAAAGGTGGACAGGGTAGGGGCTGACTGGACATACCGGGCAAGGAGTTACAGAGGATGGGAGAGGCTCTAGAGAAGTACTGGTGGCAAGCATGGGAGGAGGTAACAAGGGAGCTAGAGAGCAGGAGGTATTGGGAGGAGTGGAGAGGACAATTTTGGTGAAATCTGTAGATAAGGTTGGGGATGTAGCTGGGGGTGATGTTGTGTATGGCCTTGTATGTTGTAGTTAGTATTTTGAATTTTATACGGTGGGGTAGTTAAAGCCAGTGAAGGGATTTGCCGAGAGGAGCAGCAGTCTTGGATCAGTCAGTGAGGTGTATGAGTCTATCAGCAGTATTTATAATAGACTGAAGGGGGGATAGCCTGTGTAAAGGTAGGCCAATGTGGGGAGAGTTGCAGGAAATAACCAAGGAGTGAAGAAGTTGTTTTGTTTTGTTAGTTAGTCGTTAGTCAGAAAGGGGAGACACCTGGAAATTTTGCAGAGGTTAAGGCTGCAAGATGTAGCCAGCGATTGGATGTGGGGGATGAAGGAGAGGTTGGAGTCTAGGATTACACCCAGCACCCTGGCGTGTGTGGAGGGAATGTTTGTGCAGTTGATCTTAATGGTAAAGTCATGGGGAGGGGAATCAGGGAAGAGGAAATATTACAAGCTCAGTTTTAGAAAGATTGAGTTTGAGGAAGTAATGTGATCCATACCAATATGTCATTCAGTAAGTTTGTGATACACAAGGAGAACGAGGGGGTGAGTTGAGGAGTGGAGAGTTAGATTTTGGTGTTGTTGGCATAGAGGTGGTATTGGAAGCCATGGGATGTTATCAACTGGCCCAAGGAAGAGGTATAGAGAGAGAATAGAAGGGGTCCAAGGACAGAGCCTTGGGGTACCCCAACAGAAAGAGGAAGACGAGCGGAGAAGATGGTGTTCTAGCTGACACTGAAAGTGCGCTGAGATAGGTAGAAGGAGAACAAGGAAAAAGCAGAATCACTGAGGCCAAGGAAGTGGAGTTTGTTGGGGAGGAGCAGGTGGTCAACTGTGCTGAAGGCAGCAGAAAGGTCCAAGAGTATGAGTATGGAGTACTGGCCATTGGTTTTAGCAGTTAGTAGGTTGTTGGTGAGTTTTAGTAGGGCAGTTTCAGTGGAATGTTGTGGGTGGAAGCTGGACTGTAGGGGATTAAGAAGGTTGTTGTCAGTGAGTTAGCAACTTATACGGTTGTGGACAAGGCGTTCAATGAGCTTGGAGGCAAATGGGAACAGGGAGATAAGTCTTAAATTATTCAAACAGGTGGGGTCCAGTGTTTTTTTTTTTTTTTAAGTATTGGGTAACCTGTGCATGTTTGAGCAGGGAGGGAAAGGTACCAGAGGAGAGGGAGTGGTTGAAGATGTGGGTATATTGTACACTAAATTCACTGCTACTTGATATAATTTCTAAGCATTTATATCAATGATATAACATTTAATAAAATTATAAAAGTATATGTTGTTTTGTATAGAAGTCAAGTAAAGTCAAGACAAGCTTTATTGTCATTCTACTACACGTGAGGACATACAGTAGAACAAAGTGTCAAAATGTCGCATCTCACAGGGCCACAGTGCTATATACAAATTTAACATAATTATAAATAAATACAGGGGTCCCCGAGTTATGAACTCGTTAGGGACTGGCCGCCTGTTCTTAACTCGGAATTGTTCGTAAGTCAGCCGCGCATGCGCAGACCGACAATTACGGACATTTCTGATGTTCTGTCGAATGCCGTTCTGCGCATGCGCGGCAAATTACGGACATTTCCGATGTTTGCCGTCATTTTCCGAGGCTCCGTCTGCCCGCGCATGCGCAGAACGGCTGAAGGACGGCGGAAAATGGCGGAGGGTCCCCGCATCGCCCGGTTCGTAAATAGGGGATGTTCGTAGGGCGGGCGTCTGTAAGTCGGGGTCCCCCTGTATACAAAGAAAAAAAACACAGCGAAGAACTAAAAAAGAAATTAAACAAATAAATGATAAACCTATACACATCTGGGAGCTATGTAACTGTACATATACTGTATATTTCTAAAAGTCTTTGTAGCAGCAAGTGTTTATAAAAGTGTCTACTGCATATTCAAGAGTAAAAAGGAGGGAAAGTGAGACGTTCCTGGTCACAATATGTAGGTTGTAGAAGAGGTTTCAAAGAGGATTGGAGTTGAGGGCTCTCATAGCTTGGGGGAAAAAACTGTTGAGCAGTCTGACAGTCCTGGTTTTGATACTCGGGTACCTTCTACCTGATGGCAAGTGCTGAAAGAGACTGTGGGAGGGATGGGTAGGATCCTTCACGATACTGGTGCTGGTAGAATGTGCCAGAAGGGCTACTGTGCTTGAGTATAACTTGTCTGGAATGACTTTTGGCTCTTTAGAACACATAAATCATATTCAGCTTTGCTAATTGGAGAGCTCTGGCTGTGACTCAGCATGTACCTCTACCAAGAAACCACTGCTTCCATACAGAGAGAAAGGGTACTTCCTTGCAGGGTGCTGGTAGGTGACCGACTTAACTGCTCTCTTCTTTCTAATGAAAATGAACTGCAAGACTTTGCACTTCTTTTGATTTCAAGCACCTGGAATGTATTTAGCTGATTAACCGCTTAAGGACCGCCTCACGCCCATATACGTTGGCAGAATGGCACGGCTGGGCACAACCACGTACCTGTACATGGCCCTTTAAGAGCCCAGCCGTGGGTCGCGCGTGTGCCGCTGGCGGCACGCTCGCGACCTGGTCCTAGCTCCGTGACCGCGGCTGCGGGACCAGCGGACCCGATCACCGCTGGTGTACCGCGATCGGGTCACAGAGCTGAAGAACGGGGAGAAGTATGTGTAAACAAACCTCTCCCCGTGCTTCCTAGTGACGCTGTCACTGATCGGCTGTTCCCTGTCATCGGGAAAGCCGATCAGTGACGTCAGACGCAAAGCCACGCCCCTACAGTAAAAAAAAACACACACACTTAACCCCTCCCCGCCCCCTAGTGGTTAACTCCTTCACTGCCAGTGTCATTTACACAGGAATCAGTGCATTTAAATAGCACTGATTGCTGTATAAATGACAATGGTCCCAAAAATGTGTCAAAAATGTCCGTTGTGTCCGCCATAATGTCGCAGTCACAATAAAAATCGCTGATTGCCGCCATTACTAGTAAAAAAAAATATTAATAAAAATACTATAAAACTATGCCCAATTTGTAAACACTAAAACTTTTGCGCAAACCAATCAATAATCACTAATTGCATTTTTTTTTTTACCAAAAATATGTAGAAGAATACGTATCGGCCTAAACTGAGGAAAAAAAAAAATTTATATATATATTTTGGGGATATTTATTATAGCAAAAAGTAAAAAATATTGCATTTTTTTCAAAATTGTCGCTCTATTTTTGTTTATAGCGCAAAAAATAAAAACCGCAGAGGTGATCAAATACCACCAAAAGAAAGCTCTATTTGTGGGAAAAAAAGGATGCCAATTTTGTTTGGGAGCCACGTCGCACGACTGCGCAATTGTCAGTTAAAGCAACGCAGTGCCGAATCACAAAAAGGGGCCTGGTCCTTTGGCTGCAAATTGGTCCGGGGCTTAAGTGGTTAAGGGCCAGTGTTGACAGTTTTATTGATAGGTGCATTTGACCAATCGTTAGCTTGTATGGGAATGCAAAAACCCACTTGAAGCGAACAGCTCCAAACTTGTGCCTCATCTCCAACTCCAAGCTATATAAACTTGAATGCTTTTTGGATTCAAGCATATCAGGTGATGTGTATTTGTGTAATGAGTTAGGGTGTGGCCTAAGGAGATCAAGACCCTATATCAAGGTGTGCATAAGTATTAGGCAGCTTCTTTTCCTCAGGCAAAATGAGCCAAAAAAAACATAACTGTCTTTAAAAAGTGAAAAAAGTTTTGTTGAAAATAGTCAACAGGGTCACAAGAAAAGTGTTGAGAAAGAAAGATGCAATATAACTGCCAAAGATTTGAGAAGAATCAAACATGAAGCTACCAGGAACCCATTATTCTCTTGTACTGTCATTTTCCAGAACTGCCACCTACCTGGAGTGCAAGAAGTACAAGGTGTTCAGTGCTTCGAGATATGGCCAAGGTAAGGAGGGCTGAAACCCGACCACCACTGAACAAGACACACACGTTGAAATGTCAAGACTGGGCCAAGAAATGTTTCAGACTGATTTTTCAAAGGTTTTATGGACAGATGAGATGAGAGTGACGGACCAGATGGATGGGCCTGTGGCTGGATCAGTAACATGCACAGAGCTCCACTTCGACTCAGAGGACAGCAAGGTGGGGGTGGGGTACTGGTATCGGCTGGTATTATTAAAGATGAGCTAGTTGAACTTTTTTAGGTTGAGGATGGACTCAAAATCAACTTTTAGAAGACACTTTCTTAAAGCAGTATTACAGGGAAAAGTCTACATCTTTTAAGAAGACCATGATATTTATGCAGGACATTGACAGCCTGTGCATTCAGGAGCAGAGGCTGTTGAGCTATACAAATGAAAAATGCCCCTAAACGCTGTAAGGCTGCATTCACACCTGGGCGTTTTGTAGCTTGAAGCCTGAAGCTACAAAAGCTAGAGGGGAAAAAATACATTATTCTCTATGGAGATGGTTCACATCTCCACTCCAAAACGCCTGAAGCCCTACGCCTGAAGCTCAAACAAGTTCCGGACCCTTTTTTGTCGCGCGAATCGGGCAGATTTGGACGTTTTTATTCTTTTTACATTGGTGACCTTTTGCTCTGCACAAAATTCGCGGCAAAACGCGGTAAAAAACGCCGCGAATCGCGGTAAAAAACCGCCGCAAATCGCGGTAAAAAACGCCGCGAAAAAACGCCGCAATTCGCGCGATTTTCTGCCTGAAAGGTGTGAATGCAGCCTTAACGCTGTAACAAGCTGTTTAGCTGTGTTTGGCATTTTTAGGCGTTTTTACATTATAGGGAGTATTTTTACTGAAAAAAAGCCAAAAAATGCCAATGACAAAAAACGCAAAAAAAAATAACAATAAACACTATTTAAAAACGTGGCTAACAGCAGGTTTTTAACGCTGCTTTTTCCTGGCAGCAGCGCTGGCATTTTTTAAACATCCTGTGTGCATGAGGCCTAATAGTTGCCCAATAATTGTGCACACATAGATATTCTCCTAAGGAAGCCAAAACCTCACTTTTTCTTTCCTAAATATTCAGGTTTGAGGTTTATTAACATTTTGGATTGACCGAGAATACTGTAGTTGTTCAATAATTAAGTTAATCCTCAAGAATACAACTTGTGTAAAAATTGTGCACAGAATGTAGTTGTGGCAACAACAGTCGCAAGGAGTATAGGAAGACAACACTGTGGATAATTCCTTAGTTATTTTTTGCCTTGTCACCCATGTCAAGGAAGTGGCCCATCAGCATTTTTATTGGCAGGATCAAAAGGTATAAATACAGTTACAAAAAAAGCAAATGACAGATGGAACTCTGCGTTTCACTGTTACAAGCACAATTTTTTGATTGTGCTTGTGCATAGGCTTTCAAGCTTTGTTAAATCAGACAGATTATGAAGTGATAATTTTATAACTATATCCACATTTTCCATAAACCATAATAAACATTGTAAGGATAAAGATCACAAAGATAATCTCTTTCTTAATTTAAAACATAAAATTCCAACAGCCTCAACAGAAAATCGTAATTATATCTAATCTAGTTTGTTTCCCATTGATCTATCTGGTCTTTAAATATGTTGGTATGTCAGAAGGATGTCTAGCACACAGGGAAAAATAGATTAAATAAAAATAAAATTATTCATACCAAGAATATCATCAATACTCTGCCCCTAAGAGATCTTGCTTGATGTTCTAAAGCCATACAATATTGTTGTAATTTCAAGCTTCCAGAGCAAGGAAAGCTGATTTATACATTCAAATATTGCATTCTAATGGCCTAAATATTGATGGGCTCTAGATATTTATTTGTAATGCAAATGATTTGTTACGTTACCCATAATTATTATCATTATCATTGTTTTTATTGTGGGAACTTAGAGATAGGTATTTACAGTGCCTTGCAAAAGTATTCACCCCCTTGGCTTTTTACCTATTTTGTTACATTACAGCCTTTAGTTCAACGTTTTTTTTAATGTGAATTATATGTGATGGATCAGAACACAATAGTCTAAGTCGGTGAAGTAAAATTAGAAAAATATATACATAAAACAATTTTTCAGAAATAAAAAACTGATAATTGGCATGTGCGTATGTATTCACCCCCTGTTATGAAGCCCATAAAAAGCTCTGGTGCAACTAATTACCTTCAGAAGTCACATAATTAGTGAAATGAGGTCCACCTTTGTGCAATCTAAGTGTCACATGATCTGTCATTACATATACACACCTTTTTGAAGGGCCCCAGAGGCTGTCACACCTAAGCAAGAGGCACCACTAACCAAACACTACCGTGAGGACGAAGGAACTCTCCAAACAAGTAAGGGACAATGTTGTTGAGAAGTACAAGTCAGGGTTAGGTTATAAAAAAATATCCAAATCTTTGATGATCCCTGAGAGCACCATCAAATCTGTCATAACCAAATGGAAATAACATGGCACAACAGTAAACCTGCCAAGAGACGGCCACACACCAAAACTCATGGACCAGGCAAGGAGGGCATTAATCAGAGAGGCAGCACAGAGACCTATGGTAACCCTGGAGGAGCTGCAGAGTTCCACAGCAGAGACTGGAGTATCTGTAGATAGGACGACAATAAGCCGTACGCTTCATAGAGTTAGGATTTTATGGCAGAGTGGCCAGAAGAAAGCCATTACTTTCAGCAAAAAACTAAATGTCACATTTTAAGTTTGTGAAAAGGCATGTGAGAGACTCCCAAAATGTATGGAGGAAGGTGCTCTGGTCTGATAAGACTAAAATTTTACTTTTTGGACATCAAAGAAAATTCTATGTCTGGCGCAAACCCAACAGATCACATTACCCAAAGAACACCATCCCCACAGGGAAACACATCATGTTGTGGGGATGTTTTTCAGCAGTCGGGACTGGGAAACTGGTCAGAGTTGAGGGAAAGATGGATGGTGCTAAATACAGGGATATTCTTGAGCAAAAACCTGTACCACTCTGTGTATGATTTTAAGCTAGAACGGAGGTTCACCTTCCAGCAGGACAATGACCCCAAACACACTGTTAAAGCAACACTTGAGTTGTTTAAAGGGAAACATGTAAATGTGTTGGAATGACCTAGTCAAAGCCCAAACCTCAATCCAATGGAGAATCTGTGGTCAGACTTAAAGGTTGCTGTTCACAAGCGCAAACCATTCAATTTGAAGGAGCTAGAGCAGTTTTGAAAGGAGTAATGGGCAAAAATCCCAGTGATAAGATGTGGCAAGCTCATAGAGACTTATCCAAAGTGACTTGGAGCTGTGATAGCTGCAAAAGGTGGCTCTACAAAGTATTCATTTTAGGGGGTGATTAGTTATGCACATTAACTTTTTCTGTTATTTTGTCCTATTTGTTGTTTGCTTTACAATAAAAAAAAAAACATCTTCAAAGTTGTGGGCATGTTCTGTAAATTAAATGATGCAAATCCTAGTTTGTCTGAAGCTGTAGTTTAGCTCAGACTGATTATGTTTTAAATTCTGGTTCTGTTCCAGCTCGGCTGGTTGTGTAATTGTCCCCTGGCCTAGGGATGGCGCCCTTGTAGTCGGCCAAGGTTGGAAATTGCAACAAGTTGGGTGTATTGAGTGCCTCTTTGCCTGGAAACAGCCAGTGGGAGTGGTCGACCCACTGTGAGAGAGGGTACTTAAGGGGCAGACCCCGTGACAGGGTGTGTTCCGACCTGATGGCCCTCCTGGCCTAAGGTGTGCTGCGGCCTTCTAAATTGTCTCGAGGCTTCCTTACTGAAAGGTAGGCCCAAAAGTCTTGGGGCCTACCGATCCAGGGGTGGTCCTGTGCTGTCTTGCCTGCAGGAAGAAGCCAAGCGACTGGAGGATCCAGGGGAGGACTTTTCAGAGAGAGGACTGAGCACCAAGGCCGGTACCTCTAGAAGAGCCTGGAGACTCAGTTGGAGGACGCATCCCGGGTCACCTGCCACATAGTACCGCCGGTTTGGCTGAAAGAAACTGGTACTGTGTGATTGTTCTTTGACATTGCAAGAAGCTGTTTAGTACCCAATCCTGTGGCAGAGGATTGTGTAACGGTTCTACTAATTCTTAAAGTCTGTGGCAAAGACTATGACCGAGCATCGCATCGGCTTCTAGGTCAGTGAGAGAGGCCTATCCGGTGGTTGCTGGATCCAGTTGTGGAGCTGTTGTCCTCTGGATCAAGAAGTATCCCTGACTTGCAACTAAAAAGGTACCTGAATTCCCCTAAAACACTCCATCCCTCTATTGGAATGTCTTTTGTGAATAAAGCATTGGAAAAAAAGACTAGGTGTCGGAGCTGAAATCTATACAAAAAAATCTTTAATGGGACCTCTACGACAGACATGGTGGAACAGTGAAGGAACGGTAAGCCCAATCAAATACCAGCAGCTCCTTTGGGGATAAGTGCTACACCTACAATAAAATGCATGAATTAAAAGCTGGAAACTTTTATTTTGGGTAGCAATTTGAACACAAAGACCAGAGGAGGCCACTGTAAAGAGATTCACCATGATCATACTGTCATGGTCTCTGAGAAAATACTTTTCTGATCATTTGTTTAGAATTGCTGACATTTTACAACGTTCTGATGGATAATGCATGTATTTTAATAGTGCAAGCAGCAGGAAAAATTACCAAACGTGATTGGAAGGAATTAGGAGATACCACATTTTATGAAATTTTATGATTTTGTAAGATTATTTTAGATTTTATGACAGATAATCTCCTGTGAGGCTGAAGAAGAGAGCTAGAGAAATTAGAGTGAATAGTCAGAACTACACAAATCCTCCTGGAAGGCAGTGAGCTGTCTAGGTTGTGTGTGACCAGGAAGTATCCTGTTACTTTAGGTCAATTTTTCATGCTAATGCATTGTGGTGAAGGTTAAATGGCACTCATTAGGAATGGCACCCCAACACAATACAGTGGATAGATCCACACTGTAGCACATATAATGTATATTAACTCAAAGCTCAATTGATATATCAGTTTAAATCACTAAATGAATACCAGGTGTCTTAAAAACAAAAAGTGTGCAAAGCCAAATTCCGACGGAAAATGTCTGATCGGACCATGTTGCCGGAAATTCCGACGGAAAAAATTTGAGATCCTGCTCTCAAATTTTCCGACAACAAAATCCGATCTGACTTTTTCCGATCGTGTGTAGAGAATTCTGACGGACAAATGCCACGCATGATCAGATCAAATTACGAGACCAAAGCTATTGGCTACTAGCCTCTACGTAGTTCCGTCGTACGCAACGAACGTCACCACGTTCAGAATGATCGGATTTTCCGACAACTTTGTCCGACCGTGTGTATGCAACACCAGTTTCGGATCAAAAACCGTCGGAAAAAAACAGACGGCTTTTGTGGTCGGAATTTCCGACCGTGTGTACGGGGCATTAAAGTTAATTTCCTTTATAATACAACCACAGCCTGAGTAGAAAAGCGTGTTCCGTGCCAGCATTCTAAAGAGAAGATCTCTAGCTCTGTGTGGAGACAGTAGTCTTTCTGCAGATATATGGCTCTGATTCAGCAGGCAGGCATATCAAGCCTCTACAGAGAGACTACTGCTTCCTCACAGAGAGCGGTGGTACTTCTGTAGAGCACGCTGGAAGGGAACAGGCTTTTCTACTCATACTGTGGTTGCTTTTTAAAGAAAATTATTACGTTTTACTTTAACAACTTGAAGCCTGCACTATAGCCGAAAGACGGCTACAGTGCTGGCTTAAATTGTTGGGAGGGTGCCACCCATAAGTGCCCATCACTACTGCTAAACAGTGCCCACCAGTGCCACCTATCAGTGTCCATCAGTCCTGCCAATCAGTGCCCATCAGTCCTGCCAATCAGTGCCCATCAACGCCTCATCATCAGTGCTGCCTATTAGTGCTGCTTATCAGTGCCACCTACCAGTGCCCATTAGTGCCCATCAGTGCCACCTATGAGTGCTGCCTATCAGTGCCCTTCAGTGCCATCTATCAGTGCCCATCAGTGCCACCTATTAGTGCAGCCTCATCAGTGCCTTCTGATCAGTGCCCACCAGTGCCCTCTCATCACTGCCTATCAGTGCCCATTAGTGCTGCATTATCAGTGCAGCCTATCAGTGCCCATCAGTGCAGCCTATCAGTGCCCGTCAGTGCAGCCTTATCAGTGCACATCAATGAAGGAGAAAAATTACCTGTTTACTTGTTTACAAAATGTTATAACAAACTATGAAAACTATTTTTTTTTTTCAAAATTTTCGGGCTTTTTTGTTTGTTTATCAAAAAATAAAAACCAAGTAGTGATTAAATACCACCAAAAGAAAGCTCTATTTGTATGAAGAAAATGATAAAAATTTCATATGGGTACAGTTTAGCAATTGTCATTCAAAATCCAATAGTGCTGAAAGCTGAAAATTGGCCTGGGCAGGAAAGGGGTATAAGTGCCTAGTAAGCAAGTGGTTTAAAATTACTTTAAAGCCTAAGTTTAATTGAAATGTTTTTTTTTGTTTCGGCCCATTGTTCTGCCATCTGTACACAATTCCTAGGAAGCTGAAAACAGTCCAGTTGCTGCATGGCCAGCATATTCACCGGACATGTCACCCATTGAGCATGTTTGGGGTGCTTTGGATCGGCGTATACGACAGCGTGTTCCAGTTCCTGCCGATATCCAGCAACTTTGCACAGCCATTGAAGAGGAATGGACCAACATTCCACAGGACACAATCAACAACCTGATCAACTCTATGGGAAGGAGATGTGCTGCACTGGGTGAGGCAAATGATGGTCACATCAGATACTGACTGTTTTTTGGACTCCCCTGACCCCCCAATACAGTAAAACTGAACATTTTAGCGTGGCCTTTTATTGTGGCCAGCCTAAGACACACCTGTGCAATAATCATGCTGTCTAATCAGCATCTTGATATGCCATATATACCTGTGAGGTGAATGGATTATCTCGGCAAAGGAGAAGTGCTCACTAACAGATTTAGACAGATTTCTGAACAATATTTGAGAGAAATAGGCCTTTTGTGTACATAGAAAAAGTAGTAGATCTTTGCGTTCAGCTCATGATAAATAGGGGCAAACACAAAAGTGTTGCGTTTATAATTTTGCTCAGTGTATGTATCTTCATTGTGTATTCCGCTGTTTTTTTCCTTTAAAATAAACAAAAGTTGGATTGATTTCTGCATTGTATATTAGAAAACTGTATCCACGGCAATTTACTCATTCTTTTTAATTGATCTCTAAACATAAAAGTGTTTTGATTTTTCTTTCTTCTGATACAAATTTCATATTGCCAAATTATCCTCCCGGCTTCGTGTTGGATTCAGTATATTTATTGTTGTTTACCAACTGTAGGAGTCTCTCCATTAAGAAAATTGAAAAATTGGAGAAGAGCTTTATCTGTTAAGGTGCCATCAATGTTTTATTTCATAATACAGTGACAAGCTCCTGAGTTATTCCACTGAATAGAACATTAGTCTGATTTGAAAAGAAAATATTGTCAGGGGAGTGTAGTAATGTATAGCAGACAGCTGCTGAGAAATACATATATATTCTTTTTATTGCACAGCAGCTAATAAAACTGTTGTACTATCTATGTTAAGGGACTACCTGCTAAGAGGGCAATAAGCAAGGCCGTGATGACTCACCATCCGCTGGTAACTGGTTCAGCTTGTAATACGATAAATAACAATAAATATCTGTAAACATGATTTGCTTTTTTTTAATACTTCATACTCTGTTCAGAGTTTCTGTTGCTTTTCTGTGTCCCAGCTGCGCTCAACTTAAAAGAACTTTGAACTAACAAAAACTTTTCTATAGTTTTTAAAGTGTAAACCCAAAACTTAAAAATAAATATACTGTATGTTTTCTATGCAAACAAAGATGGTGGGGGTGGACCCACGCCTGAAGTGAGTTACTGAGTACCAGGCAGCTTAAATATGGGATCTTTACTGCAAAATTGTAATACAAAAACTGGGTAAAAATCTTTCCACCGCCATCACCTCAGCAAAAAAGAATTAAAAAGACAACTTGGCCTATAGTAACAGCAGCTGCACCATACAAACTGCTCAAACACACATAGTTCCACACATATAGCCAATGAACGGGTAATCTGGCCTCAATGGGAGTAGAGAATTAAATATGGGATTGCATTTGATGAGTAAATAAACTTTTCAGATCCACCGGAGTGAAGAAAATGTGCAGATTGCGGGGTCCCAGCTGGCAGGTATGGAATGTGCAGTTCAATGTGTATAGCAGTCTGCGTGTTCTAAGAGCATTGCATTGTATAGTAAACCACTTATTGAAAGAACACCTATCAGTGTTAACATGGCACAAGAAGTTCCTGGCCCAGGTGAATTATATGGGCATGTGTACGTGGGGCCGTGTGATTATGGTAAAGTTCTCAGTATTGCCAGCAGTAGCCCAGAGGTAGTTAAGTAGTTAAGGTAATGCAAGTGGCCATCAAGATGTCACTATGAGATAAAAGGCATGGAGCTGAAAGTAGACAAAGGACTAGCAGAACTGCTCACCTTACCAGAAGCGCTGCAGGTTCATGTCTTGTGCAGTCTGTGGAGGCCTGTTGACTCATCCGTGTCTTACATCAGATAGACATGAAGACTAAGAGTTGTGGCATAGGTCTCACTCGGGCGTGTAAGTGATAGCCGCTTGTCCGAATTAGGCTCTAGGCCCACATCTCGGCATGCCTTAATCAAGATGTATGCCGCGGTACTCGTGGAACTCAATGAGCATGAGCAAACATGCAGAGTGGCATCAAAGCGTCACTCACGTGGTATCGTGACAGCTGACATGTTTTGCCCAATCAGCATGAGCTTCTTCAGGGATATGTTTGTCTCTGCCCCCATTTATATTCAAAGCATATATTATTTTTAATTAATCTCTAGAGATCATGTACATTTAAGTTGTGTAGTAAGTTTAGTAAGTGTTGCAGCGATAGGATTTCAGGTTGACAATGCTCACCCACTGCCTTAGCAGCAGAGGTGTTGTCACCCCACCATGTGGCTTTTGCTGTGGATCTATAGACTGTCAAGATGTCACACAGTTTGCCTACAGCCCTGATACCCAACCTGCAGCCCTTTGACAGTTTTTGTGTGTCCCTTGGGGGTCCCTGCAGATACCAATTTGTTTTTTCCTATTGCTCTGTTGTAGCAGTCTTATGTAATATGTCTCCAATAAATGGTTGTCCCTAGTCTCCAACAACTCCTATAGCTAGGATGACCACCTGTCCTGGATTGTCCGGGACAGTCCCGCATTTGCAGGTCTGTCCCGGGTCCCAAGCACCTTCATGCCAGGACAATACTATGTCCCGGAATGAAACTGACACAGCCATTCTGCACAGTGCATTCTGCCCCGTTATTGGGCAAAGCTTTGCCCAATCAGAGCACAGTGAAAGCTGGTTGTTAAGGAGCGGGGGTGGGAAGCCGACCGCGGCATCCTTAACAACCGATGAGTCATCAGCTTCCTTTGGGTCTGGTATGGAACCCCATGCCAAGATTGTTAAAAAAATGGCGTGGTGTCCCCCCCCCCCCCCAAAATCCATACCTGACCCTTATCCTAGCATGCAGCCTGGCAGGTCAGGAAAGTGTGGGGGGGATGGGCAAGTGCTCCCCCCTCCTGAACCATACCAGGCCACATGCCTTCAACATGGAGGGGTGGGTGCTTTGGGGCAGGGGAGCTCTACCCCATAGCACCTTGTCCCCATGTTGATGGGGATTCCAGATTCCGATAAGCCCCCTGACCGCATATACCCACAACCACAGCCCAGGGTTGTGGGAAGAGACCCTTGTTCCCATCAACACACCGTTTTTTTCTTTATTTTAATTTTTTTTCAATAGCCGGGTGTCGGCAATTGCAACTGCGAGTCAATTTAAATGTGATTTGAAACGTTTTTTTTTTTTATCCTTTAGAAACTAAATTTTTTCTACAGCATGTTCTATGCATGCTACTGATGTGCCACTTTACAGGCAGACTAAGGGGACCCCTGTGATGTACAAAGTCAGCCGGGGGGGGGGGGTGTCCCTGAATGGCAGTTTGGAAATGTGGTCACCCAACCTATAGCATGTTCTGCGGCCTCTGACCATCATCTCTCTTGTATCATGTCTGCAGTCTCTGACCATCTCTTGCATAACGTCTAAAATCTCTCACCATCTGTTGTATCATGCCCGCAGTCTCTGACAATCTCTTATATTATGTCTGTCATCTCTGACCATCTCTTGTATAACGTCTGCAGTCTCTGACCATCTCCTGTATATTACTTACTATTCTTTGACTATATCCTGTTTTATGTCTGATGTCTCTGACACTGAATATTCACATAATTGTATGTGTGATCCTTTGGTAATGTTGAGGGCCGCACTTGAGGCATCCCATAGCAAGAAAGTTGACCATCACTGGCCATATTCTCTCTGTTATTTGTGCAAATAATCCAACCCATGAATAAGGAGTGGTCCAAGGCATCTATTGCAATAGGTTGTACAGCAAGGACTGCATGGAGTTGAAGTCCGGAACCCAACAGTGATGTCACTGGAAGTGACAAGCTACGGTGCTTTTAAACCTGCCCACAATCTCATGTGCAGCGATAAGAAGCGGTCACATATCTGTAATTAAAATCTGCAGAAAAAAAAGGTACATTGGACATGATTTTTATTACTTTTTATACAGTTTGATTCCTAGGAAAACAGTGTACCCTGCAGGCTACTACACAATGGTCTCCACATCTACATGACTGTTTCTCTCTATAAATATATACTATTAGCAATTTGTCTAAATGTCTAATCTGGAATACCTATAGCATGTTCTGCGGGCCTCTGATCAGCATCTCTCTTGTATCATGTCTGCAGTCTCTGACCATCTCTTGTACCATGTCTGCTATCTCTGACCATCTCTTGTATAACGTCTGCAGTCTCTCACCATCTGTTGTACCATACCCGCAGTCTCTGACAATCTCTTATATTATGTCTGCAGTCTCTGACCATCTCTTGTATTTTACTTACTATTCTTTGACTATATCCTGTTGTATGTCTGCTGTCTCTGACACTGAATATTCACATAATTTTATGTGTGATCCTTTGGTAATGTTGAGGGCCTCTCTTGAGGCCTCCCATAGCAAGAAAGTTGACCATCACTGGCCTATATTCTCTCTGTTCTTTGTGCAAATCATCCAACCCATTAATAAGGAGTGGTCCAAGGTATCTATTGCAATAGGTTGTACAGCAAGGACTGCTTGAAGTTGAAGTCCAGAACCCAGTAGTGATGTCACTGGAAGTGACACGCTACAGTGCTTTCAAACCTGCCCACAGCCCCATGTGCAGCGATAAGAAGCAGTCAAAATTGAAAAAAAAAAAATTGACGTCCTTTTTTTCCCACAAATAGAGATTTCTTTTGGTGGTAGTTGATCACCTCTGCGGTTTTTATTTTTTGCGCTATAAACAATTTGAGTAATGTCATTGGCTGGTGCTGTGTACGGGCACCGCAACGAGGGCTTCAATCTCAGGTGAGTATTACATAATGAGCTAGTATACTATGCATACTAGCTCATTATGCCTTTGTCTTGCAGACAACCACTTTAATTGTTATAGTCAGGGTTAGAATAAAAGATGGCATATTAATATTATGTAGTCTTTATTAAGGCAGCAGATGGTGCTCTACTCTTCTTTTTACATGTGAAGAATTGTATCACTCAGCAATGCTGAAAGAAGCAGAACTCACAATAGTGATTCACTGCCATCAGATGGTTTAGTTTGAGGTTTGAGTCAGAGAAATTGAGCCTTAAAGCAAGCTCGTCTGCAGGGTTGTCCCTAATTCACTGCACTCTGGAAATGTATTGTGCCATGTATCAAGCATATATTTGTTCATCAGGAACCCAGGTAATAAACAACTCTCCAAGAAAACAAACCGGAATTTGCTTTATTTTAGTTCAGATGTACATTTGACCAGCTAGATAGCTTTCTTTTTTATCTTAAGCTGTCACATCTGTTTTCATTTAGATTTTATTATGCTGTTTGATATAACCACAGATGTCAGTCTTTGGTCGATTATAAGACAACTACACATTTCTTCTTTTGATCAATCCTTATTGTAGATATAAGCTCACTGTGATTCCTTTTTAAGGAACTGTGATGTACAAATGAAATGTGAATGCATAATTCATAATGCTAAAATTGCACCTCTGGATGTAAAGGTTACAGTGAACTGCAAGTCAGTATTATCTGATTCCATTAGATCCCACATTTACAGCACTAGAGGTGTAACGGGAGGTGAATTAGAACCCACACTTACAGCACTAGAGGGGTAACTAGAGGTGGATCAGATTCTGCACTTACATCACTGGAGGTGTAACTAGGGGAGGATTAGATTACACAGATACAATACTAGTTGTCGTATCTGTGAAAGAGGGAATTCACAATTTAATTCTCAGTCCATTATAAAATTATATTTGCTTTTTGGTGGATGTTAAACCACCTAGCAATTTCTTATAACTCTCTGTGAGATCTCTAAATTCCTGAGTCTGTACACCTGCTGTGGCCGTTATAACTCTCCCTGTTAATTTTTTTGTATACTTTAATTACACAAAGAAATGGAATTGGGAGAGAGGGGACTTTTAAGGTGCCAAAACAAATGAAACTATAACATGTATAATAAAAAGTTTTTATTGTACATAGGTTAAAAAATTATAGCAATCCTAGTGATAAAATATAAAAATGAACCAAAGCGTCAAAGGATGAAAATAAGTGAAAAAACCTCATGTATGTGTTAATATGGATAAAGAGAACGAATTGCTTTACCACATAATTAAAGCAGCTGCAGTGCGAAATTGGTGTAAACAATTAATAAATGATAAAAAGTATACCGCGCTAAATTCTAAATAAATGACATACAGGTTATAAATGATACACTGGTAACAAATAAAATTAATCAGTCCCCAGTGAAAAAAAGGTGCTCGTGCTAGTGAAACAATATCCAGTGATGTGACTTGAATAATAGATGGATGATTCCGTGCTTCTTAAGTGCTTTAAATAGGGTGCCCCCTAATAGATGTGCACTCACCCCTGGTAGTGGACCAACTATCGCTAGTTAGGTCAAATGCGCGTGTGGGGCGACCCCTATGGATATCCTCTGGACCGATGATTGACAGCGGTGAATGTTCCTCATATAAATAGATATAATAGAAAAAGCCTCATTGTGCAGTACCGTTGATAAAGAGCTTTTTATTCCAAAAAATATAAAGGTATTCAACTCATATGTATGAGTGCCTAATGTCCTGGCACCCGGAGTGAACAGCAGGTATAAGTAAATACATGAAATCCGCCTGGTTGGTTCATGCAGCTGCTGGCTCAGAAAAGGCTTTATTTCCAGATTGAATGTGTGGGCGGAAGTCTGTCACGATAAAGTGACTCAACCTCTATGCATTTCGGCCTATCAGATTGTCCGTCCTCAGGAAGTTACCAGGTACCACTGCTTCAGTTGGCCCCTTACACAGCTTTAGGCCTGCCCCCCCCCCCTCGAGCCTGACCACCAACATTCCCCAGAGCTTGCCCACAAGCCATTCTACCGAATCCGCAAACTGGCCACCTCACTTGTATGCACTCAGCCCCCCCCCATACCTGTATATGTGTCAGCCCCCCCACACACCTGTATATTTGTCAGGCCCCCTCACACCTGTTTATATGTCAGCCCCACCCCCACCTGTATATTATCCAGCCCCCCCTTTCCTTCACAGCGCCTACTTGTAAAGAAGGTCTTCCTACCTAGTCCCAGCTTATTTTCACAAAGCAGACATGTTGCTGAGAAGCATAGTACAAGCAGATCACACAAGGGGTGCACATGCACATAATTGCCAGAGGTGGCAGTAAAGAGCTCAATGTCTGAGCTCAATGCCACAGAGAGCAGCAGATGCTGTGAGATTGTTTCTGTAATGCACAGCATGGCTCCCCTTCACCCGTCCTGCCTTCTTCTGGCCCCAGGGCCCCACAGGCACCAGGGCACCTTACAGTTGTAACGGCTGTACCCCCCCTGATGGTAGCCCTGGCCACAGCCATTGAAATTGCGACCCATTTACACTGTCAAAGCTATATATAACCTTACAGAGAAGACAAAACCGGGGAATGGCCTATAGCAATAAGGAACAAAAGCTTGGAATAATCAGCAGGGTGATCTTGCAAAATTCAAGAAATATGCTAAGTAATTTGATGATTCATCCAACCAGAATCCATCTATAAACCATAAATGCCATTGTTTTATCATAATAATAAATATATAATGGAGAAAATAACCCTATAAATCCTATTGCATTGTTTTTTTATGCTATATCACCAATGACGTTGGACTGATACAACTATAATTTTAAATGAAATCTGTACTTCAAATATATACTAATTTGCATTAAACTTTCAAGATCTCAGTCTGCTTGAACATAGTCAGTTTCCAGCAATGTCTGCAGATTGCACATTAAACTGTGATTCATAAGTAAAGCGAACATACCAAAGCAGAATTACGAGCCTCAAAGCTAGTTATCTTAGCCCCGGGCCGTTTTATTTCTGTTTAGGAAATTAGCCACACACTTTAATAGCTTTTGATTAATGAGCCTTTTTTACTTATTATAGAAGAATGATGCTCTCCCACTGATTTTAATGAATGTCAAATGACACAGTCAACTTTTCTCAAAGGACCAAACAAAAGCTAAGTATCCCTTAGTATTCATTAGCAAAGTGTCTGCGAAAATAGGACAGAGACAGGTGGTCGGTGCACATCCATCTTCTTACACATGTATGGACTAATGTGCTAGTAGCATTAACATTAGGTCTTTTTTATTCAATAAACAAATACAAGTAGCAAAGCACAGAATGCAGTAACCCATAGCAAGCCAAAGCCACCAAGACTGCATCTCTGCTGAAAAATACAAGATTATGATTGGATGCTGTGACTAATCATGGTCATGCAAGGCTCTTATTGACATAGCTGGATCGATATGGGGCTCTGGTATTAAGGGGGCTGGGGGGGTTGCTGCACACAAGGTTTTTTACCTTCATGCATAGAATGTATGAAGTTAAAAAAACTTGTGCTTTACTCCTCAGAGACCGAAAGAAAACAAAATTATATTTATTTTAATAAATATGCGTAAAAAAAAAAAAGACCTAGGAGGAGCAGCAGCAAACCTGTCACGCAGATTTGACAAGTCATGTGACAAGATTCTGTATGTTCACAGTATGTTCTCTGAATTGTTATACAGAGAACACTCCGAAGGACAAATTAGGCTTCAATATTTCTATGAATGAAATGTAAAATGTCAACACAGTGTGGAATAATTACCGCAATGTTCTGCAGAAATAAAGAGGGGCCCATGTGTAGTGTCATTCTTCAGCCAGATAATAAGGTCATTGTTGCAGCCCACTTCACTTAGAGCAATCATGTTGGAATATTATTTGTGTGTGACATAATATTTGGTTTTCCTGACACATTTGTACTGGTCCATACTTTCTGGGTTAGGGAACTGTTCGTTCCAAAGGGTTCCACACAGCAGAAAAGGCTTAAGCACTGGACACTTAACCACTTTAAGACCAGCCTCGTTTTGGATTTTAGGTGTTTACATGTTTAAAACAGTTTTTTTTGCTAGAAAAAAACTTAGAACCCCCAAACATTATATATTGTTTTTTTTCAAACACCCTAGAGAATACAATGGCAGTCGTTGCAATACTTTTTTCACACCGTATTTGCGCAGCGGTCTTGCAAGCGCACTTTTTTTGGAAAAAATTCACTTTTTTGAATAAAAAAATAAGACAACAGTAAAGTAGTCCAATTTTTTTATATATTGTGAAAGATAATGTTACGCCGAGTAAATTGATACCTAACATGTCACGCTTCAAAATTGCGCCCGCTCGTGGAATGGCGTCAAACTTTTACCCTCAAAAATCTCCATAGGCAACGTTTAAAAAATTCTACAGGTTGCATATTTTGCGTTACAGAGGAGGTCTATGGCTATAATTATTGCTCTCGCTCTACCGATCGCGGCGATACCTCACATGTGTGGTTTGACCACCGTTTTCATATGCGGGCGCTACTCACGTATGCGTTCGCTTCTGCGCACAAGCTCGTTGGGACGGGGCGCTTTAAAAAACTTTTTTTTTGTTTTTTCTTATTTATTTTTCTTGATTTTATTTATTTTTACACTGTTTTTTTTTAAAAAATTAATTGGCTCACTTTTATTCCTATTACAAGGAATGTAAACATTCCTTGTAATAGAAAAAAGCATGACAGGTCCTCTTAAATATGAGATCTGGGGTCAAAAAGTCCTCAGATCTCATATTTGGACTTAAAAAATCTCATATTTGGACTTAAAAAATGTCATTTAAAAAAATGACATTTGAAAATTCCTCTTTAAGAGGTATGGGCGGAAGTGAAGTTTTTGACGTCGCTTCCGCCCTCCTATGGTATAGAGATGAGTGGCGGCCATCTTAGCGTCACTCATCTCTAGACACAGGAGGAGAACGGACCCGATCGCCTCCGCCGCTGCCGACGGTTCCGGTAAGCGGCGGAAGGCGCAGGAGAGCGGCGGGAGGGGGGCACCTCTCCTGCCGCCGATAACGGTGATCTCGCGGCGAATCCGCCGCGATGACCACCATTATCGGACAGCCGACCGGCGCCTGAAGAGATGGATACCTCGGTTGTGGCAGCAGCTGCTGCTGTTACCGAGATATCCCTCTTCAAAAAAGGGACGTACATCGTCATGTGCCGGTCGGAAAGTGGTTAAAGTAAAACTATAGAGTAACTGGATAGAGTAAGGGAGGGTTATAACCTCATGGGATTTATTTTTCACCGTCTGTGTCCAATTTTGGGGACTTTCCTTAAAGCGGGCTTCCACCCTAAAGTGTAACTTTCGCTCATCAGAACCCTCCCTCCCTCCGTTGTCACATTTGGCACCTTTCAGCAGGGCCAGATTAAGAACATCATGGACCTGGTGCTGAGGATTTTGGTGGGGCCTTTTATAAACAATAAATAAAAATGCAAACAATTTTTTGTTATAACAAATTAAATTAAAGCGAGAGAGGGAGGATGAGAGAGAGAGAGAAAGGGGATGAAAGAGGTGTGATGGGTAAGGGAGGGAGGATGAGAGAGAAAGGAGGGATGAGAGAAAGAGGATGCACATGAGCATGCTTGGGAATGACATCAACGCAGCCCAGCCAAGGCAAGTGACCGAAGGCACAGAACCCGGAAGGAAGACCGGGTGAAGATGGAAGCGCCCGGGCCCTGCCGGATTGATCACAGCACAGCACTGGAGGGCTCAGACTGACAATTTAAGTGTAACCTAATGTGCTAATATGCTGTGCATACTTGTACATTATGGCATAACCTACCTCAGGGCCTCTAAAAAGTATTAATGTTAGAAAGGTTTACTACCGCTTTAATATCACAGGAGCCTCTCATGGGGCCCCCTACTGACCTGGTAGCCCTTGGGCAGTGCCTAAGTGCATAGTTGCCAACATTTCAAAAATATTTTTAGGGACACTTTTTTTACAAGTGCTATATTTAGAGTAGCTGATATACCCTATGTTCCTCTATACATCACAATAGTAATTACAAAATTAAATAAGTACTAATAATGGGGCAGAACAAATATGAGGACTGAGATTTCCTTTAGTTTAACTAATTCTAGAGCTGGTAACATTGAGGATATTCAGTATAATTTTAAAGAACTGTTTTTGTGGGTAAGAGGCATAGGGGCGGAGTATGGATGGTACAAAAGTGGGAAGTATGTGCAGGTGATGGAGAGGAATGTGGTGGGTCTAACAGTGGGCACTATGTACATGAGAGGAGTGCGGAGGGTATGGCAGAAGGCACTATGTACAGGACAGGAGTGTGAAGGGTATGACAGTGGGCAGTATGCACAGCAGAGGAGTGTGGAGGGTATGCCAGTGGGCAGTATGTACAGATGTACAAGATAGGAGTGTGGGGGGTATGACAGTGGGCACTATGTACAGGAGAGGAGTGCAGAGGGTATGGCAGAAGACACTATGTGCAGGAGAGGAGTGTAAAGGGTATGACAGTAGGCAGTATGCACAGCAGAGGAATGTAGAGGGTATGACAGTAGGCACTATGTATAAGAGAAGTGTGTGGATGGTATGACAGTGAGCAATATATACAGGAGAGGAGTGTGGAGGGTATGACAGTGGGCACTATGTACAGCAGAGGAGTGTGAAGGGTATGACAGGGGGCAGTATGCACAGCAGAGGAGTGTGGAGGGTTTGCCAGTGGGCAGTATGTACAGCAGAGGAGTGTGAAGGGTATGACAGAGGGTAGTTTGTACCAGAGAGGAGTGTGGAGGGTATGACAGTGGGCAGTATGTACAGGAGAGGAGTGTGAAGGGTATGACAGCGGGCGCTATGTATAGGAGAGGAGTGTGTAGGATATGACAGTGGGTGCTATGTATAGGAAAGAAGTGTGGAGAGTATGACAGTGGGAACTATGTATAGGAGAGGAGGATGAAGTAATCTGGGAATGAAAAATGTAAAGGTTTGTGGAAGGATGTTTAGGGACTGCGTGGTGGTTAAGCGGGCCATACATGGATTGAAATTACACCAATTAAGCAGAGACCAGCCATAGTCGATCTATGTATGGGCTAGCTGGTTTTACACAAGTCAACCTATTAACCGACTTGAGTACAACCAGCCTGTCAGGTTTTCCCCAAAACAATCAGTGCTGCCAGCTATAGTTAGCAACACAAATTATTGTATTCACTGGCAGAACACAATAACACTGCGGGAGTGATTCCCTCATTCACAGGTCAGCATGTGAGAGGGTGTGGGGGGACAGGCTGGGGAGAGATACTAGTCAGTCCCTGGGAAGGCACTGCTCAGTATCAGAGCCAGATACACACAGGTTACATATGCCGCGATTGTTAGAGTGGGAGCAATAATTCTAGCACTAGATCTCCTCTGTAACTCTAAAAATGTAACCTGCAAAAAAAATTTAAAGCATCGATTGGTACACAAAAAAATCGTGTTAACTTTAGTGTTTTTTTTTTTATGAATGAAACCGTTTCTTTCCAAAAAAACGTTTGAAAAATTGCTGTGCAAATATTGTGTAACAGAAAAAGTTGCAAAGACCACCATTTTATTCCATAGGGTGTCTGCTAAAACAACATATATAATGCTTGAGGCTTCTGAGTAATTTTCTAGCAAAAAAAAAAAAATTATGATTTTTACATGTAGGAGAGAAGTGTCAGAATTGGCCTGGGTGGCCAGGGGTTAATTATCATAAGTAATATACAAATAATTATTAAAGGCACCGTGAGTTCATCCTCTCAGTCTGCTGCAGAGTGTTCCAGCTTGTATTTATACTGGCCGCTCTGTATGTAGCTCCTGACAGGCTGGACAAGGAGACCCGTATCTCCGGAACCATAGATGAAAGCAGCCCCATATTTTAGCCATTGCTCAAGTAGGTCTTTAGCTACCTAAATGTGGGGTCTCCGTGAGTCCTGATCGCTGACCTACAACCCTCGAAGTCGATCTTTTTATTTTTTTTTCTTTGGGCAAATGGGCCTATCTTGAGAAAGGGGCCTGGAGCTGCAGCTCCAATAGCCCCTATGTTAATCCGGCCCTGCCTTTCAGGGGGGTGCAGATACCTGTCTAAGACAGGTATTTGCACCCACTTCCGGGCATAGACTCCCAAGGGAGTCTACGCCACTTCCTGTCCCGCCGCACTGTCAGCTGGGACACACACGGGTCCCAGAGACAGCACGGAGCATTCCTATTGCATTGCGCAACTCGCGCATGCGCAATAGGAAACTGTGAAGTGAAGCGCAAGGCTTCATTTCCTGATTCCCATACCCAAGATGGCGGCGGCAGCATCCGAGGACCGAGGGACGGTTCGGCCTCGGGAGCCGACGTCGTGGGACCCTGTGACAGGTGAGTGTCATTATTTTAAAAGTCAGCAGCTGCAGTATTTGTAGCTGCTGACTTTTAAAAAAAAATGTTCCCTCTTTAACTTCCTGTCCCATAGCCAAACAGAAAGTGGGAAGAAATGCCTGCATCTTAAGGGAATCCTTTGGGGACCTCTAGGTCACCAGAACTAGTGTCCCCTCTATTTCCCTCTATTACTTTTCTGGGGACAACCCAAAATGTGTGGATTTCTTTACTTTCAATGATAATGGTAAACAGGACAAATAGACATGATGAATCTCCTTAACAGGGGCACAGACAGCAATAAAAACTGACAGGAATTCTAATCCCTTTCAACTCTATCCCAAACGTAAAAAAAAGTTTTGACTTTAATTATACTTTAAGTTAAAGTGATATTAAAGTCTTGTTTTTTTATGTTTTGTTTTTTTTAATAACAAACATGTCATGCTTACCTGCTCTGTGCAATGGTTTTACACAGAGTAGCCCAGATCCTCCTCTTCTTGGGGTCCCCCGCTGGTGCTCCTCGCTCCTCCCTCCTGTCCGGTGCCCTCACAGCAAGCAGTTTGCTCTGGGGGCACCCAAGCAGGCACTCTTCCAGCCACAGAACCACAGCTCTGTGTGCCCATTCACAAATGGAACCACGGCTCTGTCTCCTGATTGGCTCACATCTTCTTGCACATGTATGGACTAATGTGCTAGTAGCATTAACATTAGGTATTTTTTATTCAATAAACAAATACAAGTAGCAAAGCACAGAATGCAGTAACCCATAGCAAGCCAAAGCCACCAAGACTGCATCTCTGCTGAAAAATACAAGATTATGATTGGATGCTGTGACTAATCATGGTCATGCAAGGCTCTCATTGACATCGCTGGATCGAGATGGGGCTCAGGTATTAGGGGGGCTGTGGGGGGCTGCTGCACACAAGGTTTTTTACCATCAAGCATAGAATGTATGACGGTAAAAAACTTGTGCCTTTACAATCACTTTAAGTAGGCAGGCATCAAACCAGCTGGAATTTGTCAATACCAAAGGATGAAACAGGAACATAATCAATAAATTACCAGGGTTCATGGACACAGAAGTTGGAATCTAAGCATCATAGCTCAAATGTACAGCAGAGTTGACATGAGGAGTCAAAGAGGGTAAAGGCAGGTGAAAAACAGTGTCAGTACCTAGTCTAATACTGCAAGCAAAATTGGATGCCCTGGCCAAATAATACTACAATGGGCAACCAGAGTATGCAGTGACCTGCCATTTTAACACAGTCTGTGACAATAATGATATCTGTTCAACTGGAGGTGGAATACACCACATTCTCTATGTATATAGCATTTCTAAAAGCATAAATGGAGTGCAACAGCAACAGGTGAACAGAAGGACCCATCGTACATACATCAGTAATATGTGGACATGAAGTCCTAGGGAAACAGCAGAAGGAATAGCAGATGTTGGTGTCTGACTGTGTGCCAAGTGTATGACCAAGCCATGGATGACCACCTGCCTAGATGAATTACTATGCTATAGACAGGTCCTAACAGGTACTATTTTTTCTCCTTGCAATGCAATAAATGTCATATAGCCTCTTTTAACTCAACTAAATTGTGCTCTATAATTCTCTGAATGCAAACCTCACTATTGCAGGAGATAATAAATGCACAATTTCACACCTATTTTTCAGTAGTAATGACTGGGATCAGAGCACCTAAAAAGCAACCGAGACATGTAGTGAAAAAACGAACAGTACTAGCACAATGCAACCTGAACAGTTTTCAATAATTGTGTATATGCACAGGATAGCTGCAACCGACAAGCACAGACCTTAATGGTGTTGCTCGGATGAGTTAAAAAATAATGGGTCATTTCTATCTTTCTTTGTTAATTAAAGCCCAACTGAAGTTTTGTGTTGTCTACTTATAAATTAGGCTGCATTAAAAGTAAAAAAAAGGGCATTTACAAAAGTATTATGCGGTTTTTTTAACTGAAACTATAAGAAGATGCCAACGCATAAAACTTTTGTACAGAGTGCAGTGATCTGAACCCAGCAAATCCACATGCATCTTGCACAGTGCTATATGTGACAACGTGGCTTAGGGAGTATTAGCTTTTATTTCTGGAGATCTGGGCAGGGGGAGTCAAATCACCTGACCACACACCAAGCTCTGTGTCGTAGAAATGGCCCAGCTCTCCACTGTGCTGTTGGCAACTTGGCTTTAAGCACAGATTAAACTGCAGCGGGTGCATTCTTCTATGAGGAATCAGTGTGAGGGTCTTCCATAAAATTATAGTCAGTTAGTAAACTTATTTTTCATTTAAAATCAGTCATTGTGGATTCGGAAATTCTACAGTACAGGCTGTAGTTTCACTACAAGAAGATACCCAGGGCAGTATAAACATGAACTGATTGTGGCCATATAATTGCTCTTGTAACAAACAGATGAGAACTGTAAGTGGTTTTATTTTATTTGCACTTATAGTTAATTTTTCAGGATGAGCTTTTGAAAGAGACACTCTCTTTGTGAGGTGAAAACTGTGCTGATTTACTATGGTTTGACAAAATGCCAAGACAAAGTTCACAATTATTATAATATGGAGTAATGTGGAGGAGTAGAAATATACAGGGTAATAAAAAAAGAATAGATGGGGAAAGCTACAAATGTGAGAATGTGCATACAGGTATCTGGTAATGATTTATGAAATCTACGTTAAATACACTCTATACTTATTTTAAAGGTTTTTCTTTCTTGTATGGTTTTGTAATCCCCTTTAAAAATCAAGACAATCATATACTTGAGGATGCACCATTAGGTATGAAGCTTGGGTTCGCCACTACCATCGAAGGGAATCCTGGGGGTTTGTGGCCCCAGCAAATTCATGTGCAAATGTCTCCTGGGAGAATTTTTTTTAAACCTTAATGCACTGTATGGCTTTTGGCAAAATTGCACAATAGGTTTAAATTAGTAGAGAGATTAGGGTAATTTAAGTATCTGTACTTTAATTCTTCAAACCCTTTGGTGCAAGTTTCTGTTATTATTGGGGGGGGGGTTGTATCTCATTTTATATCGTGGATGATTTAAGGTCACTTGTTACTTAAAGTGGTTCTGCACTGTGTGTTTTTTTTTTTTTTTTGGAATACAATGCTAAGGATTAGGAGGTAAATTGGGGGACTCACGTGTTCCATCTTCATAATTGATTGCTCCCGGTTTTCCTCCTATAAAATAATTTATATAACCCTTTCCTGCTGGGTGCCATCTTGCCTGTGGGCATGTGAAACCCCACAGGCACTTTAGATGGCCCAGCATGCACCGCTGTTACTGCGCCGAGCTCGAGCGTGCGCAGTAACGGCAAAGTGCAGCTCACATTCTCCGAAATCTCGCGAGATGTCGGCACATCTCAGGAAGTCAGCGATTACAAGGTAAGTGGAAAAAAAAAAAACACACTTCATTTAGTACTCTTTGCCTGATTTGGAAGGCAAAGAGATTTACTAAATTAAATGTTTGCAGAACCGCTTTAAAGCTGCTGTTCATAGAAAACTATTGTTTTTTTTTCTTCAAGGCTTCCCTGTGTATTTTTTTAGGTGTTGGTATTTGTTTTTTTTTCTCCATAGAAAAATAAACGTTAGGCATACACCAGTTAGGCCTACTGCCTCTAAATGTCCTGCTGCTGGTCACTTTTATATTGCTGTATCTTGTGCAATTAATTCTTGTAGGAAAACTCCAACCTGTGCTATTTGTCTCATGTAAATTTGGGCCTAGCCTTGCTAAATAAAATTGTCCTGCTAGTGGCCAGTTTTACAATACTGTATCATCTAGAGTCTATTAATTCCTGTAGTAAAATACCTGTCCATAGCTTTTGTTTTAAGTACATTTTGGCCTATTATCCCTGATTAAAACTGTCTTGCTGCTGGCCAACATTACACTGCTTTATCATCTGCGGTCTCTTAAGCCTCCTACACACGAATGGATTTTCCAACGGGAATTGTGTGATGACAGGCTGTTGGTGGAAAATCCAACCGTTTGTACGCTCCATCGGACAATTGTCGGGTTTTCCACGGACAAATGTTGGATGGCAGGCTTTAAAATTTTCCGCAGACAAATGTCTGTTGTCGGATTTTCTTGCTCGGAAGCAAAGACGAGCCAGAAGCGGTCGGTCTTGTAAACTACCGTTCATAATGGAGAATTAACATTTGTGACGCGGAAAATTATGAAATCTCGAAATGTAGCGCACATTCTCTTCTTCTTTAATGAGATAATAATGAAGCTGCTTTGCTGGTGATACTGATGGAGTTATTGCAAACACATTTTCAAAGGCTTTTCTTTTCTAGTGATATCAAGAATAATATTATTATGCTTGTTATTATTTTTTTTGGTGCAAGTTACCACAACACCATTATCCTGTAGTTTTAAAGATCAACAATACAACTATTGTTAATTTTACATTTAATTTATTTTTGTATTTTTTTAAATGTAACTGCCTACTCCCAAACTGTTATTTAAAGTAAAACACATAGCCAAGTATTATTCTCCACATTTTTTTAATTGTGCATTAAAAAAAGAAAACAAATACAATTAGACATGCTATCTGCCAATAGAACTTAACCAAAAAGTGCATTCTATGCATCCAAAAATATAGAAAATATACCAAATCAAATCATTATTCAACCAAAAAATTAAATAAAAACCTCATGCATGTGTCCTGCTTCTTAATATAGGGGGTCAACAATGCCAAGAGTTGGTGAAAGCAGGGGTCCGTCTTCCGGAGATAATTCCAGAAATCATCTGGATTATTCTCCTGGAGCTCCTACAGCAAAGGCATATGACATAATTAGACACGATTAATAAAGCAACCAATTTTTGGTCCAATAAATGCTCCTCCTCCTGTTCCTGGACTGGACTTGGATCAAAGCAATAACTCCAAGGCCAATAATAAATAACACTTCCTCCTCCGATTCCGCAACGTGGCTGGTTGATGAACGGCCGTTCAAAAACAAACTGAAAAGCACGAAATGAAAAGCATGAAATGAAAAGCGCAAAATGAAGCGCGAATCAACACTCACCAAACTTCTACTAACAGGAAATTAGCAGAAAGAGACCAAAGGGTGGCACTAAAGTAAAGAGCTGAAAAAACACTTAGTACATCACTGTTTTGTTGGTTGGCCAACAATTGTGTGCCGTTTGTATGCAAGACAAGTTTGGGGGCAATGCCCTTCGGACAAAAGTCTGAGGTTTTGTCTGTGGAGAATCCAATCGTGTGTACGAGGCTTTAATTCTTAATTAGAACTTGATGGCCAGTGGCAGGACAGTTTTGCATCTGTGAGAACAGGGGCAACCACAGCATACCACTGGATAATGTGTATCTGCCTGTCAAAGGGGACTACTATCATTTGATAAAAAAAAGCTGTGTCAATGCTAAAGCTACCAGAAAAAAAGCCCTTTCCACCCACCTCCTTCATTGATAGAAGCTGTACAACAGCTTCCATCAATGAAATATGATCTATGAATGGAAGACCGGCAGAAGAACAAATGGTCCACCACCTCCATTTATAGTTTAGTATGTATAATGTAGGTAAAGTGCATATTGTAACATCCCTAGCTGTTCTTGTTATATTCTATGCCACATTGCTGGATGTGCAGCTACAGTATATGAACCTGTAGTAATTAAAGCCATTGTTGCATGTTCAATCTGGTTTCTTCTGTAGGGCAGATAAAGACAGAAGTTTTTCATTAACTGAGATTCTTTATTTCAGTAAAGATTGTAAAACTCCTCACCGTAAAGGTTGTGCTTACCTGTACATTACTCCTGTAATGTGACAGGAGTAGTGCCAACCCCGAATAATACTACTATGGATTTTACACACAGTAAAGCATGACTAGCATTGCATTTCTATCCATTTTATAAGATGCCCAATGAGACTCTGTAATAACTATTTTTTTTTTGTGCCTTGTGATATGTTGACAGCCCAGAATGAATGTTTTTTTTCTTTTTTACACACAATATAATGTGCGTTAATATACATGCATTAACTCACTGCAATGAACACAGTCAGGTATAAAGAGGGTTAGAATAAATGTTATTTTATTTCTGATTTACAAAGCAAATACTGTATTTTACAACTTTTTTTCCATTTTTGTTTCTGTGTGGCCTGCCTCACTATAAATGTGTTAAGCAGAGTTTTATTATGGTCATGCCTAGAGCTCAGGCCATGTGGGAAGATTTCTTTTGTAGAGAATTGTATAAGGATTATATTAATTGTTTAGCCCAAACTGGGCAGTGCAATGTCTTATCCGTAACGAAAGAGAAAGATTTGCGTACATTTTGCAGCTAGTGGCCTATTCACACTGAGCATGCATAGTATTTGATGTCTGCAAGAGTAATATGATCACGTTGGCTAGCTGTCATGTTCTGTGTGTCTAATATGAAACAAAACTATTATATTTCTGTCTGCTGCTAAGGTTCTGTTGGGCAGACCTCTCTTTAGGAAGAAGAAGATTTGTACAGTCAGACCTTGCTGGGAAGGTATACTATTTTATGTCTATATAAAGAACAGTGGAATTGCATTATAATAGCATTAAGCGGGCAGGTTATTATGGGGATGTGATCTCATACGTCCATATACTGTGTAACATTATTTTTATCATGCAATGATAAGCAGGCACAATGCCCCATCTCTTGTGTCTGTTTAATGTTACAAACAATACAGTCTACTCAGAAATAGTGTGCTGAATTAGTAGCAGGGGTGGATAGGCTGTCAAAGTGCTTCATACTGAGCTTTGGCATACATGAGACTTGTTTTCATCTGGAGACTAATTAAAAGGAGTTTCAGCCATTACAATATATTGCCTAAAGACTTCATCCCCTACCTGGAATGTACCTGTTTTTCCTCAACTCGATATTCATTATGCATAACCAGCTTCACAAATGTTGACTAAGACAGTTGCATAATGCAGTAAAATATTTGCGTACTGTGAAATAATATCTAAAAAGAGAAGAGTCTGTTTACTTAATATGTCCCTTCGAATAGCACATAACGGTAGAATTAGTTATTTTGATTTCAGTTTCTGAAGACATTGGTATGACGGAACAATATTTCATATACACCTATTTATCATGTGCCTTATACAACTCTTTGGGGAAATCACATCTTGGTGTTGCACAAGCTACATTATCACTATTGCATTCCCTTTCTCTAAACAGAATGCGTTTCGTGACCATTATTTAAACATAACTCCACTCAAAGCATTATACAGTGGCTCTGCTCGGTTGTCCAATCCTGTTAGTAAATGCACCTTAACTTACTTCTAACCACTGGAAACAATCAACATCAAACAGGAAAAGAACTTCCATATTCATTCAATAAGATGGTTCAAAGAGCAAACCAGAAGTGCAAAGTGTAGTAGCCTATAATAAACAGTTAAGTATAATTTATCATTTTAATTACAGGACAGATCGCTAAAAGATTAATTGTATCAGTTATGATGGGCTGCAGAACTCTGCTCTTTGCTTTATTGATTAAGCTTGTTGGTCTTTTTGGTGTGTGGTCTATAGACTGTTTGCCTGTGCCAAGAAATGGAATGGAAATTGCATAGTCCTCCAGCTCCAAACTTAAAATACATTTTACTAATTGCTACATATCTAAGAATGTGCACAAACTCAATCCACACTTTTCCTGTCTGCACAAAACCTGAGCCCCTAGAATTATTTCAAACTCATGCTACCGGCGCCTGATATCTATCTCACTGTCAGTTCAGAAATGCTATGAGTCTGAAATGAAGTTCATTTGGGATTGCAGGAATGGCAAAACTGTAATACAGGGGAGAATTACGGGTACTAAATAAATGCTACCACCGATCCAATCTTGCTAGAAGAAGATTCCTTGGATGCACATCCAGCTTGTCACTCAGACATATAGACCAAACAAATGTCAGGTTGACAGGACTTTATGATTCTGTGATTAAGTGCTAGTATGCGTGAAACAAGAAAGAGATTCCATCTGCTTGTTATACTCTGATTTTTATGGAATAAAGATATTTGCATTGAGAACTTTTGTCATCACATTGACATTTGCTACATGTAATTATACATAGAAAGATTTTTACTCTTAAAAAACACAAATATCAAAGATATCCAAATGGATAAATAAAAAGATCTTTTCCCAAATCAGCCATGTTCATTGCATCAGTGTTTACATTTACTTTCTATTTTCTGAGTTTTTATACACAAAGAAGACATGAGAGCATATTACAATATATATAAAATGAATTGAATTTAATCTATAAGAGCAAAGTGAGCCTAAGGGAGCAATTAAACAACACAAGATTACAATATATGGTGAACTAGGTGACCCTATGTGACTTGAATGCCAACTAGAGTTGACTTCCAGGAACACTGCAATAAATAACTAATGTTCTACATAAACAGTTTGCGTAACCATAGTAGATAGGTGTTTGAAAGGGGAAAAAAAAGTAAAACCATTTTAGGTAGAAAGAAAATGGTAGATATACAAAAATAACTATTACTTAAACTTTGTTCTCTCGTTGCCCTGTGCATATATGAAAATGTGTGACATGTTCTGGCTTAAACAGAAGTACAGTGGGAAGGAACTTTAAAGTGAAGTTGTCTATTCAGGGAACAGTAACTAGTTCTCTTTATAGTCCACTTTCTCTGCTTCCCTGTGTTTCCCTACTGACCCATTCATCTACAGCCCGCAGCAGAAATTCTTGTTTTGGTCTGTGGTAGAGCTTACAAAAGAACTAAGGGTCATCTTCTCATTTCTCTGTTCAAGTACTCAGCCTTGGTGAATGGTGGTTCAGGCACTGTGCACTCTATAGTGAGAAAAAGAGGGAAAGTCATATGCTCCCTGATGCTCAGAAATACCAGATGTTTTAAAAGGACTACAGTTGGTGAATAGGGATGAAAAAACACGTGAAAATTGGCGTCTCCCCGCTCTCCGCAGATCAGGGAGATGCCAATTTTAGTGTGTTTTTTTCATATCTACCCAGGGAGACATACCCTTAGGACACAGGATGCCTAGGAGTTACTTACTGACCTGGAGCTTTATTTAAAGCTCTGACTAGCCTCCTTTCCCTTATAAATCAATGGACATTGTTCAGTTATATTGCCAAATTTGACCCTTTGCTGCTCATCAGGCAAATATCAATATAGGGAACATCTTATTCCCATACCTCACAACCTTTTGGTTTGCGCCCACCTACACCCCCGCTGGCACAGCTGCTTCACCCATTTTCCTCTAAGGAATTATTTTGCATGTAAAAACAAATTATGACCATACATACTACTATCCTTGGGTACCGGGTATTAATATATACCGGAGAGTACAATTTTGTTGTCATATTTTTCATGAAACTTGCTGTTTTTTGTTTTTGTTTTTCATGTGTGTACATTTTTGTATAAACTTTGATGTTTTTAAATAATCAATAATTTTTATGGTCATATATTTTTTATACATATTTAATAACTACAATCTTTTGCATAATACATGTACATTTTTTGTATAAACTTTGATGTTTTTAAATGATCAGTCATTTTTATTGTCGTATATTTTTTATGCATATTTAATAAATACAATCTTTTGCATAATACATGTGTATGTTGCTTACAAAGTCCCAAGGAAGGGGGATTTCCTTTTTTTCCTAATTACATATTAGGGATGTGGCAACTACACTTTTGATCTGATATGGTCAAACCCTCTTTCCTGTTATACTGACAGTTTAACGCCATATAGTTCTGTATGCGTTACTGCCAGTTTAACGCCATATAGTTTTATGCGTTACTGCAAGTTTAACGCCATATAGTTTTGTGTGCGTTACTGCCAGTTTAGCGTCATATAGTTTTGTGTGCGTTACTGCCAGTTTAACGCCATATCGTTCTGTGTGGGTACTGCCAGTTTAACGCCATATAGTTCTGTCTGCATTACTGCCAGTTTAATGCCATAAAGTTCTGCGTGCGTTACTGCCAGTTTAACACCGCATAGTTCTGTGTGCGTTACTGCCAGTTTAACGCCATATAGTTTTATGCGTTACTGCCAGTTTAACGCCAATTACTTCTGTGTGCATTACTGCTAGTTTAACGCCAAATAGTTTTGTGTGCATTACTGCCAGTTTAACGCCATATAGTTCTGTCTGCGTTACTGCCAGTTTAACACCATATCGTTTTGTGTGCGTTACTGCCAGTTTAACGCCATTTACTTTCGTGTGCGTTACTGCCAGTTTAACACCATATAGTTCTGTGTGCACTACTGCCAGTTTAACGCCATATCGTTTTGTGTGTGTTACTGCCAGTTTAACGCCATTTAATTCTGTGTGCGTTACTGCCAGTTTAATGCCATATAGTTCTGTGTGCGTTACTGCCTGTTTAACGCCATATAGTTTTGCATGCGTTACTGTCAGTTTAACTCGATGTAGTTCTGTGTGCATTACTACTAGTTTAACTCTATATAGTTTTGCATGCGTTACTGCCAGTTTAATGTCATATAGTTTTGTGTGCATTACTGCCAGTTTAACACCATATAGTTGTGTGTGTGTTACTGCCAATTTAACGCCATATAGTTCTGTGTGCGTAACTGCCAGTTTAACACCATATAGTTCTGTGTGCGTTACTGCCAGTTTAACGCCATATAGTTCTGTGTGCGTTACTGCCAATTTAACGCCATATAGTTCTGTACGACACTATACGTTTGTAGCATTATATTGCAGTATATTATAGTGTATCCATGGAGTGTGTCTGTGTAGTGTGAGTACTCAAATTAAAGTGCACCAAACACCACTTTAAATTGATTAACATGCATCTACATACAGATTTCCACTTCTTCCTTACATTTGCTTATAAGCACCGCCCCCTCCCTCCCAATAATGTCTGAGAGGACAACAAGGAGAGCCAGACGTTCCCCTGGCACTGTAAGGGGGCCAGCAACAAATGTGTCCACAGTCAAAGGTGGACGTGGTGGTCAGTCCTCAGGCAGGGCATCATTTCCTCTATTTAGTGAGTTTGTACATGCTATCCAGTCACAGCATGCAGAGGAGGTGGTGGACTGGCTTACTAAACCTTCCTCATCCTCCTCATCCTTTGTCACGCAAGCAGAGACCGTGCAGTCCCCTGCAGTTGCCAGCATGGATAAACATGCCTCCTTGTCCACATCTATTCCTGCCATAGCCCCAACATCAGCCATGGAGGAGTCAGCTGAGTTATTTGACAACAGTGTCAGCCACTTTCTCCTTGATGACGCCCAGCCATTACTGGATTCAGATGTTGGTTCTGAGGTTGAGGATGACAGGAATATGAGCCTAGAGAGAGGGGAGAACACTGGTAGACAAATTGGCATTTATGTTCCCCCAAGTTACCAAGTTGTCTCCAGTGGTAATGATGATGGTGGAGGAGACCAATTTTTCTGCACCTTTTTGACAGGTGCATATCATTGCAATTTACAACAAGGCCAATTCTTGCTTTACGTTGTTACGGTGGAAAGGCTCCACCGACACCCAAAGACCAATTTTTACGCACCCGTTAATTCTATCCAAAGTCAAAGTGACACCAGAATGTTTCCAAAAAATCTATAATCTTGTTCCCAGTGCACTACATTGTGGCTTCATCATACACACTGGCTCCCCAGCTGTTGCTGAGCAAAATAAAGGCAGCTTGCAGGGAAAATTTCATTTTTTTTTTGGCTTTATAAATGCAATTATTGATGCAGCAGATTCTAGACATGGTACAGATCTGCCATTTTACAGGTAGACTAAGGGGACCCCAAGCACTATATTGGAAGGAATTTTTCATTTTTATGCGTTCACTTTAAAAATCTAAAAATCACTGCTCATTTAAAAATTAAGTTTTTCACAAACTTTTTTTTTATTGATACATGTCCCCCAGGGCAGGACCCGGACCCCTATAACCATTGTATGCCCAATTACTTGCATATAAGCCTTCAAAATGGGCAAAAAAGATTTTTGACGTTCGGGTCCCATTGATTTAGATGGGGTTCGTTATTCGGGTCCGAACATTTGCGTTGTTCGAAAGTTCTGGTGTGAACTGAACAGGGGTCCGTTCGGCCCATCCCTATTGGCGGATTCCAGTCTGATGTTGGTCCAGTCAAATTCGGTGTCCCTCAGGGCTCAATCTTGTTAGCATTTATATGTTTCCGCTTGGCCAATTGCTTAGATCTCATGGGCTCAATTATCACCTCTATGCTAACAACACTGAGATTTACATCCACACTAAACCAGATTCTTCTTTGGCTGCTTTTCTCCTATCTAACTGTATTCATGATATAAGAGCTTGGGTGGCCCATACTTTCCTACAATTAAACTGTGACAAGTCATGCTTATTGGCACTCCCATCAATTATGTAAGGCTAGTCCTAATAGCTTATCTATAGATGGACCTGTAATTAAGCTTTAGTCTAAATTGAAAAATATACAGCTGATATTTGATGCTAGCTTAACCTTTGATCCACATGTAAAAAATGTTGTCAGAACATCTTTTTTTTCACTCGAGAAATATTGCTTGACTGCATCCTATGCTATCATACACTGTAGCTGAAAAGCTGAGCAATACATTTGTGTTCTCCCAACTCGACTACTGCAATGCTCTGCTCGCTGGTGTATCTAAATCCACCATTAATTGACTACAATATGTACAAAATTCTGCAGCCAGAACCCTAAGACTTATACAAGTGATCATATTATCCCTATCCTGGAGTCCTTGCACTGGCTACCCGGTTTCAGGTTTTGCATAGACTTGAAGTTCCTCTTGCTCGCCTATTATTATTATGATACAGGATTTATATAGCGCCAACAGTTTACCTTGCACTTTACAACTTGAGGGTAGACAGTACAAATACAATACACTTTGATACAGTAGGAATCAGAGGGCCCTGCTCCTTAGAGCTTACAATCTAAGAGGGAAGGTCAAGACATACAAGAGGTAATAACTGTGGGCAATGTGCTGATTGAGAAGATAAATGTACAGTTGTTAGGTGGGGCCAAATAGGCTTCTCTGAAGAGATGAGTTTTCAGGGATCGTCTGAAAGTGGATAAAGTAGGAGAAAATCAGACAGATTGGGGTAGAGCATTCCAGAGGGTGGGTGAGGCTCTGGAGAAGTCCTGAAGCCGAGCATGGGATGAGCTGACAAGGGAGTTTGAGAGCAGGAGGTCTTGGGAGGAGCGAAGAGAATGATTAGGTTGATATTTTGAGACTAGGTTAGAGATGTAGCTGGGGGCCAGGTTGTGGATGGCTTTGGAAGTTATAGTTAGTATCTTGAATTTAATTCGGTGACTGAGTGGCAGTCAATGGAGGAATTGGCAGCGGGGTATAGCAGACGCTTAACGGTTTGTGAGGTGGATGAGCCTAGCAGTAGTGTTCATGATGGACAGAATTGAGGATAGCCTATTTAGAGGTAAGCCAATGAGGAGGGAGTTGCAGTAGTCGAGGCGGGAGATGACCAGGGAGTGGATTGGAAGCTTTTTTTTTTTATAAGGCTCTTCATGGCCCAACATCTGTCTGAATGTTTATCAACTTACTGCCCCCCTTGTAACCTCAGCTCCTCAAATTCTGGTCTTCTGTGTGTCCCCTCTACTCACCTACACTCGGTGGGCAACAGAGCCTTCTCCTATGCTATGCTCCAAAACTCTGGAATTCACTTCCAAAGAACACCAGAGAGTCATCTTCTCTAAATTCATTTAAATAAAATCTAAAAACATGTTTCTTTCACTTTAGGCCCCTTTCACACATATGGACTGTTCGTCCATTTTTCATCCATCCGTTGACGGATGAAAAACGGACATCAATGCATGTCTATGTAAAAACGGATGACAATGGATGACCATCTATTTTCATCCGTTTACATCCGCTTCCATTAACATCTGTTTGTTTTTTTTGAACGAATGAAAGCTCTATTTTTTATCCGTCCAAAAAATCAAATGAACAGTTTTTCATCTGTTTTTGCATTGGTTGTTAAGGGCAACCAGTCACTGTGAGAAGGGGGGGGGGTGTGCTGAAGAATGACAGGAGAGGTGAAGAGATGTACAGTGGATATAAAGTCTACACACCCCTGTTAGAATGTCAGGTTTCTGTAATGTAAAAAAATGAGACAAAGATAGATCATTCCAGAACTTTTTCCACCTTTAATGTGACCTATAAACTGTACAAATCAGTTCAACAACAAACTGAAATCGTTTAGGTGAAGGGAAGTAAAAAAAGGCATGCACACCATTTTATTACAGAACCCAGTCTTTCTGGGTATGAGTCTATCAGCATGGCACATCTTGACTTGGCAATATTTGCCAACTCTTCTTTGCAAAAACACTCAAAATCTGTCAGATTGCGAGGGCAACCCCTGTGCACAGCCCTCTACAGATCACCCCATGGATTTTTAATGGGATTTAGGTCTGGCCTTATGTTCTTTCCTTTGTTGATTTGGATGTATGATTTGGATCGTTGTCATGCTGAAAGATGACGTTCCTCTTCATGTTCAGCTTTCTAGCAGAAACCTGAAGGTTTTGTGCCAATATTCACTGGTATTTGGAACTGTTCATTATTCCCTCTACCTTGACTAAAGCCCCTGTTCCAGCTAAAGAAAAGCAGCCCCAAAGCATGATATTGCCACCACCATGCTTCACTGTGGGTATGGTGTTCTTTTGGTGACGTGCAGTGTTGTTTTTGTGCCATGCATATCTTTTGGAATTATGGACAAAAAGTTCAAACTTGGTTTCATCAGACCAGAACACATTTTCCCACATGCTTTTGGGAGACTTCAGATGTGTTTTTGCAAAATTTTGCCGGGCTTGGATATTTTTCTTCATTAGAAAAGGCTTCCATCTTGCCACACTTCCCCATAGCCCAGACATATAAAGAATACAGGAGATTGTTGTCACATGTACCACACAGCCAGTACTTGCCAGATATTCCTGCAGCTCCTTCAATGTTGGTTCTTTAGGTCAAAAGGATGAACTTTGGTCTGTAGATGAGGGAAGTTTAACCACTAAACCTTTTTCTGACATATGTTGCTCACAAGTTAAAATCTATAAAAAATATGTAGAAGAATATATATTGGCCTAAATATGTAGAAGAATATATATTGGCCTATACCGATGAATACATTCGTTTTTTTATATATATTTTTTTGGATATGTATTATAGCAGAAAGTAAAAAATATTATTTTTTTTCAAAATTGTCACTCTTTTTTTGTATATAGCACAAAAAAGTTAAGGCAATTGCATAATGTGCTAGTATGCGTTGGATGCTAGCAAGTTATGAAATACTTGAACAAAGCGCTGTCCTGTCACAGCTGAGAGGACTGATATCATCTCCCGGTCTTTCTTTTTGGTCCATTGCGCTATGTGATTGGCCCGAGCCGCAATGACGTCAAGCGCACGGGTGCCCTCGGTTCTGCAGCAAAGCTCTGAAGGTCCGGCAAGGTGTGCTGGACCTTCAGAGCGCATGCGCACGGTTATGTAACTGTCTGCATCCAGGGTGAACGGTGCACGTTTAGAAGATATTCATTTTACCTACAGGTAAGCCTTATGGCCACAAAATCTGTCAGATTTTTTCCGACGGATTTTGTCCGACACTGGTGTTGCATACACACAGTCGGACAAAGTTGTCGGAAAATCTGATCATTCTGAACGTGGTGACGTTCGTTGCGCACGACGGAACTACGTAGAGGCTATTAGCCAATAGCTTTGGTCTCGTAATTTGATCTGAACATGCGTGGCACTTTGTCCGTCGGAATTCTCTACACAAGATCGGAAAAAGTCCGATTGGATTTTGTTGTCGGAAAATTTGAGAGCAGAATCTCAATTTTTTCGACGGAAAAAGTCAAATGGAGCCCACCCACGATCGGATTTTCTGACAACACGGTCCGATCGGACATTTTCCGTCGGAATTTCCGACCGTGTGTACGGGACATTATTATAAGCTTACCTGTAGTTAAAAATCACCAAGTGCACTTTCACCCCCTTCCTGCCCAAGCCAATTTTCAGCTTTCAGCGCTGTCGCACTTTGAATAACAATTGCACAGTCATGCAACACAAATAGAGCTTTTTTTTGGTTGTATTTAATCACCACTGGATTTTTTATTTTTTGCTAAACAAACAAAAAAAGACCGAACATTTTGAAAAACAAACATTTTTCATAGTTTGTTATAACATTTTGCAAACAGGTAATTTTTTCTCTTTCACTGATGTGCACTGATGAGACTGCACTGATGGGCACTGATAGGCTGCACTGATGGGCACTGATGCGGCGGCACTGATGAGGCAGAACTGGTGGGCACCGATGGGCACTAAAAGGTGGAACAGATGGGCACTGATGAGGCGCCGCTGGTGGGCACTGATGAGCTAACTCTGATAGGTGGCACTGATGGGCACTAATAGGTGGCACTGATGGGCACTGATAGGCGGCACTGATGAGCAGGCACTGATGGGCACTGATTGGTAGCACTGATGAGCACCGATTGACAGCACTGGTGGCACTGATTGGAAGCACTGGTGGGCACTGATAGGCAGCACTGGTGGGCACTGTTGGGACTGCACTGACAATCAGGACATTGATAATCAGTGCCCTGATTATCAGTGTAGATATCCCTTTAACACAAGCTGGTTATTGTCTCTCTTCTCCCCTCCTCACACTATTAGCGTAAGGAAAGGAAAGCCAATAATCGGCATGTGTTTTCTTCATGATCAGCTGTCATTGGACCCAGCTGATCATGTAGTAAAGGGCCGATGTGATAGACCCTTTATCCCGATCTGTGATCAGTTGAGTCCGAAGGCTATGGGGTTGGGGAGTGGGAAGTGGTTAAGCTTTCACTTAATTGTCCATTTTTCCTTTGTTTTATCCAGTGTATTTCTTGTGTTTTCTTTGTCAAGAGCTTTGAGAAGTAACCTTCAAAGGTGCTATATAAAATAAAGTTTATTATAATTAATATTATTACCACTAATAAAAGGAGTTAGGTGGACTGGTGCACTACTGCAATGCCTAGTTGAGAAGCTGAAATGCTGAGGATTAAATTTTTCAAAATGTCTGGAGAAAAAAAAAAAAGTAAAGTATATAACGATTTTTATGCTGTCCATAGGCATGACATACAGAATGTGGCCAGGTTACACGCTAGTCTAAAGACATTATAACCCTTTCTATTTGCACCTTGTGTTTTTCACCTGAAAAAGATGTGCATTGATCCTGTAGTTTCATGGTGTAAACATGCACAGCCTATAATGGAGAAAATCTTCACATTCCAATATACTGTATATACCATAGTTTGTAGACGCTATAACTTTCACACAAACCAATTAATATGCACTTATTACATATTTTTTTTGGCCTACATTTACCCTATGAAGAAATTAGATATTTTTTATTTATTTTTTTATTATTGGATTTGTTTTATAACAGAAAAAACCCAGTGGTTATCAAATATCATCAAAAGAAACTTTATTTGTGTGCAAAAATGTGTATGCATTTCATTTGCATATAGTGTTGCATGACCAAGAAATTACCAGTTAAAGTGGCACAGTGTTAAATAGAAAAAAATGCCCTGGTCATGGAGGGGGTTAAAGCCTTCCAGTGGTCAAGTGGTTAATTAACCGCTTGCCGACCAGCGCACGCTGATTTACCTCGGTAGAATGACACTGATAGACAAAAGGGCGTACAGGTACGTCCCCTTTAAGAAGCAGTGTCACGGGCGCATGTACGCCTGCCACGGTCTCCTTGACCGTGACCGCAGGTCCCACGGACTCGATGTCCGCCGGGGGAGAGGAAGAACAGGGAGATGTAAACAAAGCATTTCCCCGTTCTGCCTAGTGACAGGACAGAGATCACTGCTCTCTGTCATCGAGAGCAGTGATCACTGTCCTGGGTGTTGAAGCCCCTCCCCCTCACAGTTAGAATCACTCCTTAGGACACACTTAACCCCTTCACCACCCCTAGTGGTTAACCCCTTCACTGCCAGTGTCATTTACACAGCAATCAATGCATTTTTATAGCACTGATCACTATATAAATGACAACGGTCCCAAATTAGTGTGAAAAGTGTCCGATCTGTCCACCATAATGTCTCAGTCACGATAAAAATCACAGCTAACTAATTAAAAAAAATTAAAAACAAAAATGCCATAAAACTATCCCCTATTTTGTAGATGCTATAAATTTTGCGCAAACCAATCAGTATACATTTATTGGTTTTTTTTTTTTTACCAAAAATATGTAGAAGAATACATATCGGCCTAAACTGAGGAAAAAAAATATTTTTTATATATTTTTTGGGGGATATTTTATTATAGCAAAAAGTAAAAAATATTGTGTTTTTTTTTCAAAATTGTTGCTCTTTTTTTGTTTATAGCGCAAAAAATAAAAACCGCAGAGGTGATCAAATACCACCAAAAGAAAGCTCTATTTGTGGGGAAAAAGGGACATAAATTTTGTTTGGGTGCAACGTTGCACGACCGCGCAATTGTCGCAATTGCGATTTGGCAACGCAGTGCCGAATCGCAAAAAGTGCTCTGGTAAGGAAGGGGGTAAAATCCTCCGGGGCTGAAGTGGCTAAAGTATAACTAAAAGGCAAAACTTTTTTTTTAGTTTTGGATGGAGTGGTGAGGGATTAGAATGCTTGTTAACTTTTATTGCTTTCTGTGCCTCTGTGAGGGAGATTCACCCTCTCTATCGGTCCTGTTTACCATTATCATCGAAGGGGAAAGTAAAGAAAAATCCCAAATTTTGGGTTGTCCACAGAAAAGTAACACAGAGGGAATCTACCATTGGGGACACTAGTTCCCCCAGGAATTCCCTTAATTTGCAGGGATTTTCTCTCACTTCCTGTTTAACTATATGACAGGAAGTGAAGGAAAATATCCACAATGGGACACAGATGACAAAAAAAAAATTCTGACAGGGGTAATAACCCTCCCTTGCTCTACCCAATGTGAAAAAAAAAGTTTGGGCTATAGTTCTACTTTTTTTTACATTTCTAAATTTCCACATCCTGTTATCTGTTATGCCCTGTACACGGTCGGACATTCCGACGACAAAATCCCTCAGATTTTTTCTGATGGATTTTGGGCCAAACTTGTCTTGCATACACACGGTCGCACAAATTTGTCGGAAAATCCGATCGTTCTGAACGAGGTGAAGTACAACGCGTACGTCGGGACTATAAACAGGCCAGTAGCCAATAGCTTTCGTCTCTTAATTTATTCTGAGCATGCGTGGCACTTTGTCCGTCGGAATTGTCTACACACGATCGGAATTTAAACGATTATATTTTGTTGTTGTAAAATTTTAGATCCTGCTCTCAAACTTTGTGTGTTGGAAATTCTGATTCGACGGATCGAATTTTCCGACAACACGATCCGTCGGAATTTCCGACCGTGTGTACAGGGAATTACACCTACTTTCAGAATAAAGTGCCATAAAAGAAATAATGCAGTTATATCTATTTTCAAAATGTTATTGAAGATTTACACAGAAGGTTATACAAACCCACCACATACAACGCCAACAGTCTCCCACACAGTAGGAATCTATTAGCTCCACTGTGTTTTAGCTGAATGAAGGCCTTAGTAGCCAGTGTTTGTGCAGATCACCCTCAGCTCATGAAAAATACACAGCAAGTCCGGCAAAGATAGTGGCAGGCAGAGATATCTGTTCCAACACTGTAAAAACACTCATAGATTATTGAAGGCTATTGCCATTTTTCAAAGGCTTTGTTCCCTTTCTTAGTGCTTTGTTCCTCTCCTACGTGCTTCATTTTATGATGCATTGTGCCAAGCGGCACACTGTAATTCATTTCTAGTATGAAATCTCTCTGACAACAGAAGCCATTTCATGTTTATGGTGCTGATTAGCCCAATTCATAATGAAAGCTGAACATTCCACAAGCACGCTGCAACAGCTGTGTGGTGTTTTCCACAAACCTACATTTAATACATCGCAATTTGGTGGTCTATAAAATCAGATTCAAATTCTGTTGATGTGGGAATGATAATACTGTGAATAAAATGCTAATTTTTAGGGCTTTTTGTCTACCAACGTGTGTCAGGTACCTAGCTGCCTCTTTCTACTTATATGCTATTATCAACCTGCACGGGCTTCCTGAAAAATCTGTTTGCATTCAAACCTACTCCATGAATATACATTATATTGTCAAAAGTATTGGGACTCCTGCCTTTACACGCACATTAACTTTAATGGCATCCCAGTCTTAAGCTGGCCATACACCGATAGATTATCTTCAGATTTTGATGGAAAAAGTGCAACAGATTTCTCCATGTTCGCTAAACTGTGTGGATGGAGGAATCTCCCACTTGTTCCAATTAACCATAGAAAATCTGCAGATAATATATAGGTGTATGGCCAGCTTTAGTCTGTAGGGTTCAATATTGAGTTGGCCCACCCTTTGCAGCTATAACAGCTTCAACTCTTCTGGGAAGGCTGTCCACAAGGTTTAGGAGTGTGTCTATGGGAATGTTTGACCCTTCTTCCAGAAGCGCATTTGTGAGGTCAGGCACTGATGTTGGCTGAGAAGGCCTGGCTCGCAGTCTCTTCTCTAATTCATCCCAAAGGTGTTCTATCGGGTTATGGCCAGGACTTTGTGCAGGCAAGTCAAGTTCCCCCACCCCAAACTCGCTCTCATCCATGTCTTTATGGACCTTGCTTTGTGCACTGGTCCAAATCATTTGGTGGAGGGGGTATTATGGTGCGGGGTTGTTTTTCAGGAGTTGGGCTTAGCGTCAGCATACCAAGACATTTTGTACAATTTCATGCTCCCAACTTTGCCCCTTCCTGTTCCAACATGACTGGGCACCAGTGCATTAAGCAAGGTCCATAAAGCCATGGATGAGCGAGTTTGGGGTGGAGGAATTTGAATTTGAAACTGCTTTGTGCCAGTCTCCTGAATGTAAACACTGAAGCGACGTTACAACGTCACTTCCTGTTTACTCAGCTGCCAATGGTGCCGGATTTAAAAAAAAATATACAGTATTCAGAAAAGCTGTTTTCAGCGATCTGAATACTTTGAAGTGCAAAGGCGGGGTTGGAGGTCTTTTAGACCCCCGATCCCTCCATAAAAAGGTACCTGTCATCACCTATTACTGTCACAAGGGATGTTTACATTCCTTGTGACAGCAATAAAAGTGATCAATTTTTTTTTTTTAAAGCACAATTTAATAATATAAAAATAAATAAAAAATATATATTTTTTTAAGTGCCCGGGTCCCCGCGAGCTTGCGCAGCAAAGAAAACACATACGGAAGTCGCGCCCGCATATGTAAACGGTATACAAATCACACATGTGAGGTATCGTCGCGATCGTCAGAGCGAGAGCAATAATTCAACCACTAGACCCCCTCCTTAACTTTAACCTGGTAACTCTAAAAAAAAATTTAAGTTTCGCCTAAGGTGACTTTTAGATACCGTAGTTTGTCGCCATTCCATATAAGTGCATGCAATTATAAAGCGTGACAAGTTTGGTATCTATTTACTCTGCGTAACATCGTCTTTTACATTATACAAAAAAATTAAGCTTACTTTACTGTTTCGTTTTTTTAAAATTCATTGAAGTGTATATTTTCCAAAAAAATTGTGTTTGAAAGACCGCTGCACAAATACAGAGTGACATAAAATATTGCAATGACCACCATTTTATTCTCTATCTAAAAAATATATATACAATGTATGGGGGTTCTAAGTAATTTTCTAGCAAAAAAAATACTGATTTTAACTTGTAAGCAACAAGTGTCAGAAAAAGTACTGGTCATCAAGTGGTTAGGTGGAACACCACTTGAGAAAAAAGGGTGAACCAAATATCTGCACTAATTAAATGTGGGTGTGTATTGCAGCCAACACAGTTTGTTGATAGGCAAACCAAATAAATGTGAAAAAGCTAGAGTGTGGCGCTATATTAAATAATGTGGTAAAATAGTGATCAAAAAGTCCATCAGTCCAAGATGAAAAAAACACAAATTCTTGTATGTTCATGTATTGGATCTTCAAACAAAGTTCAGTGGATCAAAACATTACGAAACATCTTCCAACGCATATAATTTCAAATCTGCTTACCAGAATGTTGAAAATAGTGAGCGGTGTTATCACACGGTGCCAAAGGTTTGGTGATGAGATGAAATAAACAATGGTGGCGAAAGCCCAGATCCAGAAGACTTCAGTGGACGGATAGTGACAGGATATTTAGAGCCAAAAAACACTGCAAAGCTGGAAAGATTCTCCCAAGGAAATGGAGGAAAAAAAACAGCCACAATAGTGAAGCCCATAAAAAGTTCCAAAACTTTTTATTACTTGTAGTCTACTTACAGAAATGTGCAGACATCAGGGCATAAGTAAAAACAACAGATCCACGTACTTGCATCAACCCGCCTGACATGTTTCATCCAATGGTGGATATCATTGGATGAACCAACTACTCACTGCAGTTTGCACACAGACTTATCACATGCTTGAGTTGTTGTCGTAGGATATCAATCGAAAGCATGTCTGGAGTTTCTGGGTCTGGCTCCCTGCTTAAGTCCAACTGCGCTGCTAGTTCCATAACTATTTGCAACTGTTTTCTAATTTCTATAGGTGATACATATGGAAACTCTAGGCATCCTCTAAACCTAGGAATAGCTACCCTCGGTGGACATATAGATAGTATACATATTAACCTGTATCCTTCTCTAATGCTACCAGGTACTGTTGTCTTTTAATAAAAGGGTATGCTTTCTTCGCCCCACTTTACAGTTGTGCAGAATTGAATGGGACATCAATGAAGAGTATACGGCTGACTAGTATGGCAGGTTATAGACTTTGAGGTTGATTTACTAGCAGTGCTGGGGACATAAATATGGGGCTTTGGGGGCACCTTAGACAACAGCGATTAAGAGGGTTTACTAAAGCTAAATTAGATCTTTATATATAACTTTAAAATTCATGAAAGTGTTCCTTTTCCCAAAAAGTTGTGTTTAAAACACTGCTGCACAAATACTGTGTGACATAAAATATTGCAACAATCGCCATTTTATTCTCTAGGGTCTCTGCTAAAAAAAAAATATATATATAATATATATATATATATATATATATATATATATATATATATATATGTATATAATGTTTGGGGGTAAGTAATTTCCTAACAAAAAATATGGATTTTAACTTGTAAACACCAAATGTCAGAAATAGGCTTAGGCGTGAAAGGGTTAATATTCAAAGTAAACTCACCTAACCATCCATGTCTTCATGCTTTATTTTGCTGAAATAAACGTAAATATAATATACCTTCCCATCTACTGTATTTACTAATGCTAGCAGCATAAGGATTACAAAAAGTAAATACTTTTAGGACTCTGATTCACTCTGATTAGACCTCAACCCAATTACTAAAATCCCATAAAACATTTTAAAATATCCTGTCTTTCATTAAAATAATACCTGGTGATCCTGCCATGAAGATCTTTCAGGCACTTCTTATTGTAGGGTATTCTCCAAATTCTGCTCTTATGTTGTCACATTGTCACATGCTTCTCCAATAGAAGCTACAAGTGTCATGCCGAAAAAAAAATGTACAGCCAACATAGAACATGTGCATGTAGACAGGAACAGGCTACAAAAAAGTGTGTAGAAGTCCAGCAGCACTGAGATGCAAAAAGAATGAAACGCAAATGAAAATAGTTTTTATTTAAAAAACTAGACATTTTTATTTGGTTCACTGTTCTTTAGCCAACTAGATTTACTAGAACTGGTGCATACAGAATCTGGTGCAGCTGTGCATAGTAACCAATCAGCCTCTAAGTTTTATCCCTCGTTCACACTGAACGCGGATTTGAAATCGTGCAAGTTCAGCTGATTTCAAACCCGCATTTCAGTGCGAGTTCGTGGGGGGATTTGAAAGACATCTCTGCGGGTTCATGCACAGATGTCTATTGAAATCACTCCCAAAGTCACCAAAAGTAGTGCAGGAACTCTCTTTGGAAATCGGTGCGCAAAATCGGCATTGCACCAATTGGGACAGTGCCTTTCCAGGCAATAGGCTGCGATTTGACATATCAAATCAATTGAACAAGTTGAAGTTATAAGCTGATTGGTTACCATGCACAGCTACACTAGATTCTGTGTGTTCCAGTTTTAGCAAATCTCCCCCTAAATGTCTTCCATTTAGAATTTAGATCTAAACTCTTTCTGCTGTGGAAGGGGGTTCTTCAGTGATTACAGACCTCAGCTACATTTCATGGTAGAGTAGAGGCCTCTATGAAGTTCAAGTCTATGCCTGAATTTAGCAATACTTATAATGATTGGTTGTTGTTAGAATTATCTGTTCATGGCAATGAACAACCTACAGCAACAACATCCGTACAAACCAATCCACTGATTTCCGATAAGGGCTCATACTTCAACAGCTGTTATAAAAAGGCATTGATGCCGATGTCAGGAAATGGACATCTGTCCTCCATGAATAAATAGTATATTATAAATCTTTTATTGTCAGTCTGTTTAAATTAGTTTCTCAGAGATTTTCGTTATTGGGAGAATAGCCAGCCAACTCTATAAACGGTCCTACATGACATCATTTTTGAAAATCATTTGGATAAGAAATGCATAATGACACACAAAATGAATTGCACTTCCTGGAATCATTTGGGTACATTGGTGTATAATGTCACATTAAGCATAAGCCCAGCATCTGAAAACTGAACGCAAACACAAAATGAGTGCAGAAAAAAACAGATCCAAATACAAGCTAATTTTATGATGTAAATGGTGAAATATTGTATATTCATTAAAATATGCCTTGTTTTATTGTCATTAGGATAATTCTACTAAGTATAAACTGGTGAATTGGAAGGGAGTATAAATAGTTAGTCTGTCCAAAATCAAAATTTTTGTTTTCAGCAGATGTTGCCAACTTAAAGCAGTAATAAACCCAGAACCAAAAATTTAATATATTACAGCGTACCATCATTAGATGTGGTGTCTGCAATAGTTTTCTTTTTTTAGCCCCCCCCCCCCCTCTGTTTTCACTTGGTGATCTGGCCAGTAAAACACCTCCTTTATTAGAATGCCTGTATTAGAGGACATTCTGGATGAAAGAGCAACAGAAACACCTTTGGACGGCAGCATTGTTGGGGAGAGGAGTGTTAGATGTACAGATTTAGCTATACTAAACAAATTGAAGCCCTATCAGGAAAAAAACAAAACAAATTGAAGTCAAACTCTGGCTAAGGCCCCTTTCACACTGCAGCGAATTGAAAGTCGCGCGATTTTGCCGCGATTTCGCTGACGTGATTTTGCCACGATTTCAGGGAATGCCTGTGTAAACTTGAGGTCTATGGACCTCAACTCGCACCAAAGTCGGAACAAAGTAGTACAGGGACTACTTTAAAGTCGCACAGATAAGAATGGTACTCATTGGAAATCATGGGGTACGACTTGTCATGTGACTTTGCAGCTTTAAGTCGCAGGACAAGTCACACAAGTGTGAAAGAGGCCTACCACTTAATAAGCAATTACAGCAAATAATTGTGTTCCCCTTCAGGTTTTACATAAATAAATAACAGCAGATCACTGTAAGCCCTCCTGTCAGTGATAAATGGTTTGTCTCAACTCTCTAGCTGCTACATCTGCAGTACAGCTTAGTCTGTAGAAAAACAACAGATGTACTACTGGCTGTATCACCAGATGAAAAAAATCCTAAAAAAAGAAAACAAATGGAGCCATTACATGTAAGAATTGATAAGCTTCAATATAATAAATGTTTGTTTTTTGAGTTTAATAACTCTTTAACTCACTCTCTGGTACCTCTAGTTCCTACTCTTCCTGATAAAACATAGAAGGTCTCACTTCTTAGGCTGTGTTTTCAATAATTTAAATGAAATGAAAAATGGGTGAACTCTTGGTAAAGGGTACGACAGGCAGAGTTGTAAAGAAGGGAACCAATATTTACAACTGGAATACTTGAGAAATAAAATAGGACAGTAGAGAGAGAGACGGCTCTTAAAATACTGATATTCTGGTACAGGACTCCAGAGGTATCTCAAAACCAAGACCCCTCGCTCTCAGTAATGTGTTGGTTCTGTGCTCTTGAAGTGGGTTCTCATTATCATATTTTTTGGCAATGTTCTCAAATATGACCTTTCTGGCCTGATGTGATGCTGTTACTTCAAAAGGTGCTATGTATGTCTTTTTTGTTAGATCCTGTCCACTATTTATTGGGTCTTCCCATCTCTGGCTTTGCAAAACCTGTAAAACATCTGATTTCCTATATTCTCCTGGCCGCTAGGGGAGCCATTCTTTTGTGCCGGTTGTCTATAGACCCACCTACCCTGTTTTCAGTTTCTACATCTTATAGCTGAAATCCAGAAGATGGAATACCTAACTGCCTACTGCCAACGATGTCCTTCCGCAATTCAACAGAATGTGGGAACTCTGGGACCAGTCTGAATATAGGGACTCGCTACCTTGAATTTCCACCATTTTTTAAACATCTTAAACTGTACCTCTCTGCTCATTCCATAGTACACCTGGACTGGTGTGTATGCTTTCCTTATAGGCCCCTTGCACCTTACCCATGTCAAGACTCTTTGTCGGTATTCAACACTGGATCCACTACCTGACTGCCTTTATTTTTACCTGTTATTGTTATTTTTGACTTATTATATATTCTGTAACATAAGATTTTGTAGTGTTCTTGTAGATTTTATTTTATCTTTATACTACATATCACAATTGCTGTTGACTCTTTTTTGTGTTGTTAATCATCCTTGAATCTCAGTAAAAATATAATTATGACAAAATGGGACAGTAGTTGATCACCTTTGCCAGCAATTACCAAAAACTGTAATTTGTATCCCTATAAAAAAGTCTCATACATCACAAGCCTAACAGTACCCCTGTCAAGTGACTTTTACAAGGGTCAGGCAATGCTTTGGTCAGATAACATCTTTCAATGGCATGACACACCATGATGAAGCTTCAAATGTTTATAACACATAGCATTACGCTCAACCATTCTTGGGGTCCTCAAGTCTTCAACAGTACAATACAACATTGTAAGTGGAGACTAACTAAAGAAAGTGGACTTTATAGGCACAAAAATACATATACTACAAAATATAAAAAAAGGGGTATTTTATTAAAATTTAAAAAATAAAATAAAATACTCCTTTTTTTTATATTTTGTAGTATATGTATTTTTGTGCCTATAAAGTCCACTTTCTTTAGTTAGTCTCCACTTACAATTACCTGCGGGATGTTGGCACATTTTTATTGGGCATGGTCATAATATCACCATATGACCTTACCTGTTTGAATGCACAGTGAAAAGTAGTACAACACAACAGCCCAGCAAACCAGTGGAAAAATTTAGTTTCATTACTATTTTTTAGACAGACTCCTGTCTATCCCAGCTGTAAAAACTTTCAAATGAAATGTCTAGTAGCATCAATACACTGACTGAAGAGCTAATTTTCAGAGGTAAAGGATGGGAGTAAATTTACCCCTGTCCATGGTTGAGTTGTCTGGTTAATTTCTTTCTGCTTACTTTATATTACTGTACTAAAAAGGATTTGGGTATTCTTAGTGTTTTTCTATGTATAGAGTGCAGACCAGGACCGTCTCCCTCTGCATTTCGAAGATACTATTTAGACGACTGCATTTACTGCACCCAAATAGAATGCAGGCTCTCACAAAACAGCCATAGGACTCTAAAACCTGCTGTCATTTTAGTACACTGGTAGCAGTGTATGTATAATAATGCAGAGGATACAGAGGGTAGGGTAGTGAGGGGGTGCAGAGGGTACAGAGAGCAGGGTAGTGGTCGGGGGTTCAGAGTGAGGTGTAATGAGGGTACAAAAAGAGTAGTGTGGGGTGCAGGTGGTACAGAGTGCTGTCAGTTGGTGATGCAGGTGGTTTGCTGCAGAGTGAGGTGTAATGGGATGCAGAGTGAGGTGTAATGAGGGATGCAGGGAATACAGAATGTGGGGTAGTGGGGGATGCAGAGTGCTGGGTAGTGGGGGAGGGTACAGAGTGAGGTGTAATAAAGGTACGTACAAAGTAGTGGGGGATGCAGGTGGAGCAGAGTGAGGTGTAATGAGGGCACATGGAGAGTAGCGGGAAAGCAGGTGGTACAGAATGTTGGTAGTTTGGAATGCAGGTGGTGCAGAGTGAGGTATAGGGACAGAATAAGGTATAATAAGGGAAGCAGGGGGTACAGAATGTGGGGTAGTGGGGATGCAGGGGGTGCAGAGTGTTGGAGTAAGGGAGATACAAAGGTGCAAAGTACAGGGGTTGCCGTATTTAAAAGTAGTAGTCAATGCAGGAGGTGTAATGTATCTGGTGTCCATTTTATGAGTATCTGTGCCTTAAAGCCTCCTGACCATATTTTTTATTTTAAATAAATTGGGCAAGAGTTAACATTTCTGACAGGTGTCTAATTCTGTCTGTGACCCTATTGGGGAGAATTTCTCTTACTTCCCGTCTCTGTGATGCCGATAGAAGGAAAAGGGGGAATGGATGTCATTGGAATAGGAAAACATAGATAGCAATAAAAAGAATATTACAAGTGCTAACCCTTCCCATACTCGCCAACAGTCCCGATTTTCCCAAGACAATCCCGATTTTTGGATCCTGATCTAAGGCCATCCCGATTAAAATTCCAGGATTTTGCATTTGTCCAGGGAAATCTGGACTGTTTTTGGCAAAGCAAGCTTCTGTTTTCAAAAATAATGGTGCCGCCACTGCGAGATCTCATTTCGGCTAGCCCCCCTTCAGTGGAGATGGAAGGGGCCTCCGATCTGTGCAGCCAATCGGCTTCTCTCTTCAGTGTACAAGTAGACAATTCTCTGATGCACAGAAGCTAGTTAGCTGCACGGATCGGAGGCCCCTCCCCTCTCCACTGAACACAGGGAAACAAGACCCACTTGCAGAGACACATGGAGTTGCTGCTAACCCTCCGCCTCATGGCCTGCTGCCGGTCTGTGAGAGGCAGAGCCAAGGGACTCTATCTTTATCTGCTGATTGTTAAACTTTCTGGAATACACATATTGCTATTGTGGTGTAGGATCTGGGCCTGCTGTCCCTCAATCCCTCTTTCTTTCCTTTTGTCTCTCTCCTTCCCTCCCTATTTCCTTCGTTCTTTTTCTTTCTTTCATTCTTTCTTTCTTTCTCTCTCCCTTACTTTCTCCCTCCATCCCTCGTTCATCTCAGACTCTAACCACACCCCCTTTGAGCAACGCCCCATGTGAGCTACGCCCAACTTTCGTTTAAACCACACCCGCTTTTCAACACATTTTTCTTTCCTCCCTCCCGACTTCAAATGCATGCCCCACCCCCTAATTATAGCAAGACTCCGCTTACAGACAAAAAAGTGTCCCTATACATTTTTTTGCAATGTTGGCAACTATGCCTTCCTCATCCTACTGAAAATGTCTTTTAATTCATGTTTTCATTGTATAGAATTTCCCTCACCCGCTGCTCTGACAGGAGGTGGACACACACACTTTTTTTATCCAATTGATGTGTGATTCGATTAAAACAAATGAATCCACAAACAAGCAATTCATTTAAACTGCCCTTCCAGTTGATTAAAACTCAATTTTGATTAGATTTGATCAAACTTAGTCGATCGGCCAAGGTGGAATATTATCAATCATTTTGTAGCAATGAAATACTTTGTTTATAAATACAATTGTATTTTGATTGATTTGATTATGATATGACATGGTGGAAACAGAGATACAATCAATACCTTATGATTATATGTTATGATCGTAACTTAACTATCCACAGAAATCCTCTTCCTACTGTGTGGTACATTTACTAAGTGGGCTTTAACTATTATTCCTATCAGAAGTGATCAATGGGAAAAGAAACTGATCATTTATTCATTGCGTTGCGCGGTCAGCTTTGCTCAGCGCAGTCCCATAGCATAGACAAGACAATCTGAATTGAGTACTATGAGTTCCGTTTACACCACAGTGCTATAGCGATATGTACTGAATAAGAGTAGAGCAAGCACTGCCTTTTTCATCATAGCATATTGTAGCGCAGTTCACCACATCCTAACTCAATGCCATCTTTAAGGACAAATGAAATGTGACTTTGTGACATTTTAATAAAGTAAAAAAAAAAAGTAAACAGTACAATTCGTAATTTATGATGTAGCTGCATGGCTCCTTTTAGGGCCCGTTCACACCAATTGTGGTGCAGAAAATGTGCATTTCCTGCATTAGATGGGAACGCGCTACCTTTGGTGCATGCATCTAAGAATTATGAGCACCTTGCAGTCACCCCTATGGTATCACAGTACAATGTGGATTGGTGCAGCATGTTTTTAAAAGCTGCACCTGGCATTCTTTTTGCACATTCCTGCACATTTGACAGCCTATTAAAATGAGTGGGCTGTCAAAAAATGTGTCGCATGGGATTTTTTTTAAATTGTGCAAGTGCCTGGTGAACCGGCCCTCACAGCACGCACCAGTAACCTCAATATAATGCAGCTGTTGGTGTGAATGAGCCCTAATAAATACAAAATGACAGAGGTTCTAACTCTTCTATTTACAATTAAATAAAAGGTTTTAGCTGGAGTTAGAGCTGGTTGTTAAGCCACATATACATATGTACACTACCGGCGCTGTCTCTTAATGCAGTGTGCCCCTTGTGTGTGTCATTTCTGGTGAGTCAGCTGGTTGGCAATCACATGACCGTCCGGCTCTCTCCTCTCCCCATCTGACAGCTGCAGCCAGTGAGGCTGAGATCCCCCCCTCCCCCGCGCTGACATCAGCCTGGAGGGGAGGAGGAGAGAGACTGCCGGTGACGTGATTGTCGATAGGCTCTCAGAAATTAGGTATAATCTGCTTTTTTTTTATAAATCACACACACATACAGGGACACACTAAGAGGCATTAAGAGACATCGCTGATAGCATAAACATGTATATGTTATTCTAGCAGCAGGAGGGGAGGCGACGGGCACTGTCACTAGCTGACAGGCAGGGAGGGAAGTGGGAGAGAGGACAGAGGAGAGACAGGAGAGCTGCGGATGACGGAGGCTCGTAAACTGACAATGGTGTCAGGGCTCAGCAGCCATGATAAATCGTGGTCAGTTTACAGAGAGGAGGGTAGAAACTAGCAGGATCAGCCAGGTATTTCAGATGATACAGGGTGCCAAATTACACAGTACAAGCACTGTGCTGTATAACATGCTTTAAAGGGACAGGATCCATATTTTTTTTCGGTTAACAAACGCTTTAAGCTGGCCTTACACGGTTCGAATCTCGGCCGGTTCCTGCTGACCCGATTTGAACCCTTAATAGGCACACTGATTGTACCAAGTTTATTGATCTATCAACTTGGGTAAAAACCAGCATGCTGGATTCTCTTGAGATTATCGCTAGCGGCTCCCATAGCCGCTAGCGATAATCACTGTCTTCTCCCCGGGGGGGAACGGCTTCTCCCGCATGCCCCCACCAACGGGAGAAGACAATTGCTGGCAAATATCTTTCCTGCAAAATGTGGTTGGTTGCAGGAAAGAAATTTGTACTGTATATGGTCAGCATTAGGAATGTTTGCACTTCTACAATGCAGATAGTAACCAGGCAACACGTAACCCATGCCAGTTATATAATATAATAAAGATAATAGAAACTCCCAACACCTACAAGGCAATAGACTTTCAATGCGCCCTCTACTAGGTACACATTTCCAGGGCTACTTATAAAAATATCAAGAAATAAATGAAGTTTCTTGAAAAGAAAGAAAAAAAAGTTCAAGTTTCTGAAGTCTAATCTTTATCCTCCCACATTTGCTTTCTGCATTTTTGCATTGAGTCATGTATTATAATCTGTTTCTACACTAAAATCATTCTGACAACAGAAGCCAATTCATGTTTATGCCACTGATTAGCTCAATTCATAATAAAGGCAGAGCACTCCACGAGCACACAGTAACAGCTGTGTGCTGCTTTCCGCAAACCTCCTTTTTATACATAGCAATTCACAGGGCCATAAAACTAGATTCAAATTCTCTTAATGCTGATAACATAATAAAACCACTAAACCTACTTTGTTTTTTTTTTCACTCTGACTTTTTTTCTTCGCTCATTTGTTTTTCGCTTTTTTTTTCTGGTTGTTTTGTCAGGAGACATAAATAGAGGCTCATTTGCATGTTTCAGGAAATGTCATGTCCTTTTAAAACAGACCTTTTTCTCCAATACCAAAAATCTTGCATGTTGATATTAAAACATCTTATTTTTATTTGTTAAATAAGAGACTATTTCTGTTACCTACATTAATTATATTTTAACTATGTGTTATTGCAAAAAATAGTAAACATTTGCTTTGAAATATAGAATGTATGAAGCTTTTAAACACTTTGTTGCTATAAATTATTTATTTGAATTCTTTATTCTAAAAGCCTTTTTTATGTCATGTGACTGGCACAGCACCAATTAGCACTGTGTAGACATAGATTCATACATCGGCAGAGTACTAGAAACAGGAAACACCTGGTCAGCATTAGGAATGTTCGTCATGTGACTACTGAACAGCAATGAATAGATAACATTCTTAGATGATGTTTTGTATTAAATTAAATACAGTGGCATGATTATACATAAATAGAAAGAATTATGGCAATTCAACGTGTGTGTTTAGTATCAATTTAAATACAAATACTTTACTTTATTTCTTTATTTTATTACTTTATTTCTCACAGGCCTCCTCTTCTCAGAAGGCTTACCATTTATTACAATTCCACCTACCTGGTGACTCTGCATAATACAGGAGTGGCAGAGATAAGATTTCCAACACAATCATGGACATTAAGCTCAATACACACTTGAGCAATTTTCAGCTTGTTTCCCTATACCTGGCTATGCCTGAATTCTATCAATATGCAGAATTCCATTCTTCCTAATTATCCCTGTTCACACTTGTATACTCAATCACAGACACTCTATGCCCTGCACTCAAAAAAAGCATGCACATGAGTGTATTTAGGCATTTTTGACCCCTTAGGTTTGACTGGAAGAACCTGTTTATGTTTTTGCTCCCATTTTTGTACACAGAGAACTCCTCCTCTCCTCTCAAACTGCTTTACTCCCCCTTGCCAATTCCTGGAAACAAATGCCTCAAGCTTCATACACATGCAAAAAAAATGGGATGCCTAATGCACCATGACGCACCACAAAAGGTACACGCTGTTACAGATAACTAAAGATACTAAAAATATAGTGCAAATATTAGTGAAATACCAAAAATGTGCAACAAAATAGTGATTAGAAACACCATGACTTTTAAGTCTGCTTTGAAAGTTTCTGACATGTTCTAAGTGGACAGAAACACTATGACTTTTAATGTGCTGTTTTAATCCCGATGTAATTAGCAAGGGGCTAAACCAAAGACCAGAAACACTATGACTTTTAAGTCTGCTTTGAAAGTTTCTGACATGTTCTAAGTGGACAGAATGTGCAACTTCCCCACATATTGAAGGCCGCAGGGGCACTGTAACATGTATAGTACATTAGTAGACACACAGGTAATAAAGGACTTAACCACATAATTAGGATTAGTAGCTGTAGAGGTAAAAAAAAAAAAAACAATTTTCCTGCCCTGACAATTAAGTCTGGCAAGCGGGATATTTCTTACATGAATAGATTACATGAAGCCAGTTAAATTATGAAAAAAAAAAAAAAAGTTACTCTGGTTCATCCAATAAATTTGGGGCAACGCAATGTCTCAAAGAAGGTACACCTCTATAGATAACTTGAGTAAGATTACTTGAGTTAGGTAATCCCGGATCTAAACACCTTGTCATTTTTTAATATATGCCAGTGCCTCTTAAAAATACTTTTAATGGCATAAAGTTGGGTGTAGAAAGACATAATCAGTGATCATGTAAATTTGTTAGAACCTCTGTCACTCGATTTTGCCCTCTTCTCCACAAGGAAACTCCTATCTGCGCTGTTAACTTAATAATGGTAAAATCCAACATTTCTACATCATAACCTTTCTCAATAAACCTCTGCTTTAACAGCCCAGTCTGAGCTATAAAGTCTTCTTCTTTGCAACTGTTCTGCTTAATTTGCAAACATTTACTATGGGGGACTGACATCAACCACAAACGATGGTGAAAACTGTCTACAGGGAAAAAGGAATTCCTATTAATGCTTTTAAAAAAGGTCAGAAAGTGTCAGAGTCAGCTTTCCCACATATTGAAGGCCGCAGGGGCACTGTAACATGTATACTACATTAGTGGACATACAGGTAATAAAGGGCTTAACCACATAATTAAGATTAGTAGCGGTAGAGGTAAAGAATACAATCTTCCTGCCCCAACAATTAAGTCTGGCAAGCGGGACATTTCTTACATGGATAGAAGCCAGTTAAATTATGAAAAAAAAAAGGTTTCTCTGGTTTATCCAATACAAGTGGGGCAACACAATGTCTCAATGAAGGGACACCTCTATAGATAACTTGAGTAAGATTACTTGAGTCAGGTAATTCCGAATCAAAACCTAAAACCTTGACATTTTTTAATATATGCCAGTGCCTCTTAAAAATATTTTTAATGGCATAATGTTGGGTGTAGAAAGACAAATTCAGTGATCATGTAAATTTGTTAGAACCTTGGTCACTCGATCTTGCCCTCTCCTCCTGCGCTGTTAACTTAAGAATGGTAACATCCAACATTTCTACATCATCACCTTTCTCAATAAAGCTCTACATTAACAGTCCCGTCTGAGGTATAAAGTCTTCTTCTTTTGGAACTTTTCTGTTTAATTTGCAAAAAATGACTATGCAGGACTGACATCAGCCACGAACGATGGTGAAAACTGTCTACAGGGATCAAGGATTTCCTGTTGATGCTTTTGAAAAGGCACGCTATTGCAGGAATTGGAAAATTAACAGATCAACAGTAAAGTATATTACAGCAGTAACACCAAAACATCAAAAAAATCTGTTTAAGCCCCGGTTCACATTTGAGGTGTCGTTAACATTGACATCTGCTACAGATCGCAACTGTAGTGCGTTTTGTATGCTCATGGATCGCAGGTTTCCCACACTGCATTCTAGTGTGATCCTAGGATTAATGTTATTGACAGATTGCATTGTATATGTAATTTTTTTTATTTTGCCCATAGCTCCACTTTAACATTGGAACAATTCAACTTTGCTTACAATACAACATTTGTAACACATTAATCTTCAATATAGATGAAGCTGGCCTCCCACAGTATGCATAAAGCATAAAGACATAGCAATACCCTCTTTTACAATTCAGCCACTTTAGTATTCAGTCAATATTTCCTTTACACAAGCGCATACTACAAAACAGACATTTTTAATGTTGCTTTTGAATTGCCGTTTATGTATAAACCTTTAGAAGTATATTTTTACTTGATTGATTTTCGCACAAAAGCATTTATACAATTCCCACAAATCTCCTCGGCGTTAATGTGCATCGGTACTGTTCTAAAATAATCCGCTTTCGATAACCTTTAACTGCCTCAGGGGCTCATACAAGAACAAGAGGCTGCAGAGTGGTGTCGAGGCTGGGAGTGCGCAGTGCCTGACACTTGCTAAAGAATGAATCACACCAACAAATATAGAAATAGAGTGATTACCTGTCTCTTCATTGCTGCAGTTGACTCATAGCACTCTGGAGTAAATGAGACGAGTCCACTCTACAAAACACAACAGAAAAAATAGTTCATGTGGTTGTCAGAAACTTCTGAGGTCTATACTAATAGCTACAGAAATAAATAAACTAGAGATCTGTAAAAAAAAAAACTATAACTAAAGTGTAACTAAACCCAGTAAATTGAAAATAGTTCATCCCCCTCAGTGCCCACAGCTTATAAATCTTCTTTTTACATTAAACTACTGCAACTATATACCTTTTTTGGATTATCTGTATACCACGGATACATGATAAACTGCACAGTTTCTCCAGTGCTGTGAGTTCATGTAGGAGGAGATTTCCTCTACAGCCTGTATACATGCCCACATGTGTGATGTCAATATCATGTGACCTGGCTAGCTCTGAGAACAAGTAAATGTTCTCTCCAGCATAAAAGACACAACTGAGCATGTGCAGGTCGGCTACCCTGCCTGTGTTAGCTGGCCTTCCCTAGATAGACAGTGCAGGAGGGCGAGGATCTGTGCATACAGGATAAAACAGCCTTTTTACACACTGCAGAGGATTAACCCCTTAAGTTCCACAGTGAGTATAACAAGCATGCTATGCTGCATATACAGACTGATTTTACTGTTGTGGGTTTAGTAACACTTTAAGGGCAGAACATGATACCGGTAAGAGACAAGTTTGAATATACACAGTTTAAATACTGGCTTTTTAGATTTGTAATAATGATCAGCTAATTTTGTAATCTGGGAATCCCTGCCAAGTAGCCAGGTCTCTGAAATTCAGTCTGATGACTGGTCAATGAAGGGGCAGGAAAGTGGTGGACAGGAAGGTGGCGATTGCCGCAAGCACACCAATGACCCCCCAGGCATTAGACGAATGAGAAGGTGGCAGCGGAGACTAACCTTAACATAGGAGGCAGGAGGAATGAAGTCCATTCTCCTATCCGTTCTCCCCAAGGCTGAACAGGAAGTGTGTCCTGAGACACAATTGGCCAGTATGTCTTGAGACACAATTGGGAGTCCTAACACTCCTTGGCCAATCGAGAGCTGCTTCCTGATTGGTTGGGAGGAGAATCAGGAAGACAATAGCAAATATTAATTCGCTATTGTCACACAAATGGGTGGGCTCGGGGGGTTCAATGCTCTGCGCCCCGAGCCCACCCTTTTTTGAATCCAATAGAGGTTCAGGCTCTAATCATGTGCTTAAAAAAAAAACATTGAATCCATGTGTCCGGCACCCTGCATGTAGATTACGGGCCAGGCGCGTGGATTGGGGGGGGGGGGGGCGGCTGTAGGATTTACTTTCTGGAATCCACCTGTCCTTAGCTCAAGCATGTACGCAGAAAAGTGTGCTTTGCTGAGAAAACCCCTCCTCCTCTCCTGAAGACTCCTGTGATGTATGACATAATTTGCCTAGGCAAGAAATCAGGAAATAACTGGAGAAATTTAAAAAAAAAAAAAGTTTAAAACAAGTAAATGTGATATACTTTCCTATCTACAGTATTTACTAATGCTAGCAGCATGATGATTAAAAATAATCAGTGTTGATTGGGAGAGTGAAGTTCCACTTTGACATGATCATCTAGGCAGTAACATGTAGGCACCAGCACCATATGGCTAATGAAAGATGGATGCAAGACGATGGCAGAGGCACAGGGTTACACTAATTACCTCCATATTTGTGTAGCTTTACAGACATAATACCATAGTCCCATACTAAATAAAACACTGAAGTTGAAATCTCCCCAAAATGAGAGGAAATACCTCTGTTGACAGTCCTACTGTTATAACTGTCTTCACAAGATACACAGTATATGAACTGTCATATCTGCCAAAAGATTTTAATTACTTTCACCAAGTCTTGTGAACCAGGCACCTCTACGAGATAAAACGGCTAGTTCCTGGACCTTTATTGCAATACCGGTACAGCTTAATCAAGAGCACACCAACATTCAATTGATGGACAATAAAGCAATATTTCTGCTCTCTTCTCCTTTCAGTTTGTTTCAGGTATTAGATTGACAGCACTGTGACAATGGTCACCAGGACAAATAAAGAGGGTAAATCTATCCAGTGGAGATATAAAATAAATGAGATGGGTTATAATCCTTGGCTACTCTATTCAAAACTAAATACAAGTTTTTCCTATAAATTATAATGAATAAAAGACTGCAATAATTTGTGTTTTTTTTTAATCCGCCTGGTGTTCAACTTTATTTTTGCAAATCTTGCAGAAAACGCTTGTATCAATAAATTTAACAATACCCAGAATGCACTGCACCAAAACAGAACAAAAAGTTACAGAACTCACCAGCTGCTGTAAAATGTCAACTACACAACAGGGATTAACACATCAAATCGCGAGCATGCATGGTGTAAGGAAAGTGGTGTAATGTAATATTATACATGTTACATTACATTAAGCCTCATCTGAATTCATTTACTGGTATGCTAAAAGTGCACTGGGACTTAAAGGACAGCTCCAGTTAGGATATAAATTGGAGATAGATTATTTTATATGCATATCATATATGTATATTTTTATCATGAGAGTAGAAGGGCCTCCCAGTTACATTTATTAATTCGTTTTCACTGAATGTTATTTTCTAAATCCTTTTGGGGGGAGAGTTAAATACAAGATAAACTGCATCAGTTTTTTTTTGATGTCTAAAACTCTTGTAAAGACAAAACACACCTGCATCCATTTAGAACAGGTAAGAGTCAAAGTGGTTGTAAAGGCTAAGTTTGGCCATACATTATATCATTTTATTTTTCAACTTGCTGCTTCAGTGTTTTTAGGTCATTTTGTCAGATGTTACTATAGTATACTGAAGTATAATTACAAGCATTTCATAAGTGTCAAACCCTTTTATTAACAATTACATTACGATTATGCCATGAGTCAATATTTGCAGTGTTGACCCTTCTTTTTCAAGACCTCTACAATTCACCCTGGCATGCTGTCAGTGAACTTCTGGCCCACATCCTAACTGATGGCAGCCCATTCTTGCATAATCAATGCTTGGAGTTTGTCAGAATTTGTGGGTTTTTTTTTTTTTTTTGTTCACCCGCCTCTTGAGGATTGACCACAAGTTCTTAATGCGATTAAGGTCTGGGGAGTCTCCTGGTCATGGACCCAAAATTATGATGTTTTGTTCCCCAAGCCACTTAGTTATCACTTTTGCCTTATGGCAGGGTGCTCCATCATACTGGAAAATGCATTGTTTATCACCAAGCTGTTCTTGGATGGTTGGGAGAAGTTGCTCTCGAAGGATGTTTTTGTACCATTCTTATTCTTAGCTGTATTCTTAGTCAAAATTGTGAATGAGCCCACTGCCTTTGCTGAGAAGCAACCCCACATATGAATGGTCTCAGGATGCTTTACTGTTGGCATGACACAGGACTGATGGTAGCGCTCACCTTTTCTTCACCAGACAAGGTTTTTTCCGGATGCCCAAAACAATCGGAAAGCATTTTCTTTAGAGAAAATGACTTTAACCCAGTCCTCAGCAGTCCAATCACTGTATCTTTTACAGAATATCAGTCTGTCCCTGATGTTTTTCCTGGAAGGAAGTGGCTTCTTTGCTGCTCTTCTTGACACCAGGCCATCCTCCAAAAGTCTTCGCCTCACTGTGCGTGCCAATGCACTCACACCTGCCTGCTGCCATTGCTGAGCAAGCTCTGCACTGGCGGTGCCCTGATCCTGTAGCTGAATCAACTGTAGGAGACGCTCTTGGCTTGGTTTGCTGAACTTTCTTGGGTGCCCTGAAAGTCTTCTTTACAAATGCAGTGGAAATGTTTTTTATGAGATTAAAGTGGTTGTAAAGACAGAAGGTTTTTTATCATAATGCATTTTATGCATTACAATAAAAAGCCTTCTGTGTGCAGCAGCCCCCCTCAACCCCCCTATACTTACCTGAGCCCCATCTTTTATCCAATGATGTCCACAAATGTCTTGGCCATCTTGGACTCTTCCTCCTGATTGGCTGAGGCACAGCAGTGGTGCCATTGGCTGCCGTTGCTGTCAATAAAAGTCAATAAAAGAGCTGAAAGAGCCTGGAGAAGAAACCCTACCAAGGAAAACCACACAAACTACAAAGGACTCACAGAGAACTATCACAAAGCATTCTTCAAAGCGAAAAAAGATTATTTCTCAATTACCATCTCATCGGCCTTAAACCGCCCTCGGGAACTTTTTAAAATAGTCGCTCAATCAATGAACCCGGTATGCTTGGAGCCCCCAGCAAACGAAACCCAAGATTTCTGCAATGAATTGTCCAACTTTTTCATCGACAAAATCAACAACATCCGGAAAACAATCCATCGGAAAAAAACAACCAACCTCAGTCAACCAAAGCAAAAAGATGATATCGACACAAACATCCCACAATCACCGAAGTTCTCTCTGACCCCAATCACCATGGACACCACCAAAAACATCATCAAAAACCTTCGAGACAGCTCATCACCAATTGACATCATCCCTACAAGACTCCTGAAAGAATGTTCCGACATCTTGGCTCCCGCCATAACTCACCTTATAAATCAGTCGTTTAAAGAAGGGATTGTTCCGGACACCCTCAAACAAGGGATCATCAAACCCCTACTAAAGAAACCCAACCTCGACCCTCAGGACCCTAACCACCGCAGACCGATAACAAGCCTTAACACCATCTCCAAGATTATGGAAAAAGCTGTAGTACAACAGATTCAAAGCCACCTGGACGCCCACAAACTCCTGGACCCTCTACAATCAGGCTTCCGCCCGGGCCATGGAACAGAAACAGCACTCCTCAAGATATGGGACGACGCCCTCGAAGCAGCAGATGACGGAGAATCATGTCTCCTGGTACTGTTGGACCTTAGTGCAGCGTTTGATACAGTGGACCACAATACTCTACTCATCCGCCTCACAGAAGTAGCAGGAGTCACAGACTCAGAGCTACAATGGTTTGCGTCCTTCTTAGGAAATCGCTCTCAGACAGTGAAACTAGGAGGATTCAACTCAGAAACCCGGGCAATCTCTTGTGGAGTCCCTCAAGGATCACCTTTGTCGCCAGTGCTCTTCAACATATACATCCGCCCACTCCTAAAAATAATCAGAAGATCAGACCTCTGCTTCCACTCATATGCTGACGACACGCAATTATATTTTCGTATCACCGGACAAAAAGACCATCATCAGCAATTAGAAAAATGCCTCACCTTGATAGACGACTGGATGACCACTAGCTCCCTGAAACTCAACGAATCAAAAACAGAGCTTATCCTGCACGCAAATCAAAATTCCCGGACCAAGATCCCTTGGTCACTACCCACCATCTTTGGACAGACTATCCCCCCAAGCACCAAGGCCAAGAGTCTCGGAGTCATTTTTGACTCAGAAATGTCAATGCATGCACAAATAGGAGCAGTAGTCAGTGGTTCTCACCATCTGCTCCGCCTGCTACGTAGACTCATCCCCTTCATTCCAAAGGAGGACAAAGCAGTGGTAGTTGGAACAATCATTAATTCACGACTTGACTACGCAAACTCCCTTTACATAGGACTACCCCAATATCAACTTGCGCGCTTACAACTTATCCAAAATACTGCAGCAAGGCTGATAACAGGAAAAAAACCCTGGGAATCCATCTCTCCTTCCCTGAGGACCCTACATTGGCTAACCGTAAAGAATCGGATCACATTCAAGACCCTCTGCCTCACCCACAAATGTACCCATGGAGACGCTCCTCAATACCTAATTGAGAAAATAAAACACTACACACCCAATCGCAGTCTTCGATCGGCTAACCAAAACCTCCTCATCATTCCCAAATCCCGCTACAAATCAAAGGGGGAGCGGAGATTCGCTGTTCAAGGACCACGGCTATGTAATGCTCTTCCTACCAACATCCGCATGGAAGAAAACCATCAGGCCTTCAGGAAAAAACTCAAGACCTACCTCTTCTAAGAAGTTTGACAACAAAGCACCAATACAGCGCCTTGAGGCGATTCAGTTCGCATTGTTAGCGCTATACAAATTATTCATTCATTCATTCATTCAGTTAGCCAATCAGGAGAGAGAGTAGGGATCCTTATCTAAATGGATACACGAAGCTGCAGTTCAGCTCGGGTGCCCCCCATAGAAAGCTGCTTTCTGTGGGGGCACTCAACAGGAGGGAGGGGCCAGGAAAAAGGCACCCAAGAAGAGAAGGATAGCGGCTGCTCTGTGCAAAACCAACTGCACAGAGCAGGTAAGTATAATATGTTTGTTATTTTCATAGAAAAAAAAACGAGACTTTACAATAACTTTAAATTAATTTTAATGGCAAAGAGGGACTTTGCAATTCATTTCAAATCATCTGATCACTCTTCATAACATTCTGGAGTATATGCAAATTGCCATCATAAAAACTGAGGCAGCAGACTGTGAAAATTAATATTTGTGTCATTCTCAAACCTTTTGGCCACGGCTGTAGTGCAAGGGCCTGCCAGATTACATACAAATTAAGAGTGTTTAGTTTTGACCTCAAATTATATGGTTTGTATAAATCTAAAGGGAAATTGTAAAAGAAAATTGCATAATGTATGGCTAGCCTTAAAGATTTTTACCTTAGTGCATTCTCTGCATTAACGTAGAAAACCTTTTAGTCCCGATTCAGACTGATGCAGTGCAAGAGTCGCACAGCGTCACAAATACACTCTGTTCATGCGAATCGCTGCAGGTGTCAACGTTATGTTAATGACACCCTAAAAAAATTTCGCAAAGGCAATGGGACTGGCTGTGCGACTGGCTGAATCAGTGTATGCACCTTTTTTGTGCGGATGCGGTGCGATTTGAGCCATACAAAATGAATGGGATAAAATCACACTGCAAAAAAGCACAGGTGATTTGAACAGTAATGCAGTGCAATTCCTGTCCGAATCACATGCAGTTCCCTGCACTGCATTAGTGAGAATCGGGACTTAGAGCCAGCGCCCCCTCCCCCTATATACTTACCTGAGCCCGATCTCGATCCAGCACTCTGCCCAAGAGCAGCGGGACTACGCTCTCTCTCCTCACTGGACTTAGAGAGAGCAGCAGGATCTATTGGCTCCTACTTCTGTCAATCAAAGCCAGTGACAAGGGAGCGGGGGAGGGGCCAAGCCACACTATGCGTGTCAATAGACGCTCACAGTGCGGCTTAGGAGTGAGATACTCAAAGGAAGGAGGAGCACCAGTGGGGGACCCCGGAAGAGGAGGATCAGGACTGCTCTGTGCAATACAGAGCAGATAAATATAGCATGTTTGTTATTTGAAAATATATATATATATTTCGCTTTAAAGCATATCTAAACCCAAAAACAAAAATGGAATATGTTGCATTGTCTGCCGGCTCTGTGAAACCTCTGCCCAACGCACCTTATCCCCCACCCTGCTTCTTTACTGTTGTCTGAGAGGAGCGTTGGGCTGTGTGCCCTTCAGCCAGCCCTCTCCTCTAACTTCCCTATTGTGCAGAGCGGCTGTGGGCTATCTTCCCCTTATGGAAGCGCTGGAGGGGCAGAGAAAGGAGCTGGTGATCAATAGTCACTGCTCATTTCTCTGTGAAGACTGAGCGATCAGCAGTTTTCTGATTGCTCAGTCCTCAGTCTTAGAGCTGTCAGGGGACAGCTGCAGCACAGGACCGACTCACATAGGTACCGTATTTATCGGCGTATAACACGCACTTTTTCCCCCTTAAATTCGGGGGAAAGTCGTGGGTGCGTGTTATACGCCGATCCCCCCCAAAAAAAGTGCAAAAAAAAAAAATCAAACGGCGCCGAAATACAGCGACCGCCGTCAATAAAAAAACGAGCGCCGCCGAAAAAAAACGAGTGCCGCCGAAAAAGACCGATCTGTCTGTTCAGCTCCGCTCGCAGTCCCGCCTCCCTGCGCTAGCTTCCGAAACAGCAGGGAGGTGGGACTGCGAGACAAGCCGAACAGACGGCTCGGGTTTTTCCGGCGCCGCTCGCAGTCCTGCCTCCCTGCGCCCGCTTCCGAAACAGCAGGGAGGCGGGACTGCGAGCCGAACAGACGGCTCGGGTTTTTCCGGCGCCGCTCGCAGTCCTGCCTCCCTGCGCCCGCTTCCGAAACAGCAGGGAGGCGGGACTGTGAGCCGAACAGACGGCTCGGGTTTTTCCGGCGCCGCTCGGTCTTTTCCCACGCCGCGGTCTTTCTAGGCGGCAAATTTAAATGTGGCTAACCTGCAAATGACACTGGCAAGCTGCAAAACACACTGGGCAAGCTACAAAAACACTGGGCAAGCTGCAAAACACACTGGGCAAGCTGCAAAACACACTGGGCAAGCTGCAAAACACACTGGGCAAAGCTGCAAAACACACTGGGCAAGCTGCAAATGACGCTGGGCAAGCTGCAAATGACGCTGGGAAAGCTGCAAATGACGCTGACAACCTGCAAATCACACTGGGCACAGCTGCAAATGACGCTTAAATGTAAGTGTTTTTTTCCCTAAACTTCCCTCCTAAAATTTTTTTCCTTAAAATGCCCTAAACTTGGGGTGCGTGTTATACGCCGGTGCGTGTTATACGCCGATAAATACGGTAAGTATGAAGGTTTGTTTTGTTGACGTCTTGCACTTCTCCTTTAATTACTATAATTGTAAGATACATCTAGTGGTCATAATGAGGTATTTACCTGATTCACTAAATGTATAACATTTGATCTGGAGAGAAAATAGGATTTTGCATCTATTTGCACAGAACAATGTACACACAGTTTAGCAGGATGAACAGCTCTGCAATGTTTTCATACACACACTGTGGGTCCGTCTGCTATGCTAAAATGTTGCATTAAACTGCATAAATAACATGTGGGGGGGGGGGATTAGATCATATATCATATCTTTCCTCTGGCCAATCTTGTCTTTTAGTATGTTACTCACACTGTGTGTTCGACCAGTCTTGTACCCAGGTCTGTTGGTATATTGAACTTTTAGAAAGGGTTATTGGGCCAGTGATGTTGCGCAGGGGGTAGTACCACATCCAGTATTAAACAAGAATAAGAAAAAATCCCCTGTGTGGTGGACTTTTAAGGCACTATGTTATTTCAAAGGATTTTGGTAGAGTATGTTAATGATTTTAAAAACATTTATTTAGAAAATATGTAAACAAAAGCAATATTCATGTATAAAAACATGGAATGTTTGAACATATTTAAGAATTTATACACTGTCATATATATAGATGTACAATACAGTTTGTGATCTCTCTACCAACGCGTTTCAGAGTGCTAAGTTGCCTCCTTCCTCAGAGGTATATGCGAGAAGAAACCATATTTAGATAATATAGCAGTGTAGTCAACATTCCAATAATTGTGTCTTTAAAAACATGCAAGGGTACAGACGCCTTTAAGTTCACACTCTGGAGACCCCCAGTGGCACAAATGTGTGTACATGTTCACAGATGTCACACCCAGGAGGAAGCCCACATCTGGCCCAAAAAAAAACCTCCTTTACAGTAGGAGGTATGGCCTAAAGGGAGGGCAGGGAGAACCTGAGGACCCACTGTTGAAGATGAAGTTGTTCTTGCACAGAGCGGGTAGAAAAGCATAAAACCAAAGCTCTTTTCAACAGACGTTTTTTGTGACCGCTCGTCTCCACATCCAGCAATACAATGAAGCCCCTTCAGTTCCCATCGTCAGTGCCCATCAGTGCCACCTTATTGGTGCCACCACATCGGTGCCGCCATATCAGTGCCCGTCAGTGCCGAAAACCGAAGCAAAAGAAAAACTTTTTTTTTTTCAAAATTTACTGTCTTTTTTTATTTGTTTATCAAAAAAAAACAAAACGCAGAGGTGATAAAATACCACCAAAACAAAAACTCTATTTGTGGGAAAAAATTATGTTTGGGTAGAGTGTAGCATGACCGCGCAATTGTCATTTAAACAATGACGGTACTGAAAGCTTAAAATTGGCTTGGGCAGGTAGGGGGTGTAAGTGCCCTGTATTGAAGTAGTTAACAAAAAAGCACAATTTGTACAGATTGGAACAAAACTGTAGAACTGTTAAAGAAAGAAGAAAAAACAGTCTGCAATGTTTTTCTTCATCCCTTAACTCCTATATTTAATGAAGACTGGTCATGAAAGATGGAATTGCCCTATTTAAAATTCACTAATAACCATTTTAAGTTCTGGCGCTGTCTGAATGGCCAGACAATCAATGCGAATAGGACTTTTACAGCAGGAAATCCAGAAGCTGGAGTGAGGGAGATTGTTTCTAATGATGTAACATTCATTTGAGTTTCAGTAAATCCCCCTGTCTCTTGGGCTTATGCATTTTACCCAAGTGCATATCCATCTATATTGATTGAGGAGGACGAATGGATCTGGCGTAAGTTCAAAAAAATAAAAAATAAAAATTGACCATTGAGGAAGTGAAAGGGTTGTTTGAAAGCAGTCTATTCTCAGCCTTTCCCAAAACATAACAAGCATGTCAAAGGGTACAAAAAGAGATTAGTCTAAATGAAAAGTCTTCTGCCTGCCCGCCCTTTGGCCCCTAGCTGATTACTAATGATACAACCATTATTTCACTGATTGCAATTTTGAAACTCTATTACACTGCCAGGTCTGGGAAAGGTAAGTTACATATAACAATGAGATTTCTTTGTACTGTAAAAAAAAAAAAAAAAAATCAATGTTTAATATTAAAGGAAGAAAAAAGTAGATATCGTTTGCCTTGTCCTACCAGGCCAGTACAAGGGAAAATGAAATTGTATGTGTTTAAAATGCATTAGTTATAGTATATTAGCTAGAATAAAATATGAATTGACTTTAGATAGGAATATATTATGGAAAATAAAATAGTTAGGTCAAGTTGAACACACAGTTTTAACTTGCTATTTTATCTGAAATGAACTCAATATAACACCAGAAGCAAGTATGTAGTGCTTAGGAGTCCTAACAGAAAAAGTCAAATACATTTTCCTTCCAACTGCATTAGATTGAGGCACTCTGGAAAAAAAGGCAGAATATACAGGCTGCATGTAATCTGTTATTTGGTGGCCTGTATGTAGAATAATGTCTTGTTGCAGTCTGCACCTTTTGGTCATAACCTCAACTACAACCTCTTTTTGATGCCACATAGTTCAGCCACATCCCCGAGTGGCTGAACTATGACTTTTCCATCACACTCCTGATTAAATATTTGGCCATTTTAAGCTTAGGGAGGCTTTAAATTGTCCATTGTTTTGTTACATTGTTTTGTGAAAATACAGTAATTTATTGGAGGTCCTCCAACAATCCAAGAGCAGCATGCTAGTAACCCTTTTTCAAACAGAAATAAGTGGTAGTAATGGGCACAAAATTACATTTTTATTTGATAATGGTATTAATCCAAGGGTTGACTGGACTATGCTAATATTGGTAACAAAAATGGAAGCTGACAATCCATGATCCATGACTTAAATAAGACTTTAGATGCCTTTCGTAAAAAAAAAAAAAAACAACAACCCAACTTTTCTGTCCCTGTGCAAGAAAAAGTCTATACAGTACTGTCATAGCAACAGGGAGACCAGTACGTGTTGAAAAAGTAGGATTGTACATTGACAATACAATTTTCTATTTAGAAGGCTCAGACCTTTCCCCTAATACTGTTCTTATGGGTAATAACAATTTTGGTCATTATTTAGGTCTCATTGTTAGGGTGAAATTAGTGGCCGGTATAAATAAATCTCTCCTACATATAATTGGTTGTAGTTTTTTTCAATAATGGGTGTGTAGCGGTACCCCCGTAGGTGGGTAAGTGATGTGGCCCACCTGTCACCCTGCCCAGCCGGGCATTCACTTTCCAGTCACTTTGAGACAATGAACAGTCCATGTGCTTGTTTTTGTTATTTTATTAGGGATTTTAACCACTTTCAGACCGGACCATTTTGCTGGCTTAAGACCAGACCACTTTTTGCGATTCGGCACTGCATCGCTTTAACTGACAATTGCGCGGTCCTGCGACATGGCTCCCAAACAAAATTGACGTCCTTTTTTCCCACAAATAGTGCTTTCTTTTGGTGATATTTGATCACCTCTGCAGTTTTTATTTGTTGCGCTATAAACAAAAAAGAGCGACAATTTGGAAAAAGACGCATTATTTTTTACTTTTTGCTATAATAAATATCCCCCAAAAATATATAAAAACAATATTTTTTTGCTTAGTTTAGGCTGATACGTATTTTTCTACATATTTTTGGTAAAAAAAATTGCAATAATCGATTATTGATTGGTTTGCTCAAAAGTTATATCGTTTACAAAATAGGGGATAATTTTAAGGCATTTTTATTAATATTTTTTTTTTTTACTAGTAATGGTGACGATCAGCTATTTTTATTGTGACTGCGGCATTATGGCGGACACATCAGAAATTTTTGACACGTTTTTGGGACCATTGTCATTTATACAGCAATCAGTGCTATACAACTGCACTGATTCCTGTGTAAATGACATTGGCAGTGAAGGGGTTAACCAGGGGGTGGCAGTGTAGGGGTTAAGTGTGTCCTAGGGGCGTGATACTAACTGCAGGGGGGGGCGTGGCTGTGTGTTAGTGAACACTGATCTCTGCTGCAATCACAGGTAGCAGAGATCGGTGTCACTTCTGCCTTGAGGCGATTCAGTTCGCATTTGCAGCGCTATACAAATCATTCATTCATTCATACATTTACTTGTTGCTAGGCAGAACGGGGAGATGCTGTTTACTTCCGCATCTCCCTGTTCAGCCTCCCCGTGAGACAATCGCGGGTATCCCCACCGTGATCGAGTCTGCGGGACCAGCGACCGGAATCAAGGGGGTACCGACCAGCGCGCACGCGATGGCATGGCGGCATTCTTAAAGGAACGTACCTGTATGCCCTTATGCCTATCCGTGCAATTCTGCCGACATACATCGTCGTGTGCTGGTCGGGAAGTGGTTAACTTGGATGGGGTAAGGGAATTATGGGATGCCCGATGTATTGTACATCAGTCAATTGGCGGATTGTATATCAATAAATTAGCAGATTGTATATCAATCAATTGGCAGACTGTATATCAATCAATTGGGACAACTACATAAACTTCTCTGTACAAGTTACTACTCCAGTCTCCTCCAGCAATTTCCTTGCTTGCAGACGATTCCTCTTCCTTCCTCCTTCACAACTCTTTATCTCCCAGGAGTACATGTTTAGGCCTGACACTGGCTCAGCCAGGCCTTAGCAATTGCCTTTTGCAGGCAGGGGCCACAGCCCCCTATGGTGTAGCAAGAAATGAAATGTCTTTAGTGCTAGCTGTCCTACTGGTGGACTACTGCTCCCAGTCAGCCCACTTCAGGCCCAGCCAGCCCTCCTGGCTTCAGACTCCATGACCCATGACATTGCAGTCCTCACTTCTGGCTCTGCACCCATCTCTGACTGCATGCTCCCAGTCCTCTCAGGCATGTCTCCCCAGTCCTCCTGACTGCACAGGTCACTCACCAGCCCTCTTGACTGCAACCGGCGGTTCCCTCCTGAAGACTTGACCTGCTGTCCTCTCTTGCTCCTTCTGTACCTCCTGTCCAGAACCTTCACGCTTTCCTGAAGGCTACGTCCTGCACCTGAGTCCAGGCCCATTGTCACCCCCCAGACATTGGGGAGCATCAAAGGCCCCGACAACCTAGTACTCCATCTCCAGTTGTTCCACCCGACAACTCCTCCCCAACTGGGCTGACCCTGGGTATTTAAGAAGGCCTGCCCCCTGCCAATTCAAATTGGGGATTGGTCAAGGCTCCCTAGAACACCCCAGGCAGCTCCACCTCACCTCTCCTCCTCTCCTTCTAGAATCCTCTAGAAGAAAGAGAGAGGTCTCAGTGACACTGCCTGCGAGTCACCAGATGCTAACTCTAAGCCACTCCCAGCCCAAACAAATCAAAACAAACAGGCCTGGCTATGTAGACGGTGCTAGAGGTGTAAAGCATTGTCCAGGTATTTTCTGCTTGATAGATGTAGTTTTAGAGACCTTTAGAACCTATGGAAGAAGGACCTGGTTTCATTATGGTGATTAGGTTCAGCAAAGTATGGCAGGCTGCACACCTACTGATTGGGATCATGAAGATGTTGTCCTGTGAATGCACCTAAATCACAGTTTGGGGTGTCTTCTTCAAGTTCTTCTGAGGATTCTACTCTGGCTGTGTTGCAAACTTTCTTTCCATTAGCAACAATTTATTGAAAAATTTGAAAAATTCCCTGGTTAATTTGATTAACCTGATCATGTAAAGACTAGTTTAATCAGTTTTACCGATGTTTCTTCATATGCCATGTCCATTTAGCTGAAGACCTGAGGCCAGTGCTCCAGACAAGCAATGTTCCATCTTAGTTCAGTTGTAGGGTCCTCCTTCCCACACTAGAAATAAATTGTGTTTGCTAGGTCACTGGAAACCATGGGAGATTCTATACCAAGGTACCATGCAAGCAGCCTTGGGTAGGTTGATCAGCAGTGCCAATAGCAATGTAAAGAGGTATGTCTCCACATACCAGTGTAAGGGGGAACTTTGTCACTGGATGACCAATGTGCACCTGTGTTGGCACTATGGAGTTCTCATGTAGGAGGACCAGTTGTCTTATAACACCAACTCCAACGACAGCGTGAAAATACCATTAACTACTCTCATTAAGTGCAACCGGATTCCAACCAACAGTGAGGAGATCCCTACTCCTGTAGCTGCCTCTCACCACTTTCAATTGATAGCCATAGCTGATCATGATCCAACCTTTGACAAAAATGGCATTATCCTCCTGCTACATAGCAGAGACATCTTAAAGGTCCACAATATGCACCAACAGATTAATAGTCCATATGATAGGCCATTTGCCCAATGTCTGGATATAGGTTGGGTCATCATAGGCAATGTCCCCTGAGTTAAATCAGAAAGTCTTGCACAATAGCCTCCTTTAAGGCATGTCCTTGTAAATGAACACACTACTTGTTTCAAACAGCGTCCACACCACTACAGTATGAAGGAAAGACTATGCAGGAAATGTATGCAACAACCCACCACACAAAGTGATAACAAGGCCCGTTGATCTCTGGTATTGGCACTGCAGTGTTTGGCAATAAGAAAGACAATTGGGTTGATTTACTAAAAACAAATAGGCTGTTCACTTTGCAAGGGAAGTTTTCCTAGAGCTTAGGGAATGTGGTGAAATTTCACTTTGCACAGAATATCCAATTACGTACAAGAAGAATAAAAAAAGACAGCATGCTCACACATGATTGGACGATGAAAGTTAGTGTAGCGCCGGGCTCCTAATGACAGACGCTATTGTTTTTCAAATTTAGTTGCCTGAAGCTGTAGTTGGGCTCAGGCTAATTATTCTAAAAGTTTTGGTTTCTGTACCAGTTCAGCTGGGTTGCACTGGTTTCCACTTGACCGTAGGTATCTCTGTCACCACCGGTAAGTGTAGAAACGCAGCAGGCTGGATGTATTGAATGCCACCCCTTGCTCGGAAATAGCCCAGTGTGAGTATTTTTCCTGCTGTACATTCTGGGAGATGGTATTTAAGGTATATGGGTCTTATGTTTTTGGTCTTTTCGCCTTCCTTTGCTTGGGGTCCGTTACCCCGACCTCATGGCTCTCCTGGCCTGGGGTGTGTATAGCAAACTCCTGTGCCTGGGGACTGGCTGGCCCGAGGCTATGCAACTGAGAGGGTAGGCCCGAAAAGTCTCGGGGGCCTACTGATCCAGGGGTGGTCCGGTGCTGTCTCGCTTACGGAGGGAGGCCCAGAAACTGGAGGATCCAGGGGAGGACTTATCCAGGAGAGGACCGAGCGCAAGGCTGGTATCTCTGGAGGAGCCTGGAAACTCAGTTGAAAGACGCAACCCGGATCAACACCCATACAGTATCGCTGGTTCGGCTGCAAGAGTCTGGTACTGTATGGCAGTTCTTTGAATCGCTCAAGAACTCTCAGTAATGCTTTAATTTAATTGATAAGTCTGTGGCAGAGACTTTGTTGAGCACCCCATCGGCTGCTAGGTCAAGTGAGAGGGACCTATCCGGTGGCTGCTGGATCCAGTCAGTGGAGCTGTTGTCCTCTGGATCTGAAAAATATCCTCTAACCCGCAATTATCAGGTGCCTGAACTCACCCCTTAACCCTCTGAATCTCCATTGAAATACTTTGCCTTTATTTCAAATAAATAAGCGAAAAGGGACTAAGTGTCGTAATTCGCATTCTTTGGGCCACTTTCCACGGAACCCCTAAGATGGAGACGCAAGCAGGTGAGGTAATGGTAAGCCGAAACAAAACCAGCAGCTCCTTCTGGGGTTAGTGCTACATTAGCACAGCTTCACCTCATTCACTAAGCTCTGGGGAAACTTCCCTTCCAAAGTGAAACTTCTCTTGTAAAGTGAACAGTCTATTTGTCTTTTGTAAATCAACCCCAATAGGCTGTCAACCACAAATGAAAACAAGGAGTTACTGAAAACTATAAGTAACGAGTTCTACTGGGACAACTCCAACAATTGGGTAGCATCTCTACCATTTTGTACTCGAAGAAAAAGAGTACAAGTCAGCATGCAGAGACTGGTTTATTTCTTTAATGTACACTTTAGACAGAAAACCTGGATGAGACCACACATTGTTGTTGACTTTATACAGAAGATAATTGAGGGAGATCATACACAGCTTGTTCCGCCTCTTATGGAAGGGGAGGAACATTGGTACCTCCTGTGTTTTGATGTGTACCATCCTTGTAAGCCATATATAAATAAGTATTATATAGGAAAAAATCTGCGCTAGTGTGTTGTCATAAGTAAATACAGCAGCTGTGCACTAAAACCTTAATACCAGTATATGTATGTCCTAAAAGTGCAGCGCTAAATAAAATTACCATGTGCAAAACACTATATATGAGGAAACAGGAGCACTTTAGTGATCAATTTATGAACTTTGCACTTTATGAATATGATATTATTTTGTGCACTTTTGCCAAAGAACATTTTTGGATTGAATAATATGTTGATTGGATTTTCTGTTCACTTCAAAGGTTTTGCACATATATGGTGTTTTGCCTATGGTAATTTTATTTAGCGCTGCACTTTTAGGACATACTGTAGTAGTAAGTAGTAGTAATAAGGTGTTCCAATGCCCTCCCTCTCACTGGGCCTAACTTATAGCAGTTTTTCTCAATTTCAAGCAAGAACCAGTTGCTGTAATGGCTGACAATCAGCAAATGCTCCACTGTTTTATTGTTCATGAAGACAACAAAAACATCTTCAGGTTTCAATGGTACTGCAATAATGATGTCAATGATTTAGGCCAGCCATAGACGGTTCGAATCTTGGCTGGTTCAGCAGCTGAGATCCGAACCATGTATGTGCAGGATAAATGTACCAAGTTGATCGACCGATCAAATTGGGTACAACTGGAATGCCCAATTTTAAATATGTTTATCACTAAAAGCCCCCCATTCCCCCATCAACACTGCCTGTGGTTGCAGGAAAGAAATTTGCTCTGTCTATGGCTTGCCTTAGTCATAGACTACCAGAAGGTTCATGCCTTCGGTAGCATCACTACTAGTAGCAACTTATGGACTAAGAAGGATAGCTTAGGATAAAAGAAGGAATTTGGATCTAATTCACTTCAGTTTGCTGAAAGGAACTTCTAAATTATGAGTGCTCAACCTGTGGCTCTCCAGCTATTGCAGAACTATAAGTCCCATTGTGCTTTTAAATGAAAAATATGTGGCGCAAAATCACAAATGAAAAAAGACGGCGGCCATGTTGCTGTTGTATACCATAGTGTATACCACGGCAACATGGCCGCCGTCTTTTTATATTTGTGATGGTGGCGAGTAACACACACCCTCCTAAGATAATTGCCCACTATTGAACATCCTGGTTGTATGGTAATCCATTCTGGAATCTTGGCTTCTGCTATCCATCCATCCCATGGAGATACTGGGATAAACACACACCCTCTGGAGGTAATTGTCCATTGTTGAACATCCTGGTTGTATGGTAATCCATCCTGGAATCTTGGCTCCTGATATACATCCATCCCATGGTGATACTGGGATAAAGTGCAGCCAGGCCCCCATCATGCCTTTTTCCTTTGGGAGGCATGCTTGTAACTGTCAATGGCTTGCAATCCCTCATGAGACTTGTAGGTCTGCAACAGCTGGAGGGCCACAGGTTAAAGTGGTTGTAAACCCACTTTGAAAAAAAAAAAAAAACATCACTCCCGGGGGTTACTTCCGGGTATCGAGGCCCCGGCGCTGTGATTGGCCGGAGCCGTGATGACGTCACTCCCGCGCCTGGGCGTGGGAGCTGCCGGTAACGGCACACTTACTGAAGCAAATGGCACATACGTGCCATTGCTTCAGTTTGCTTCAGTGCGCATGTGCCGATGAAGCACATGAAGTTGGCACATGCAAATAAACACAGGGGATATCCTAGGTAGCTACAGGTAAGCCTTATTATAGGCTTACCTGTAGGAAAAAAGTGGTCTGTAAGGGTTTGCAACCACTTTAAGCACCCATGTTCTAAATGGGCAATGGACTCCAGTCTCTGCCTTTGTTTCTGCCTTGTGTGTTCCTATGTAGGGATAATTGGTATAAAGAATACATTGGGCTTTATGCACGCACACTATGCCATTCCCTCTAAGTACTAAGATATTGGCATACAGTTTGGAGTTTAAAACTGTTGTAGTGTATCAGCTACCAGTTAAAAAACAATGGCATTTTTCAACAACTTGTCGCTCTGTATGTTAATGAATGTTTCAGACATAATTGACTGATTTAAAAATAAGCACTAGTGGCCTGATTTTTAAAGACAGATGCAGGAAAAATTAAAGCAAAACTGGCGCAGTTACACCCGAGCAGCCTATCATACTCCTTTTTTCATTTAAAAGATTAAACCAGACAGGTTGCTTTGGGCAACTGATCCACTCATGCTCCCAGTTTCCCTAAGCCAGGCTGTGCAAATCAGCTATTCAGAGCTTCAGAGAGCTTCTCAACAGCAACACAAATACACAGAGTTAAAGCAGCTGTTTACATCTAGTGCTAGAAACAATTACTATGCAATAATTTCCATTCCAGTAACATCGGTTCTTTTATAGCAGATGTTTGGGAATGGAGAGAAACAGCGAGAGGTCTGGAAGGCAAAGTACAAAGACAATCAGCACTCTAGCACAAAATAGATCCTGAACACCCTGTACCAAATCTCCTTTTTAACCGGAACAGGCAGAAAGAAGATTTTGTTTTAATGAAAGAGAAGAAGATGATTTTTACAGTGGAAGTTGCAGGCTGCGTCCTATTATTCCTTTTCTTGTATTGTTATCATTTCCATGAGTCAGCAGCTCTGTGATTAGTTGAAGCGATTCTGACTGCATGATCAGACGCTGCAAATGTAGGTACAAGACCACTGGCTGTCTGCACGCAGCAAGACACTAAAAGTCTCATCGAAACAACACAACTGAATAAAACTAGTGGAAAAACAAACATGTTTACCATGGAAATAGGGAGGCTCTGTGTGAGTAGTTTGCTTGAACAGTTTTATTCATAAAAGTTTTCAAAGTCTTTTTGATTAAAGAGGATCTCCTACATTTCAGATCTGTCAGTTGGATATGTATGAAAAATAAGCTCTAATAATTTTAGATTTTAATAAGTGCTTTAAAAAAAAACTTTTTTCAACTAGGGTGCCATGGCACCTTGGGATGCCTTCTGGGTTCTTCAGGGGTGCCTTGGCAAAATGCCTAACTGCTTAAAATTGCCCAAAAATTGTCAATTAAGCCTGGTACACACTATAGTTTTTTCCTAGTTCAACCCAGCTCCAATCAGAGCCACTGTAGTCACTATGCGAAAGTAAGTACAGCAATCTCCCCCAGTGAGCTATTGGGTTGTGACAGGGGGACGCCCCCCCCCCCCCGCCAGCACACTCCGATCAGCGCTCTCTGCCATTGACTGAGAGCGCTGATTGGGAATCGGACGGCTGCTGGTTTTCCAGCATGCTCGTCCAACAGAAGCTGACCAAATGGCTGGACAGACCAACATACACACGGGCTGAATGTCAGACATTTTTTTTTTTTGAACCGGCAAATGTCTCCCGACATTTGGCCTGTGTGTACCCAGCTTAAGCCAGCAGATGGATAAATCTTCCTTATTCTGTTACAACTTGCTTGAGGTGATTGTAGCCGTATTAGTGCACAGAAACAATTAAAGTGGTTCTAAAGGCAGAAGGTTTTTTTTATCTTAATACATTCTATGCAAACAATCAAAGTCAGTGAGCCAATAAGGAGAAAGAGGAGGCAGGGCCGAGCCACAGCTCCGAGTTTGAATGGACACACAGAGCAACGGCTCAGCTCGGGTGCCTCATAGCAAGCTGTTTGCTGTGGGGGCACTCGACAGGAGGGAGGGGCCAGGAGCACCAATGAGGAGCCCGAAAAGAGAAGGATCTGGGCTGTTCTGTGCAAAACCACTACACAGGGCAGGTAAGTATAACATGTTTGTTATTAAAAAAAAAGTCAATACCAATAAACAAAAAAAAACTACAAAGATATTAATGTTTTGTACAGATATGACTAAAATCGTGACAGTCCATGAGATTTAAGACATCAAAAGCAAACAGTAATGCAGAGTTGTATGAAGAAAACGCTGTTGCTATAGATATCTGACAGTCTCTTGGATAGATGTGATGGACAGTTGGTAAATACACCCGGAGTGCCTCCATCTTCCAGGAATGAGGAAGGGGTACGCTTACCCGAAATTATGGACCCAACTCACCATACGGCGGTGGATCAATCAGGCATAAAACCGGAAACGTAGAATCGAACTCCCAGGACGAACCAATCGATCCCCTCCTCTGCAGGCCAATAGGAAATTCAAAACGCCAATTACCATTAGAAATGGATAGAGCTCCTAGGGTAAGATGCTCCATCTTCTCATGTGCCAACTGATGGGAGGTTGCAAGCACAGCTCACCAAATCCGTCTCCTCCAGATAGTAGTGACATTTTCAAGGCATAAAAGGGAGAAAAAAACCTCCACATTGTGTAAATCCAAATGGTGGAATTCATTAAAGTAAAAATACCCAGTATCCAAACAAATGAATATTAAGTAAAAACGGTTCAATTAAACAATTGAAATGTATAATATGAGGTGGCTTGAGCCAGAAAAATAAGTAAAAATATCCAATATCCAAACAAATGAATATTGAGTAAAAACGTTTCAATTGAACAATTAAAATGCACAGTATGAGGTGGCTTGAGCCAGAAAAATAAACCTACACTATTCGTCTGCAAAGACTTCAACTGGGGTGTACGTGTCACTTTAAGTACTGTCCGTCAAAATTAATGCAAAAAATGTACAAAAACAAAAACACAAGTTAATTTTCACAGATACATCATTAAAGAGCATAAAGAAGATGATTTCTGCACGCCAGTGGTACATCATTTCTCACAACCAGGCCTGAATGTTTTGGTTCATAAAGGTACATTAAAATTACTCAGGAAAGGAAAACTTTTGAACTAAGAATAATTCTATTTGATGCAAAAAAATAATGGTCTAAATGACTGCAGCTTCCTAAAATCACTATTCAACTATTCTATGCCTACCCCCCCCCCCCCCCCCCCACCCCCCCCCCCCACCCCACCACCCCCCCCCCCCCACCCCCCCCCCCCCCCCCACCCCCCCCCAACCCACCCCCCCCCCCCCCCCTCCCCCCCCACCCCCCACCCCCCCCCCCCCCCCCCCCCCCCCCCCCCCCCCCCCCCCCCCCCCCCCCCTCCCCCCCCCCTCCCCCCCCCCACCCCCCCCCCCCCCACCCCCCCCCCCCCACCCACCCACCCACCCCCCCCCCCCCCCCCCCCCCCCCCCCCCCCCCCCCCCCCCCACCCCGCCACCCCCCCCCCCCCCCCCAATTCCCTAGCTTTTTCCCTGTCTTGTTTCACCAGCTAACCAAACTTTTTTTTTTCTTAGAGATTGTCTTATTAACACTCTGCTAAAACATTGTGCAGAAGTATTGCTTGGACCTTGATGAAGGCACACTCCAAAACCTTGTCCTAACAAAATGTATGTTAGTGCAAAAACAAAAAAAAAAGAGTATAACAGACTAACAAACAGTTCTCAATTGTTTCCTTTGTTACACAAAGCCACAGGTTTTATTTGTGCAGCACTACCACCCTGGGCACCATGCAGGTCAGCTGCAGTCATTCTAAAAAATGATGATGTCATAGGTTGATAAATTGGACATTGGGCACCTGTTTGGCTCTATCTGTCAGCACTGGGTTCACATTGACTGAATAATGAACAAAAACTAAGAGAGAAGAGAAATGCTGGAATACTATTCAGTACCAATGTGAAAAGAGGTATTGGCTTTGCAAAAATAAATCACCTCCAATGTTGGGTGTCCTATGTGTGTCAATACCGCTGTATTATGTAAAACTATTATTTTCGTTTTTTTTACATTTTAGAATGTATGGGATTTTAAAGGGTGCCCTGACTGAAAAACTGCTTTAAAACAGGCTGGAAAGCTCCACAAACAATAATTGGGTTCTGTGGGCCTGTACATAGCTCAGACTTGCATTGAGCCATGCTATAAAAAATCCTTAACCCCTGTGGACAGAGGTCCAAACCAATCCTAAAGATGATGTTTAGGTGTGGCAATTTTTACATATGTGCACGTGTGAGGAATCAGGGGTGTTAAAACTGTTTTTATTTATTTATATTTCTTTTTTATTTTGCACTTTTTTAAAATGTATTACCATCACAAATACACTGATAAACCCCTATGTGATAGAATGTTTGCAGTGACAAGCATTCTATATGTAGACATTCAGGCTTTTGGACACCTGATGCCTCCCCTGCACTAAAGAAAATCTGATCTAAGCCACAGAATCCTCGATCTACTGCTTCACCTGACTCTCTAACCTGGGAACTGACTGCTCTGAACCTGAAAGTGTTCATAGCTGAGCACTTCAGTGTTCATACTCCACAAGAGAATAAGAAACAGATGTTTCTCCATTTCTCCCCACTTGCTATCCTAATGTGCTTTCGGTCCCTGTATTTCACTACTTCTACAACATAGCCAGCAGCCTGCTCTTAAAAAGCAAACAAATCTGTTATTGTGGCTGTCAGTTTGTTTACATGCCATTTTTGCCACTGTTGTAACCCTAATGCCCATGTACCCACGATCCGAAAATCGTACTACAGATTTCAGACTTTTTTCGCTTGCTAGTTGCAAGTAGAAAAGGAGCAGAGGATTTGGAGCAGATAAAAGGGGATCCAAAAAAGGGGGGGGGCATGCTATTTGCCTTTTTTTCCATTGGGATGTTAGGCTTTACATCTACATCAGAAAAGAAAATGAATTACCGCACTTGGAGTTGGATATAGCCTAGTGAGCCCCTGTTTAGTAATGGTGGAGGAAATGCATTTTTATTATGCTGTGGACGGCTAGTGGAGATCATTCATTAAATCTAAATATATAAAGATCTTCTTTATATATAACGTTTATATATAAAGATCTAATTTACCTTAAGTAAACCCTCTTAATCTCTGTTGTCTAAGGTGCCCCCAAAGCCCCATATTTATGTCCCCAGCACTGCTAGTAAATCAACCTCAAAGTCTATAACCTGCCTTGATGTCCCATTCAATTCTGCACACACAACTGTAAAGTGGGGGGAAGAAAGCATACCGTTTTATTAAAAGACAACAGTACCTGGTAGCATGTAGGATACAGGATAAGAACTATACTATCTATATGTCCACCGAGGGTACCTATTCCTAGATTCAAAGGATGCCAAGAGTTTCCATATGTATCACCTGTAGAAAACAGTTGCTATGGAACTAGCAGCGCAGTGGGACTTAAGCAGAGAGCCAGACCCAGAAACTCCAGACATGCTTTCAATTGATATTCTAGGACAACTCAAGCTTGTGATGTGTGCAAACTGCAGTGAGTAGTTGGTTCAAGTGGTGCTTACAAGTTAAAATCAGTATTTTTTGCTAGAAAATTACTTAGAACCCCCATACATTGTATATATATTTTTTAGCGGAGACCTTAGAGAATAAAATGGCGGTCATTGCAATATGTTATGTCACTCTGTATTTGTGCAGCGGTCTTTCAAACACAATTTTTTGGGGAAAATATACACTTCAATGAATTTAAAAAAACTAAACAGTAAAGTTAGCCCAATTTTTTTGTATAAGGTGAAAGATGATGTTACACGGAGTAAATAGATACCTAACATGTCACGCTTTGAAATTGTGCACACTCGTGGAATGGCAACAAACTACAGTACTTACAGTACTTAAAGAAGAACTTTTTTTTTTTATCTGAATTATATGTGATGGATCAGAACACAATAGTCTAAGTTGGTGAAGTAAAATTAGAAAAATATATATATAAAACTATTTTTCAGAAATAAAAAAATGATAATTGGCATGTGTGTATGTATAAATCTCTGGTGAAACCAATTCCCTTCAGAAGTCACATAATTAGTGAAATCATGTCCACCTGTGTGAAATCTAAAGCCCCATACACACGGTCGGTATTCACCCCCTTTGTTATCTCCTGCTGGATAGATTTTTCGACAACAAAGTCCATCACACCAAATCCGATCGTGTGTATCGAATTCCTGACGGACAAGTGCCACGCATGCTCAGATCACATTACAAGACCAAAGCTAGAAGTCAACAAACGTCACCACGTTCAGAATGATCGGATTTTCCGACAACTGTGTCCGACCGTGTGTACGCAAAACCAACATCGGACAAAGTACGACGGACATGATCCGACGGAACATGATCCACGCGGGCATGTGTATGGGGCTTAAGTGTCACATGATCTGTCATTACATATACACACATTTTTGAAAGACCCCAGAGGCTGCAACACCTAAGCAAGAGGCACCACTAACCAAAAACTGCCATGAAGACCAAGGAACTCCCCAAACAAGTAAGAGACAATGTTGTTGAGAAGTCAGGGTTAGGTTATAAAAAAATATCCAAATATTTGATGATCCCTAGGAGCACCATCAAATCTATCATAACCAAATGGAAAGAGCATGGAACAACAGCAAACCTGCCAAAGAGACGGCCTCACACCAAAACTCACAGAATGGGCAAGGAGGGCATTAATCAGAGAGGCAGCACAGAGACCTAAGGTAACCCTGGAGGAGCTGCAGAGTTCCACAGCAGAGACTGGAGTATCTGTACACAGGACGACAATAAGCCATAGGCTCTATAGAGTTGGGCTTTATGGCAGAGTGGCCAGAAGAAAGCCATTACTTTTAGCAAAAAACAAAATGGCACGTTTTGAGTTTGCAAAAAGGCGTGTGGGAGACTCCCAAAATCTATGGAGGAAGGTGCTCTGGTCTGATGACTAAAATTGAACTTTTTGTCCATCAAAGAAAACTCTATGTCTAGCGCAAACCCAACACATCACATCACCTAAAGAACACCATCCCCACAGTGAAACATGGTGGTGGCAGCATCATGCTGTGGGGATGTTTTTCAGCAGTCGGGACTGGGAAACTGGTCAGAGTTGAGGGAAAGATGGATGGTGCTAAATACAGGGATATTCTTGGGCAAATCCTGTACCACTCTGTGTGTGATTTGAGGCTAGGACGGAGGTTCACCATCCAGCAGGACAATGACCCCAAACACACTGCTGAAGCAACACTTAAGTGGTTTAAGGGGAAACATGTAAATGTGTTGAAATGGCCCAGTCAAAGCCCAGACCTCAATTCAATAGAAAATCTGTGGTCAGACTTAAAGATTGCTGTTCACAAGCGCAAACCATCTAACTTGAAGCAGCTGGAGCAGTTTTGCAAGCAGGAATGGGCAAAAATCCCAGTGGTAAGATGTGGCAAGCTCATAGAGACTTATCCAAAGCGACTTGAAGCTGTGATAGCCGCAAATGGTGTCTCTACAAAGTATTGACTTTAGGGGGGTGAATAGTTATGCACATTGACTTTTCCTGTTATTTTGTCCTATTTGTTGTTTGCTTCAAAATAATAAAAAATAAAAAAAATCTTTAAAGTTGTGGGCATGTTCTGTAAATTAAATGATGCAAATCCTCAAACAATCCATGTTAATTTCAGGTTGTGAGGCAACAAAACACAAAAAAATGCCAAGGGGGTGAATACTTTTGCAAGGCACTGTATATATACTGTGATTCTGTGCTTTCAAAGTACAGAGAGATTCTCAGTGTATGTAATCTGACGGCGCTTGTCCTGCCCCCCTCCCCACCCCCTCCGAGGCAGCCAAAATTGAAGTATCGGCTTATAACATGCACACGCTATTTGCATCTGATTTTCAGGGTGAAAAAGTGTGTGTTATACTCCAATAAATACGGTATATATTGTTTTTAAGGTAATTTACTATATTATTAAACCAGTAATTTCACAGTAAATAGATATGTAGCACTGACCCCCGAATGAGCTGCTGGTTTTTGTTGGGCTTACCGTTACCTCACCTGTTCACTATGTCCGTCTTAGGGGTCCCGTTGTAGAGTTGGTTAAAGAACATTGGCTCCGACACTTAGTCCTTTTTTTCAATGATTTATTTGAAAGAACATAGATTTTTCAATAGAGGGATAGAGGGTTAAGGGGAATTCAGGTACCTTGTAATTTGCGAGTTAGAGGTATTTTCTTGATCCAGAGGACAAACAGCTTTCACAGGCTGGATCTAGCAACCACCGGATAGGCCCCTCTCACTGACCTAGCAGCAGATGAGATGCTCAGTCAAAGTCTCTGCCACAGATCCTCAGGAAGGCACAACCAGCAACTTGTTGTAAAATGAAAGAACTGTCACACAGTACCAGTTTCTTTCAGCCAATCCGGCGGTACTGTGTGGTAAGTGACCCGGGATGCGTCCTCCAACTGAGTCTCCAGGCTCTTCCAGAGATACCAGCCTTGTTGCTCGGTCCTCCCCTCCCCCAGTCGCTTGGCTTCTCCCCGCAGGCAAGACAGCACAGGACCACCCCTGGATCGGTAGGCCCCAAGACTTCTGGGCCTACCCTTCAGTTGCGAAGCTTTGGGCCAGCTGGCCCTGAGACATAATGTAAGGCAGCACACACCTTAGGCCAGGAGGGCCATGAGGTCGGGATAACAAACCCCAAAAAATGGTGTCTGTACCTTAAATACCCTTACCCAGAATGAACAGTGGGCAGACCACTCCCACCGGGCTGTTTCTGAGTAAAAAGGGGTACCCAATGCATTTAGCCTGTTGCGTTTTCAACACTTACCGGTGGTAACAGCGACACCCATGGCCAAGTGGAAACTAGCACAACCAAGCTAAACTGGTACAGAAACCAGAACTTTAGCATAATTAGTCTGAGCCAAACTGCAGCTTCAGACAAACTTAAATTTACAAAATTAATAGCATCTGCTCATTAGGAGCAGGGCGCTACATACTCCCCCTCCGCATTAGACGATGTCCCCATTATTATGTTTTGATAAAGCTAAATCATATATTATGTTATATGTTATAACAGTACATTTTCATCAGTAGAAGATTCTCATTCTTCCTCTTAACTGTGTGAGAAAAATATGGGATTGTGGGTAAATCTTATACCCATAAACCCATGTTTTTTCTTTCTAGTTAAGAGGGCTGGGCTGGAAGGAAGTATTTGTCTTTTAGACACATGCCCCCTTCAATGATACTGCAGTGAGAGGCGTGCATCCCCTGCAGCATTTTTATTGGACAGCTTGTTCCAATGGTGCTTTACTATTGGTCCAAGGATCCAAGTTGTCCATTAAGCTCAGTGCTTCTGACAAGAGGTGAGAGGCACTGTGAGCTGATCCTCTCAGTCTGCTGCAGAGCGTGCTAGTTTGTATTTAAACTGGCTGCTTTGTATGTAGCCTCTGACAGGCTGCACAAGAAGCCCTGTGTCTTTGGAACTATAGGTGTCAGGAGACCCACATTTTGGTGGGGTAGGACTTCAGCTACTTACCCCCCAAATTAGGGGTCTCTGTGACCCCAGGTCACCGAGCTATGACCCTTGAAGTGCAATGTTTTGCTCCGTTTCCCTGCGAGCATTGCGACGCACGGGGACGGAGCACGGTGCCAAATTCAAAAAGTGAAAAACACAATACACATACAGTACACTGTAATCTTACATTACTGTATTACATTATTTCACTTCCCTTTTGTCCCTAGTGCTTTGTCCAGTGCCCTGCATGCAGTTTTATATTATTAATACTGTTCTTTCTGCCTGGAAACTGGAGATTGTCCACAGCAACCAAAAAAATTGTCCCTTTACATCAAACAGACCAGCTAGAAAAAAGCGATAATAAATTAGAATCACTTGCAGAATAGAGCGATAGTGATTTGTTGGGAAATTCGTCATCAAACACTGAAAGTAATGACAGCGACAATTCTGCAACTGAGCAAATTTCTGTGTTTTTGATTTGATTACATTATTGAATAATTTTTATTATTATTATAATATTATTATTTGTTATATTTATTTATAGTTATTTATTATAATATAATTTATGATTTTGTGTTTCAAACTTTATCATACCCGGTCTACTCTACTCTTGTTTGGACAGATTTAAGTGTGTTATTCCTAAGAATTACAGGCCTACAATATAAAATGCCAAATTTCCATGTAAAACGTTGTACCGCTTTCAGCATTAAAAATCTGACATAATCATATCGCCAGGGAGGTTAAGCCACATTGTTTAATAAAGCTACAGATTTTCTTTAAATGAGAAATACTTTGAATATATATTACTATGCAAAATATCTGCCAGGATTGTGCTAATTACTCTTCTGCTGTGTGGTTTCTGTCTGTCATTACCAGAGTTTTGTATTGATCCAACAAGCATTGGTTTCTATTTGACATTGGCCTGAACATTGCGGTTACTGCAAAATACAGTTTATGCCATCTTTCGCTGGATTTAATGTGTTGTAAACTATGGAGGAAAGGATTGAACTCTGCGTGATAAACTGCAGGGCTTTGGCTTTTAAATGAGTGTTAAGAGCATTTATCAGAATTTAAGCAGGCACATTACAATTGTGTATAGAAAAAAATGATCACTCATTTTTTCCGATGACCTTTAACATCAAAATATTACTCACATATCATATCATGATTTTTCAGTAACCTTTCCTTATCATAAAATATTGAAGCTAGAACCTGTATAAGTGGTTTATCTTAAAGGAAAATTATTATATGTGAAAATACAAGACCTGGAATTTGGCAGGAATATTAACTGTGGCACCTTTGTAGAGATATTATATATAATATCAAAATTATTTCCTTTATTGGTGATGAAGACCTAAATTCGGTTGTAGCTAGGCTGCAAGCTTTGAAATGTACAGTACTGGCAACTGTCAGCTTTAAGAGTGCAAATCAACTGGACCCCACATTGAAGGATCTTGGCACAAATGTAGTTAATCCAAAAAAAATCATAGGTTAGGTTGCAAATCAAGTGGGCCAGTTAAAGGTACCCATCAACAGGCTTTAGTGAGTCAATCTTTTTTTAAATTAATTTTAATAGCAATACTTGGTAGAATTGTGAATTTCTGGGAAATCAAATTCCTTATAATAGTGACACTTGGTAATCTAGTGCCAACCACTCGTAATCTAGAGGTTTAATTTTAACATTAACATCTCAGACATAGACCAACATAACACTGTAATGCATATTTTGTACAATTGTGAGAATACACTTGACATCTGACTAAAGACATGTCAACTTAAAAACAACTGAAAATTTACTGAATAAATATTAGAATTTTGTAACTTACTTGTAAAAAATAAAGCAGCAAAAAGAAGCTATTTGGGGTAAATTAAATATTTATTTTAACGCTATAGCCACATACGATACTTTTTCTTTAACTGCAGAAAAAAAACAATAGATGTTTTACAACAAAATAGGTCAAAGTGTCTTATGTTTTCTCAAACAGGACCCAAAATATATAATTTGCCTACACTGTGGCAACTCATATAACTTAACAATAATTAAAACAACTTTTGCTGTTGTCCACCATTTTTGAGTAACACATTCCTACTCTCATATTAAAATAGTACAATATTGTAATTGGTAAACAGAACTTAACATAACTTACTCTATGTCAGTGTTGTTCATAATAGCGTACTTGTCAAGAAGATCTGTGAATATGTGTATCTTTTTTCTTTAATAACTTAAAGCGGAGCTCCACATTTAAGTGGAACTTCCACTCATTGGATTCCTCCCCCCTTCCGGTGTCACAATTGACATCTTTCGGGGGGGATGGGGGAGGATAGCTGTCTTTGATAGGTATCCTTTCCCACTTCCGGGAGTCCAGTGTCCTATTGGATAGTGTCCCCCATCGGATAATGTGCCCGCGAGTCCAGGTTCAAGCCCCACCATCCAAGTGGACATAGATTTAGAATAAAAAAGAGCCGAGCATAGCGAGGCCGTGCCCGAAGCGTGGCAAAAGAAGTGAGCCCGCGAGGGGTCCTCTAACTTTGTGCAGCCCTATGTCCACTTGGATGGTGGGGCTTGCACCTGGACTCACGGCGCAGGCGCCGTTCATCTTCGGAGATATTCCAAATTTCCTTGTGCTCCGTACTGCACAAGCGATGTGCCTGCGTAGTACGGGGCAGACACTATTCGATAGGCGGACATATTTTGACAGAACACCGGCCGAGGCCGCGATGCGGACGTGGCGTTACCGCAGGGCTCCCTCCTCCTCCTCGCCCAGCCGCCGGGCTAATAGGAGAGAGGAGCGGGGCCTCGCGCTTGCGCAGTACGGTTCCCGGCGTGAAAGCCGAAAGGCTACACTGCTGGGTTACCTTACCCACAATGGCATCGGCAGCACCCGACAGTTGATGGAGACATCAGCAGCAGTGCCGACATCGAGGGACTGCAGGACAGGTAAGTGTCCATTTATTAAAAGCCAGCAGCTTCAGTATGTGTAGCTGCTGGCTTTTAATTCTTTTTTCCCGGAACACCCCTTTAAGTTTATCTAATTTACCAAAAATGATGGTGACATACCCGTGTAACTTCTGTGCACTGAATCATCTAAAGGATTTGAACTAATTGTAAATCAAAATTATCACTACAAAAGGGTGATATTTTACAATGTTGTATATCCTTAAAGGTTCTAATGGAAGTCTTCAATCAGAGTGGAAAATGTAATGTATCCTGCAACAGCCCACCTGGAAACGAAGTAATGTAATTAATGCATACAGGCACAATGTAATCTTTAACTGAGTCTATCGAAAAATTACCTTTCCCGATTTTGTAAGATTTGTTTAGTTGGGAGAAAAGAGCCTTAAATATTTCTCTACAGCCAATAGTAGTGCAGGAAAAGGCATCACAGGAGCCTCAGGTGCCACCAGGATTCTAGTGCTTCTCCAGAATCCATGAGATTGTCAGGGCTGTTCTCATTGGTGTGCCCCTTTCTTACTAGAAAGGAGTAGGCTGCCATTTGGGCACCTGATTGAACCTATACTCTTTGGCACGATTCTCTTATCTGTCTAAATAAGAGCTTGTTTTTTTTGTTAGGGGGGGGGGGTATTATTACCCAGAATTTCCCAAAGAAAATCAATTAATATTTTTTTTTACCAATCTTTCCCCACATAATTTGTCAGGTTGAAAAAAGATACAAGTCAATCTAGTTTAACCAATAGAAAAAAATGGATAGAGAACCTTTTTATGCAGAACTCTAAACCCACAGTTAATCCAGATATATAAAAATAACCCTATAAAGCCCTTGTAAACCCCCACTGATTTTGCTGCTCCACCTACAAATGTACATCTGATAGCCTGTAAAGCATACTGAAAGCTTGAGCAAGGCAGCTCATTCTGAATTATAAATGGAGGGCTGAAAGGAAGGTGTCAGGATCATATACTATTACATATGTGAGGTAGTCTGTTACACATAAAGTGGATGCCAGATATTATGAAACAAAATGTGCCTGTTCTGTGGATGGAAAATATTTTAAATGTGCCGAAATAAATGTTTTGCTATTTACTCAAATAGCATAAAGCAGCTACTATTTAAAAATTAATTTCTGTTCAACCGATAGACCATTTTTTTTTGCTAGTCTACCATATGATTTTTGCTTGAGAGAAAAATAAGGTGGTGGAGATAAACATGTTCTGTTCCTACATGATTTTCTGCCCTGGAGATAGCTGGCAGTAAGTAAATGAACATTACTTTATGAATAAACATTATTCGATCTCCACACTTCTTTTGCACTAGCTGTACATTAAAAAGCTGTAGAAAGTTTTCCTGATGAGGGAGGGGTGGTTCTGTCCAACATTTACAGCTTCAGTGCCTATATGTAGCAGAAATGAAGAGAACAGGCCGTGGCCCTTGACCAGTGGAGGGCCTGTTGCACAAGGTTCTGAATGCAGTGGCACTGCTAGACTGGGGTATATGACCTAAGTATAGGCCTACATCCACTATTATGTGCCTGCTGCTTTATCCCCATCATCCATAATCTTCTTCCCCAACAGATCCTCAATTGCCCTCTGTGCTATGGGTCAATAACACAGGTCCCACCATATTTATATGGGTAGATTCCTTCTCATCATGCCTTTATCCTTTAGCCTGAGTCATCCTCCACATGCCACAGAAGTTTCTCTGTGGCCACCCAGCGTGTATTGGTGCTGCCAAAGTCATGTGTTGCTGCCAATGTTATCATGTGGGGCAGCTTGCCGGGGGAGGGTGTGAGGTTGGTAGTTAAACAGTTTTAGCCATCCATCATGCAGTCAATAAAAGTCCTTTGGGACAAATACGAGAGGAAGAATGAGGGAGTCAAGGGCTGAAAAAAAGGGCTAATGGCGGAGCACGGGCATTGCGAGTGTGAACGCAGCTGCCAGAGGATCGGCTACTATTGTGTTGACACTACCAGCAGGGAGTTACAGGTAAACAGCAGGATTAATCAATTATTAACAAAAAAAACAGAAGACGCAGGAAGGAAAGGTTCTTCAAACAGGCAGGGGACATAATTGTACATACATAAGCACAGAGATATATTTTGGGTTTAATGGCACTTTAATCTAAAGAAAGGTGGACCTGAATGAAAACTAGTCTCTTAGTTCACACAAGGCTCCACCAACCCCACTACAAAAACTCCTCAGCCATGCACTCGCAGTGTGAAGGCACAGTGGCCAGGGACAATGTGTGGTGAAGGAGTGTCCAGTATGCCAGCCTCCAACACAATATACTATACTTGTTTCTGAGAGGAACTTGAATCTGGCGTAAGCACAATTTTGGCATGGAGGCCTGACAGAATTCTAAAGACTGTTTATGACACTCTTTATGAATTTACTCCTCTATTCCTAATGGATGGAGTTCAGTGGATTGAGGCTATCCCAGAATGGTGGCCATAATTTACCTTCATAGGGCAGCTACAGAAATGAGGGGCACATGTAGCAGCTTTGTGAGTGTGATCTTCAACACAGTGTGGGAAAAAGCTTGTTGAGAGAACTTTCTGGAGGAGGGTAGCTGGGAGAGACATCAGGGAATCATCCTTCAGATTTATGTTGCTTAATGCCTGCAGGACAGCACAGAGAAGCAGGAGCACATTCCACCCTTTTCCCTGTCTGCTTAGGAGGACTGAGGAAAGCTGACTGCTGCATTGTAAGCCCCTTTTCAAGCAAGTTCCTTGTACTACAATGACTGTCTCTCAGATTTCTAGAATTTCGTAATTGTGCTGTAGTACGGTATTGCTATATACTTGCATACTTATCAAAATCAACATCTATGGGTGCACTACATGTATATTCTTAAAATGTCATGCATTTCAGCTCTGTCCTAAGATTCACTGTAGTGAAGCTTTCATTTCTGGGTATACTGGCTAAGATATGCAAGATATGCAGTTTATTCAGTGCAACAACCTGTGATTTTATCAGGTTGACTCCACCACTTAGCACTCAGTTTATAAAAGTTTCTCCAATCTTGGTATCTAAAGCACAGAACATATAAGAATTTGTAATAAAACAGTTTTAAAATCCATCCAAAATACATAAATAACCTAGAAACAATGTATTATTCCTCAGCAAAAGCTGGGTATCACTTTCAATGAAATTCTTCTCTCCAATATCACAGAGCCTATTTAAGTTTACCTATCTGTGCATTGACTATCTGCTTAAATCATGAAGATCAAACTTGTCCTTGTCTGTATAAAAAAACTTTTTTTTTTCCTTTAGCTGTACTAGACGGTCATTAAACATTTACAAATCTGGAAGCAGAAGCCAGATTAAGTTAAAAAAGTGCCCCAATTCCACAGCTGCCCCCTCTTGCTCTTTATAAATAAATCACACATTAGACTGTAAATTGATTTCTGGAATCATCTCATTTCCAAGACGCTAAAATCATTAGAAGCTTCTGGATAGCATAGGGCAGCATCAAAAGATAATATCAGTGTACTAAAAAATGTAAATTGAGTCTGTTATCCTCATACTGTGAAGGATAGGAAACTTGTTAAGGGTCAGTACAACCAAAGACTGATATGCTGGTTAAAGGGGCAATCACCCCATGTTTTCCTTTTTTTTCTCTACTTAGATCTCATCATTGCAGAATCCTGTTTTATCTCTCTTTATGAAAAAGGTGTCTTTCTTCAGCTGATGCAATGGTGCTAATTCACAAAGAGGTAGCTTAGCAAATAAGGTACAGCAGTGTTCACTTTATTCATAAAGCCATGTGCAAGCAGCAGCAAGCTGCTGTAACTAGACATGTGCGATTAGCTTCATACGAATCGAAAAGGAATTTCTGTAAATTTGTACATTCGGAAGGATCCGAAATACGAATTGCTATGCTTCCAAATTTCGGATCCAAATTCCGTTACTATGGAAACGTGACTGGTGTTTTGTTGACCAATCAGAGGTTTTCTTCTGCTGCTGAGTGAGGGTAGGGAAAATTACTTTTTTTAATATGGGAGTGGGAGACTGGTACTGGTAGTCGATGGGAGATTCAGAATCGGACAAAATAAGAATGTTCGTTAATTATGATTATTCGTTATGATGAATTTAAAAAACCCAGGAAGTCATCACAGCACAGGGATGGTGGGAGCACCTCATAATGAGCACAGCACAGGGATAGTGGGAACCCCTCATAATGAGCACAGCACAGGGAATGGTGGGAGCCCCTCATAATGCTAAATTCATCATAACGAACGTTTGTAATTTTTTACGAAAAATTGACCAACCTAATGAAAATTCGTATTTCGTACGAATCCAAATTGAATTACAGACACGAATTACGAATACAAATTAACGGCTAATAAGAAACAGAACGGAACGAAACAAAACAAATTTATTGATGGCGCATATGTCTAGCTGTAACTAACAAGAGTGCTGGAGTTGTGCCTCTAACCCTTCCCTAGGCTTTGCCACTCATAGCCAGCCACAGACTTATCACAGGTTGTGTTTTGAGAATGGCAAAGCACAGAAAGGGTGCAGAGGAACAGCCCACACTGTGCTATCCAGGGTGGCTGAAAGGGGGGGGGGGTGCTTCACTGGGTTGAGAGGAGAAAAAGAGTTGAATATGAGCTTAAGGCTAGGTTTACACTAGTTGTGGCCACGGCTCGCAGTAGGGGGTCCATTGCGTCCCTGTTCTCCGTTACAGGTGTGAATCAAATCCAAATTTTTGCCTGAATTCAGACCCGAACAGAGCAAAAGATGCACAGGACCCTTTTCCAGTGTGGACCGCGGTCGCCCCGCGGAAACCCGCATCCAATTCGCATCAGTGTGAACTCAGCCTTAAGCTGTGATTAACCAATTGATCACAGGAAGGTTTTACTCCCTTCATGACCAGACCATGTTTTGCTATTCAGCACTGTGCTACTTTAAGTGGCAATTGTTCGCTCATGAAACACTGTATGTAAATAATTTTTTTTCAATTTATTTCACACAAATAGTTTTCTTTTGGTGCTATTTAATTAACACTGGGTGTTTATATATATATATATAATATATATATAATATATATACAAAATAATATATATATAAATAAAATAGTACAAAAAATGTTGGAAAAAAAAACATTTTACTTGCAAGCAAATAATCTTTCTTCATTAATTTAGGCCAAAATTTAGTTAGCTACTTTTCTTTGGTAAAAATAACCCACATCAGTGTAGATTAATTAGTCTGTGTGAAAGTTATAGAGTCCACAAACTATGGTATATACAGTATAGTTGAAATTTGATCAGCCCTAATGTTACTGATGGCCTATCTCATTTCTTGAGACCCTAAAATGTCAGGACAGTACAAATACCCTCAAATGGCCCCTTATTGGAATGTAGACAGTCCAATGTATTCAGTGACAGTATGCAAAAATAAATAAACACAAATAAATATGTTTTATTCGATTTCTTCAACTTTTATTTATTTTTTTTAATAATTTTTTTTTTACACACTGTCAGAGTAGTTCAGTGTGACACTGTACAACTCTGGGGAAAGGGGGGAGGGTTTTTATTAGTAATTATAACAGTGACGATCAACCAGGTTTTTTGCAGAATACAAGAAACGGGTCTCATTTATTGATAGTTTTTTATGATGTGGGTTTAATGACACTTTAAAAAAAAAAAACTAATGTAGCCACCACATTTAGTTTTTGGGAGGCTGCAATATATTACATATTTGGTTTGAGTTTAGTAACCCTTTAAACAATATCTTTATAAATGGCCAGGGCTTTTTTTTTGCGGGAATGCAGTTTCTGCACCTCCAGCTCTGAATGTATGTAACGGCAAGAGGTGCTGGGGTATGTTGCCTGTTGGGGAATCTATTGTCACTGGAGGGATCAATTGTTGCTGGGGGAGGATCTATTGTTGCTGGGCGGTCGATGGTTGCCAAGAGGGAGGGAGGTGTCTACTGTTGCTGGCTGCTGGAGGTTCTATTGATGCTGGTGGGTATATTGTTTTGGGAGGGAGTAATATTGCTTGTGCAGATCAATTGTTGCTGGGGGGGTGGCTGTTGATGGCTGCAGGGGATCAATTTTATTGCTTTTCTTGTCATCATTAATACATTCCACACAAATTACTTAGCACCACAAAATCATACTTGGTTTTGTATTCTCTAAAAGGGGTGGCACTGGGAGGTGGGTAGGGAGGGAACCAAGGAAAGGTGCTTGGAGGTGGGTAGGGGGCGGAAACAAAGGGATCTCAGGAGGTTGGAGTACCTGTACCTATTCTCTGAGGAAAAAAAGCCATACAAATGGCAAAATGCATTTTTAACTACTGGGGCCCCATGTCTGCATGGGCCAGTGTAAGGGAAATGGTGAACTTAGACAATAAACACACCTTTAGTACTATTCTGGTTTGATAAATCAGGATCATTATTAAACTATGTCTATATATTTTGATTATAGCCACCAAACTGAGTAACAAAAGGCAGTCTGTTGTTGAAATGTTGTATATAACAATGTAAGTTATGTTGTGTCACCTTACATTGTATACAACAATGTAAGGTCACACAATAAGAGGGATAATCCCAGGCTGAAGCTGAGCTCCGCCTGAGTTGGAGTAAAGCACAGCAAGGTAAACCCACATGCTCTATTTGCAGTAGATGATGGGATTTCCAATAGGTGGTATTCCTATTATACAGAGTAATTAGCTGTGAATTGTGAAGGCTGGTTCTGTTGTCTAATAAAGGCAAAACATGTCGTTCGTCTTTCATTCTAATGTTCCGCACACAGACCCAGCATATGTAGCTAATGATCTGTCTCCTGTCATTCGGGCAGTAATTCATCACCGTTTCTCGCTACTTTGTTTGCAGAATAAAGGTGTGTACAGTTACTATCAGTTATGCTATTAAACTCAGAGAATACATACATTTCACACCAGAAATATTTCTGAGCCTTGTGTGCCCTCCAGCTATCATCCATATGTAGGTTCAACCAGCACAGTATGCATATTTTATATGACTTTTTTTGATTACTTTTAAGAAATGCTTTCATAAAATGAGGACCTATACAGATCCTTTACTATATTAAGGTATTCAGTATTATTAGTTTCTGGCAAGAGACCTCAACGCTTCCATCATTCCCCTATATCCCTTAATAATATATTTAAGTCAGTGTAATTATCTAATGGTTACTTCAAGAAGGTAGAGAAAACACTTCACTCTTATTAGAGTTTTTGTGCTTGTGGTTTTATGCTTTGGTGCAGTACATTTGGTGGATTGGGGATCAAGTCTGTAGGACACGCATTGTTTGCTATCTTTGGTACCCATTATGAAGTGAATATGGATTTGTGTTTTGCGACTCATTCCAAGGGGTTTAGTGATGTCCTGCATGCTCGTTTGCTTTGCTATAATTGGTACTCGTGATGGCATGAATTTGGACTTGTATGACAATCCATCCATAGGAGTGTGGTGATGTTCAATTTTGCTATAATTGGTACTCATGATGGAGTGAACTTTGGCTTGAGTGATATATGGCTATAGTAGAAGTATGGCATTGCAGAAGAGCCCCTTTTAGATGAGCTTGGATGCATGAAGTAAGTAGGTATATTCCTGGGGTACTCAAGAAACACTCATGCACAGGTCAGGAAGCTGGCAGTCTGGTGAGAGTGGAGTTAAGTGTATGTACTTTGACCAAAGGACAGTCAGCTGCATTATCAACAATAAGTTCGTTTTTAAAGGGATTTTCTTTCCACAGGGTTGTATTAGTGTAGTAACAATAGTCATCCCAGAACATATCGTATCTTAATAAATAAAGTGCCATATAAGTGTCTACTTTATACACATTCCCTAGGCTGACTGTTACAGTTCTCTTAAGGTTATATCAAGCCCAACTGTGTCTGTTTTGGTGAAATAGTCCAACATTTGCACCCTTTTCTGAGCTTGTAGGCAGGTGCCTACAAGTGTTGTTGTTGCTTAGTTAAATAGTTCCTAGGTGGCTCAGAAGGTAAGGAGTTAAAGTTAGCTTTGCGATTTCCCAGGCTTTTCTGGTCTCTGCCCTCCCCTCTGTATTTAAATAAATAGGGGGGGGGGGGGGGCACTGCTCGAGTACTCACTTTTTGCCGTGGCCTGGATGGGAAGCAAGACCGGAGAAAAGGAGAAGATGTAACTCACAGTAACCCACAGAACCCTCAAGGGAGATCACCTGAGTTAGGACCCTGTCAGATCACGGACTTTAAGAACTCTTACCTGGGAAAGGTACACACTGGGAAGCCTATTGTAAATAGGAGAGAACATGATGTTTTTTCCAAAGGGGACATGAAGGTACTTGGCATATCAGATTCACAGGGTCTGTAAAGCACATACAGGGTGAAACATAAGAAGGGAAGGCTAACATAAGGGTATAACTCAGCAGAGGAGTTGGCGGAAGTAATATAGTTACTATGGGTGACCATGAATTCATGGGAATGTAATAACAGCCAAACAGCAAAGAGTGGTACCAGGCATTGGTGACAGGTTCTCTGGTGGCGAGGGGTCAGTACTCTGGCTCCCTCCCTAACCATCAGTTCCCCAAAAGTAATCGTGACTGATTTCACAGTATAGAGACACCCAAGGACCTAGCTGCACGGCACAGGAGAGTTGTAGGATTTAATTAAGTGCACGCATGAGGTCTGTGCTTAGTGCACGGCGGGACCCCATTCTGTCACCGGGAGAAAGGTGGCAGAGGAAAGCTAGATTAGTAGAGCAAGACACAGGCTCAACGTTGTCCTCCTCTAAATGATACATTTTGTAGGACAGGGTGTGCAACGTATGGGACAGTGTGTGTCATAAAAGGATTAGGCGCATGGTTTTAAAGCTGCACAAAGTATACGGCTCACTTCTAATCGGTGGTTCTGCCTTATGCCCCGTACACACGGTCGGAATTTCCGACGGAAAATGTCCTATCGGACCATGTTGTCGGAAAATCCGACCGTGTGTGGGCGCCATCGGACTTTTTCCGTCGGAAAAAATTTGAGATCCTGCTCCCAAATTTTCTGACAACAAAGTCCGATCGGACTTATTCGGATCGTGTGTAGCGAATTCCGACAGACAAAGTGCCACGCATGCTCAGATCAAATTAGGAGACCAAAGCTATTGGCTACTAGCCTCTACGTAGTTACATCGTACGCAACGAACGTCACCACGTTCAGAATGATTGGATTTTCCAAAGAGGTAAAACAAATCCAGGTTATGTATTTTGGCTGTGTACGTAGCTGCTTGCTTGAATTCAGTTTTAAACATATGAACAAAGTTATTATTATACTTCTTACAAAACTGTAGTGGTTAAGCGATGTTAATCATCCTTAACAGAAGGCTAACTGTAACTAATACTTCCTTGTATCTTTTTGATGAAAACCACTTATCACTTGTGTTATTCTCTATTGCACTTTATCAATCTCCCAAATAACTTGCCACATTTCAGAAGACAATCTGACAGAGCGCTTTGCTTTCAGTGAAGCATAACCAGCTCTTTAAGAAAGAAAGACTGTCTTTCTCTTGCTCCTCTTTCAAACTCCAAAGTCTTTTGTGTTCCTGACATTGAAGAAGCAATGAACTTAAAAATACAAGTTACTTTATGTAAAAAAAAAAGCTATAACTAACATGTGAACATGCACATGTATAAGTATCTGTACATATCTGCATATTAAAAATATTGTTTGATGATACAGTATATTTGACGAATGAGAGAAACATGGAGGTTATCTTTGCTGACCTTCGGAAAATTTGAGTTGTTCTGCCATCATACTGATATTTATACTGATATTTATACTTCAATATTTTAGGTGCTCATTCACACAGGTGGCCCCCTGTGACAAGTGATTCAAATTGAATTGTTTTTTAGGGGCAGGTTACAGGCAGTATTGCCTTTTGAATGCCTTTTTGTTTTTTGGTAGATTTTTCAAGATAAAAGGGGATATTGCATGTAAATACCAACTGGGCATTTGATTAATGTTACAGCTCTGTCCTGTTGACTTTAAAGCGAAGTTCCACCTAATTTTTTATAAAAAGTCAGCAGCTACAAATACTGCAGCTGCTGACTTTTAAAATAAGGACCCTTACCTGTCCAGGGCACCCGTGATGTCAGCACTCGGAGCCGACCTGTCCCTCGGCTCTTGGGTGGAGGCGAGGGACAGATGTTCTTTCAAACTCCAAAGTCTTTTGTGTTCCTGACATTGAAGAAGCAATGAACTTAAAAATACAAGTTACTTTAGGTAAAAAAAAAAAGCTATAACTAACATCTGAACATGCACATGTATAAGTATCTGTACATATCTGCATATTAAAAATATTGTTTGATGATACAGTATATTTGAAGAATGAGAGAAACATGGAGGTTATCTTTGCTGACCTTCGGAAAATTTGAGTTGTTCTGCCATCATACTGATATTTATACTGATATTTATCCTTCAATATTTTAGGTGCTCATTCACACAGGTGGCCCCCTGTGACAAGTGATTCAAATTGAATTGTTTTTTAGGGGCAGGTTACAGGCAGTATTGCCTTTTGAATGCCTTTTTGTTTTTTGGTAGATTTTTCAAGACAAAAGGGGATATTGCATGTAAATACCAACTGGGCATTTGACTTATTGTTACAGCTCTGTCCTGTTGACTTTAAAGCGAAGTTCCACCTAATTTTTTATAAAAAGTCAGCAGCTACAAATACTGCAGCTGCTGACTTTTAAAATAAGGACCCTTACCTGTCCAGGGCACCCGCGATGTCAGCACTCGAAGCCGACCTGTCCCTCGGCTCTTGGGTGGAGGCGCCGCCATCTTCGGTAAGGGAATCAGGAAGTGAAGTCTTGTGGCTTCACTTTCTGGTTCCCTACTGTGCATGCGCGACTCGCGCTGCGCAATCCCACTGGCCCCTGCTGTCTTCTGGGACCTGTGTGTCTTCCAGAAGACAATGGGGGAGGAGAAGGCGTTGGAAGTGGCGTAGATACCTGCGGATGGCTTGGCTATCTATGCCCGGAAATGAGAGCAAAATACCTGTATTAGACAGGTATCTGCTCCCCCCTGAAAGGTGACAAATGTGACACCGGAGGGGGGGAGGATCCCAAAAAGCGGAAGTTACATTTTTGGGTGGAACTCCACTTTAAAGAGGAAATTTAACAGGTGATGCCTCTAATCAAGATAGAAATTAAAGTGATTGTAAAGGTAACTCTTTTTTAATATCTGCTCAGTAGCGAACCTCCTTTTTTCGTGCCCCTCCCCTCTGTCCAGTGCAGGGAAGACGCTTCCTATAGAGAAACTTGTGCGTGCTCACTGCGTCCATTGACACAGACAGCTGGACTCAGCCCCACCCCCCTTCCTCGTCACTGGCTTTGATTGACAGCACTGAGAGCCAATGGCTCCCGGTTTCCCAGCAAAGCCAGCAAGGCTCAGAAATGAGGGAAGAAAAGATCTGCAGACGTGCACGACGCTGGAGCAAATGAGGACTCAGGTCAGCAAGGAATGCATTAAGGTAAAAAAATGTTTAGGCTTTACAACCACTTTAAGGGGAAATCCTAAATTTTTGAGTTGTCATGTAAGCGAAAGGGGTGAGGGGAAATCTTCCAATAGGAACAAATGCTCTGGGGGCAACTGTCAAAGATGGTAAATCCTCTCACTAGGGAGATTTTCTTTTACTTTCTGGTGTATCTACAAGACAGGAAGTGAAGGAAAGTTTTCCCAGCAGGTCACAGACAGCAACAAATAACAGAGACAGGGAATTTAACTCTTCCCTATTCTATCCAATACCAAAAAAAATGTATTTACATACACTTTTAAGGGGAATAGTATGCAGCATGTCAGCAATAAACCTGGGAGATTGTGAGCCTCTCTTGTTTGCCAATCTAGGCATTACAAGAAAGTTGACCATATCTTATTAACAAGACAACATGATAGATGAAGAAATACAACTTTAGCTTCAGTAAGGGAAGTTTGTGGGGCAAAATAAGCTAAAAGATAGTACTGAGAGTATTACTTTATTTTATATATTATTCAGCCTGTTGCACATACATATTATTATAGTAAACGTACACAATTAGTTGTATTGTGGGCTTCAGGCTGTTATTATGGGCAAGCAACTTTTTGAAAAATCGTGCTTGCTTATGTAGCACTGACCCCTGAAGGAGCTGCTGGTTTTATTGGGCTTAGCGTTACCTTCTTCACCTCGTCTCCATCTAGGGTTTCCCGTGGTAGATGGCCCAAAGAAATGTAGAAACTGACACTTTATCTTCCTTTTTTTGGGTTATTTATTCAAAAGATAAAACAGTCTCTTATATGTAGGGTAGAGGGTTAGGATGAAAGTTCAGGTACTATTGGAACTGCAAAGAATAGGAAGTCTCTTAGAGAATTAATCCAGAAAATAACAGTTTCACAGCTGGATTATAACCACCCCGGAAAGACCTCCCCTCACTAGGCCTAGCAGCCGGTGAAGTGTAAGGTAAAGCAAAGTCTCTGCCACAGACTTGGTTGTAGAACACTTGAGAAAAGTCTCTGCCGCAGACTTGGTTGTAGAACACTTGAGAAAAGTCTCTGTCGCAGACTTGGTTGTAGAACACTTGAGAAAAGTCTCTGCCGCAGACTTGGTTGTAGAACACTTGAGAAAAATCACAGACTTGGTTGTAACTGATTGACTTAGACAAATTTAGAGAGCTATCATACGGTACCAGTATCTCGCAGCCGGTCCGGCGATACTGTATGAGTGTAGATCCATTTAGTGTCCTTCAACTGAGCCTCCAGGCTCCTTCTGAGAAGCCAGCCTTGTGCATGGCCTTCTCCCGAAGAGTCCTCCCCTGGATGCTTCTCCAGTAGCTGGGTCTATCCTTAGGCAAGACGGCACTGGACCACTTTTGGATAATTAGGCCCCGATATCCATTCAGGCCTGTCCCTGCAGTTGCTTCGCCTCTGGCTATCCAGCCCTGAGACTCGGAATTGCATGGATCCGCACCCCAGGCCAGGAGGGCCATGAGGGCTGGCCAGGAGGACCAGGACCAAACAGACAGAAGATATCTTCTGGACCGGAACCCCGAAGCACGTGATTTCAGTACCTAAAATACCATCTCCCAGGATAAACACTCCCACTGGGCTGGTTCCGAGAGAAAGAAGGGCATCCAATACACCCAGCTAAACTGCATTCCCATACTTTCCGGTGGTGACAGCGACACCTGCGGCCAAGTAGGACTCAGTGCAGTCCAGCTAGACTGGTACTGAAACCATAATTTGGCATAATTAGCACTAAAACCCAACTGTGGTTTCAGGAATATTAACTTTGAAAAACACATAGCGTGTGCTCGTCAGGAGCCAGCGCTACACTTACTAAATAGTATGCAGTTTTGCTGTGTTTTCAATTAACCTCTGAAGAAGTATAGGGGCTGTCTGTGCTAACCTTTTTTTTTTAAATACTGGCCTAAATTATCGACATGCTTGTTCAGGGCCAGTAATTGTATTGAAGACACTTTAAGTAGTAGGTCAGAACATTTCTTTCACTACAAGTTTTCCCAGGTTCCAGTCACATTTGTACAACTCCAAAGTTGCACCATCTTTGGAATGCAACTCTGATGCAACTTTGACGCAACTTTGAATGGGTGCAACTTGGATACTACTTTGGTCAAATGGACAACTGTTGCACGACTGTTGCATTGTATAACATTCAGGTATGACTTTCATGCAACTTTTGAGGGTTAACATTCAGGTCTATGGCCCTCAAGTTGCATGAAAGTCGGACCAAAGTAGTGCATGAACTACTTTGAAGTCGCTGCAACTTTAAGTGACACATATGTCAATGGTTATCAATGGAAAACATGGGGAACGACTTGTCATGCGACTTTGATGTCCAATGTTGCATGACAAGTCACCTAAGTGTAAATGGAGCCTAATTGACCCTTTACCATTCTTCTTGCTATCCTCAGTCCCTATGCATAGAGGCTAATTTAAGCTCTTTGTTGCTCCTTCTCTGCTGTCACAGCTCACTCTAGTAGTCATCTAGATAGCAGTTGCAAAAAGTCTGTGTAAAAATCAACTCTACCTTCAGAAGTTAGATTACCAAGTTGGGTTTTCTATTGACTAATGCTGCGTACACACGATCTGACTTTTCAACGGACTTGGTCCGGCGGACTATCCGACAGATTTTGCAGTGGAGATCCGCCGGACTTTTCAAATGAACACGATCACTCCAAAAGTCTGACGGATTCGAACATGATGATGTACGACCGGATTAGAATAAGGAAGTTCATAGCCAGTAGCCAATAGCTGCCCTAGCGTCTGGGTTTTTGTTCATCGGACTAGCACACAGACGACCAGATTTTTTGACAGCACCTCTCAGCCCCCCCTAATACTTACCTGAGTTCCCGCTCTATCCAGCGATGTTGCATGAGAGACTCAACTGCCCGGGACTCTCTCTCCTCATTGGATGAGACAGCAGTGAAGCGCCATTGGCTCCTGCTGTTGTCAATCAAAGTCAGTGAGCCAATGAGGAGAGAGGGGATGGGCCGGGCTCCGTGTCTGAATTGAATGCAGAATGTGGCTCGACTCGGGTGCCCCCATAGCAAGCTACTTGCTGTGGGGGCACTCAACAGGAGGGAGGGACCAGGAGCACCGAAGAGGGACCCGAGAAGAGGAGGATCCGAGCTGCTCTGTGCAAAACCAACTGCACAGAGAAGGTAAGTGTAGCATGTTTGTTATTTTTTAACACAAAAAAAAAAATGAGACTTTAGTATCACTTTAAGTTCCATATGTTTCCCTGTGTCAGGTCCTGTTATCAATGGTATAACATTTAGGGGAGTCTGCAGTCCCCACTGGGGAGTATAGCCCACATTTTAATCTCACACCCTTTCACTGCATATGAACCAGAGCAATTTTTTACATTTCTGGGCTTATTTATTTGGCCAAAACATTGTCATTAAAAAAAATAACCAATTAACATTTATTGTTTTTTTTTTTTTGCCTTCCTCTTGATCAACTGTGGGTATAGGATAATTTATATGTAGGTTTTTTTATTTGTGTGTGTGTGTTTTTTTGTTTGTCTGTTTGTTTGTTTTATTGGTTGAATTAGATGTACTAGTGTCTTTTTTCAAGCTGACTAACTATGTAACACGTATATCTTTTTTAAAGAGGAACTGAAGTCTGCTCACATAATTTGTAATAAAAACATATTTGCCATTCTGAAGCTTCCCTCCAACCATTTTGCATATTATTTTATATATACTGTGATTCAGTAATTGCCAAATATGCTGAAGAAATCTCCCTTCACTGAGTCTGGCTGCAGCCATTTTAACTGTGGACAGCTGACGCTGCTACCTGTTCACTTCCTGGATTTACACACACACACACAGAGGCACGCCTCCAGTTCTGCAGCCCTGCAGCTCTTATTGGCCCTCTTATGACTCATCCCCTCTCCCTTCCTGGCAAACTCTCACAAGAGAGAGAGAGACAGAGAGAGCTGGGCATGATGTCATAAGCCTAGACGTTTTACCAGACAAGAAAGAGGAAGTGGGCTGTATAAGGTATTTACTGGCAGAAAAAAAAATTACTATCCAAAGTTAAAAACAAGGGCAGAAGATTTAATAGATAGAAAGATGAAAAAAATTACTGAAGTTCGCTTTAACGACTAACAAGGCTTTCTTTTCGTGATGTTGTCTTACAAAAAATTATTACAATTTTTATGATATCCATGCAAAAAAGTAACTAAAAAAACAAAACAGTTTTTTGACTTTGATCAGTGTTAGTTTAAAAAAAATAGTTTTCCTGTAGAAAAAAAATATAAATGTAATTCTATAACTTGTCCTGCATAAATATGATTCTGGTACAATGTATTGCAAAGTCACAACCACTATAAATTAGAAGATTTTTTTTACTAACGCCAACCTGGCTTGGAATTTTGTGACAATGTATACATTTTTTTTTTTTTACTGACGATTATGTAGCCAAGTCTCGGGCCTCTCCAGGCTTAATGGGGACCTCCAGAGTTAGGGACAACTGACATCCTTCTATACAGAGTGGGTTACGAGGCATGGTGGGTGCAATGCTAGGTAGATTAATGTGCGCCAGACACTTCTTGAATGTAAAGAGAATTATTGTATCTTAAACAAAACTGTGGGAGAGAGGGTTAGGGCCAAAACACCCTTTAGTAGTTGCAATGTTAATTGGCAGACTCCAAGACTTCTACAGGTAGACAGCCATGCAGGGAAAGTCATCCAGTAAGACACCACATCTGCACGAGTAGGATTGCTGTCTCCTATGGCAACAGTCTTTTAACAGTTTCTAAGACAAGTTGTAACAAACTCCTTTACTTCCTCTACAATCTCCTAGATTTTCACTCAACTGAGCCCCCAGTCTCTCCCACTAGACTTGCTGATCCACTGCCACTGGATCTCCTGAGCTCTTCCAAACTTCTTACTCAGTATCTTCCTCAAGCTGCACCCCTGCATCCCTGCCGGGTTCCTAGTTTGGCACTCACAGATACTCCTCAAGTGTCTACCCACTGGCCTGCTTGGTCCCTGGCTTGACACACAATACTGCTCTGCAAGCGTCACCTCCACTGGCTGGGTCCCTGGCTTGGCACCTGCTGAAGTTTCCCAATTCTTCACCGTCCCCGATTGGTGAGAACATTGTTGCGAACACTTGCTTCAGCTACTCACAGTGGTCCACAGTAACCAGGTGGATGGTCCCTTAGTGGCGACAGCTTCACCTCTACCTCCGACCACGACAGGTTTTCCGGCCGGCAGAACCATCATTTCTGGTTGGACTGCAAGCCGCAGTCCCAACCCTACACTGTTCTCTTGCTTCTGGATAGGCCCCTCAGACAGCCTAGCAGCCAGATGCCCCAGCAATAGGCCTCAGGCTCTGGCCTAGCAGCCCGGGGTTGTACAACACACGTCCACCCAGACAGCCATCCAGAACCCTGATCACCTGACTCCACCCAAATAAATAGGTTCTCCCAGCAGGCCAAGGGACCCAGGAAATCTCTGCCCATTGGCTGAGACACCCCATTATTCCTAACCTGTCCTTGCAGTGCCCTTGTCTTATCTAATGTCACCAGATACCAGGCCACCTAGCAACAGAATAGAGAAGTGCAGCAATTCCACAGTTAGTTCTAAATCAATTGACCTCCTAACAATTGGCCAAGGGAACTATCACTTGGCAAATACATTTAACAGCAGCCCTGCCTAAACATCAGGGTGATATAATTAGAAAACAATATATGGCTCGTAGCTAGAAAGGGAAATCCATCTTTTTGCTTCTACTACCTATAGGCACATGATTACTGTATATAATGGTAAATCCAGCCTTGCCTGCAGGATTATCTTGACAAGTGGAGGGCAACGATTGCCACCTGTCTGCACCATCTGCCATTCAAAAGTTAGTTTGTTTGGTTAGAATTTATGGCAGAGTTACTTTAAGACTACATTTAATTCCTTCTTGAATAAGGTTGTTTCTTGTTCTCTGTACATACCTTTCCCTGTCTTCTGGAAAATATATCTTACGGGGAAAACAGCGTCTTCAGTGTTACCTTTAATACTTTGATTTAAAGTACTTGATAACTTGTTTGTGATTCAAGATAAAAGGCTTAAATCAAATCTGACAACATGAAAGAGCACCTGCCACCAGGTGGGAGGTGGTGATGGGTTTTATTATTTTGTCCCTTTATAGGGGGATGATGCTACAAAGGAACGCGTCTGGCTTTGTTTTTTTCTCCAAAGAAAATAAACACTAGAGAGAATTTCCAAACTCCAGCTCACAATAGACCTTTATATCCCACTAATCAAAAAGCATTAATATGAAAAAAGCTAGTAAAATGTATACAGGGAATAACAAATATATCTGAATTATTCAGTTGTCATCATCACAAACAATAAGATCAGTTTTTTGGTCTGTTATGCTATTAGCTCCGAGATGTATCTTGTGTAGAGGACATCCAGGTTTACATGGCTTATAACTGTTTGTAAATAATTTTTACTTATTTTCAAACATAGAGGCAAATGTTTCTGTTTCTACTTCCTAACTCACGATGATTGGTTCCAAAGGACTCTTTTGATGAAAGGGTTTTAAAGTAACCTGTCAGATCCTAAATAGTTGTTTTCTACCATTCAGCAGCAATAAACTGGTGCTGGTAGTGCTCCTGCCACTGTGCCAGAATTATTGTGATAAATCCAACTATTCCAGACAGAAGTACATGTTTAATCTTTTAATCAATTTCTCTGTGCCTTTGGTACCCTTGAATGCCGCATGTACTTGACTTCGAATTTTGTGATGACCAGTAGTTGCTTTGGCACTGGACTCATATATGGAGAGGGATGAGCATACACCAAAGCTCTCGCGGACAGAAGTTGATGTAGCGCCGGCACTTTTTCAAAGTATGCGCTATGCCTGTAAATTTAGTTTTTGCTCAGAACTGTAATTGAGTTTTGGGGTTAATTATTTTAGATTATGCTTGGGCATCAGTTTGACTGGTCTGTATTAAGGTTCTGCCTGGTCATAGGTGAGGTGAGCACCTGTGACAGGTCTTAGAACGCAGTCTGGTTGGACGCATTGGGTACCAATCTTTTCCGGAGCCAATCAGTGGGCGCGTTTGCCACGCTGTGTATTCCGGAGGGGGGTACTTAAGGTGCTGAAGACACGTGACCAGGGTTGGTTCTTCTTATCCTTTTTTTCTGGTTCCGTTACATGCTGGCCTGGGCTTCGGCCTGGGTTCAGTCCGGGACCAGGAGTGTCTGCTGACTCCATGGTCCTGGTTCTCCTGACCAGCCCCAGAGGCCCTCATGGTCTGGGGTGGGGATCCATCCGTTTCCAAGCCTCGGAACTGGCTAGTTCGAGGCGCAGTAACTGAGGGAGGATTCTGAAGTATTCCGGTGCAGTCTCAGGATTAGAGAGGCCCAGCAACTCTACATGCGTCCAGGGGAGGTCTCTTCGGAGGAGGGCCGGAACGGCTGAGAGATACTGGTACTATAAGAAAAGTTCCTAACCTATCCTTCAGTTGCAACTAAGCTCCTGTGAGAGACTTTTGTGTGTTCATCTTAAGTTTCCCAACCAAGTCTGTGGCAGAGACTTTGCTAAGCTGAGATCACTTGTTGGCTGCTAGATCTACAAACAAGAATTTATCCAACAGTGAGTTATCCAGTTGCGAGTGGCTACTCCTTGGATCATCTAGAGAGAGACATTTTTTTTAAGTGTCAGCAAGTTCCAAGTGCCTGAGCTTCTATACCCTTGCCCTCTATTCCTGATTGAGAGACTGTGTTTTGTTCAACGTTTCATGCAAATAAAAATCCTCAAAAGTAGTTTAAGTGTCAGTCTCCACAGTTACTGGGTACTAACCCTGGAAACCCCTAGACAAGAACGACGAGCTGCAAGGCGGAGGAGGTAATCGGTAAGCCCAGAAAAACATAGCCGTCCCTAGGGGTTATGGCGCTACATTGATTTAAAGTGATTCTAAACAATCACTTTGTAAAACAACACATTGAATGCAAAACATTTTTGTATAGATATAAAAAACATTATAAATCCCTTTTTTTCCCTTTTTTATAAGTGATCACATTCCCTCTGTTCTCAGTTGCATAAGAGTAGGGGGGGAGAAGAAGCAGCAGCACACTGAGCTTCCCAGTGAATGGCTGTGCAGCAGGAGGGTGTCAGGACAAATCTGAGGCTAGTAGCCAATAGCTTTGTACTTGTAATGTGATCTGAGCATGCGTAGCACTTTGTCCGTCAGACTAGGCTACACACGATCGGAATTGGTGTGATCGGACTTTGTTTTCGGAAAATTTGAGAGCCAGGAGATAGAACTTTGTCCGTCGGAAAATCCGATAGAAAATGTCCGATGGTGCCTACACACGGTCGAAATTTCCGACAACATTGTCCGATAGGACAGAATCCATCGGAAAATCCGACCGTGTGTATGGGGCTTTAGTACTTTAAAAAAGGTACGAAAGAAAAAAATATATATATCCAAAAAAAAGGGGTGGAGGGATGGTCTGAGTGGGTGGAACTCTGCTTTAACCATTATCTAAAGGTCTGGAATTTTTTTCTTCTATGTCCACAACAATAATAATAAATGCTAGATCTGACCACTAGAGGGTGTAATTTACAATAGATGGTCCAAGCTAATAATACATCTCTCACCAGTTAGTTAGGATGCATTGTAGGATGCAGCATGGGAGTCTATACTCCGACTTTAACCACTTAAGCCCCGGACCAATTTGCAGCCAAAGGACCAGGCCCCTTTTTGAGATTCGGCACTTCGTCGCTTTAACTGACAATTGCGCGATCGTGCGACGTGACTCCCAAACAAAATTGGCGTCCTTTTTTTCCCACAAATAGAGATTTCTTTTGGTGGTATTTGATCGCCTCTGCGGTTTTATTTTTTTGCGCTATAAACAATAGAGTGACAATTTTGAAAAAAATTCAATATTTTTTACTTTTTGCTATAATAAATATCCCCAAAAAATATTTAAAAAAACATTTTTTTTCCTCAGTTTAGGCCGATACGTATTCTTCTACATATTTTTGGTAAAAAAAAAAATCGCAATTAGCGATTATTGATTGGTTTGTGCAAAAGTTATAGCGTTTACAATATAGGGGATAGTTTTATAGCATTTTTATTAATATTTAATTTTTTTTACTAGTAATGGAGGCGATCAGCGATTTGTATTGTGACTGCGACATTATGGCGGACACATCGGACATTTTTGACAGATTTTTGGGACCATTGTCATTTATACAGCAATCAGTGCTATTTAAATGCACTGATTCCTGTGTAAATGACAGTGAAGGAGTTAACCACTAGGGGGTGGGGAGGGGTTAAGTGAGCCCTGTGTGTGTTTTCTAACTGTCTGGGGGCGTGGCTTGGCATGTGACGTCACTGATCGTCTTTCCCTATGACAGGGAACAGACGATCAGTGACAATGTCACTAGGAAGCACGGGGAGGGGTTTGTTTACACATACCTCTCCCCGTTTTTCAGCTCTGTGACCCGATCGCGAGACACCAGCGGCGATCGAGTCCACTGGTCCAGTGGCCGTGGTCACGGAGCTCAGGACCAGGTCGCGAGCACAACCCACGGCTCTTAAAGGGCAACATACCTGTACATTGATGTGCCCAGCCGTGCCATTCTGCCAACGTATATGTGCAGGAGGTGGTCCTATGGCGGTTAAGGAAGTTACTAGTTGCATATACAGTTTTCGGGGCACCAGAGGCCATCAAGACAACCGGGATAACAAGGTAGTATTACTAGCACCTCAATATCACCTACACGTTCATAAACATGTTGGTTAAAGTATTTTTTATTATTATATGTTTAATTTAAAGATGAATTAAATACACCGATTATATAGGGGCTGTTTTATCTGTTTAAAGATTTCTCATTCTATCCAACCCCTTATGAGATTTACACAGCCCACAGCCCTCTCTCCATCCTCAGCTGCTGATTAGACAGAAAAGGAGTCTTTCAGTTCACTCTGCTCTATCCTCCTATCAAACTGGAGCATTCTAAATCTGGTGCAGTTGTACATGGCAGCCAGTCAGCTTCTAACTTCAGCTTGTTCAATTAAGCTTTGACAATAAAACCTGGAAGCTGATTGGTTTCTATGCACAGCTGCACCAGACTTTACAGTTTGAGTAAATCAACCCCTTAAAATGCAATCCACATAGCACACTTATTGACTCCTATTGTCCCTCTCTCTACCAGTCTGACTGCTGCTATAAACGATATTGCAAGAGGCTGATACCAACTCAAACTTAGATACTTACACTTAAAGTGGTAGTAAACCCGCTTTTTTTTTTTTAAAACCACCTGCAAGACAAAGCCATAATGAGCTAGTATGACTAGCATACTAGCTCATTATGCATCACTTACCTTAGATCGGGGGCCCGACGCCGTCCTCGTCTGCCCCTCTAGCCGCAGCCATCTCTCCGCTGCGGCACTGTGATTGGCCAGAGCAGCGAAGACGTCGCTCCGCACATGCACGCCAGAGACTTCAAATCCGGCAAAGCCGGATTTGTGAATGGGGATTAACCCTGTGAATGCACCGTTGTCTATGGCACGCATGCGCCGTAGGCAACGTTGTAAAACTTTTTGGCAAATATCTCCTAAACCATGTAGGTTTAGGAGATATTTCTTTTACCTACAGGTAAGCCTTAATCTAGGCTTACCTGTAGGTGCAAGTTGTAGTGGAGGGTATACAACCACAAAGTGGTTGTAAACCTCAGACATGAAATATGAACAAACCATATGTCTCTATAAGGGGAGATTTACTAAAACTGGAGAGTTAAAAATATGATGCAGCTCTGCATAGAAACCAATCAGCTTCCAGTTTGTTTTTGTCAAAGCTTAATTGAACAAGCTGAAGTTAGAAGCTGATTGGCTACCATGCAGAGCTGCACCAGATTCAGAATGCTCCAGTTTTAGTAAACCTCCCCCTATAGTGTGTACTTGTCTCAATCTAGAGTACTAAGTGTAATTTCTGTCTACTGCCTCATTCCTCTGCTATCTGCATGAGTCACATCTGACAAGTTTTCCTGACACCACAAGAAAAAAAAAGGTGACAGGAGATGGATCTCCAGCACACAGGCTGTGATTGACAGCCTCAGCTCTGTACCTGTGAAGGGGGTGGGTCCCTACCCCTACCCTTCAATCAACTCTCAGAGCTCTACTCTCCAATCAACTCTCAGAGCTCTACTCTCCAATCAACTCTCAGAGCTCTCCTCGCTGAGCTCTGCAGTGTGTCATTTCAACTCTCCAACTCTCCAGCCCAGGCAAGTTTTTTTTTCATTCTGGACTTTGAATGGATGCAGAGAAGAGAAGACTACAGATAAGCAGGTACAACAAACGTAGGAGCTTTCATTTAATCTCTGTGTATCACCTGAGGACAGTCACTTCACTGGGTATATGGAAGGGTTTACAACCACTTTATGTAATTAAAAAATATATACTTAATGATTTATTAATGAATTCCGAGCTGCATTATTGTGTGTCTTTTGTAGACATGTGCACAACAAAAAAATTAGTTTATTTTTGTTTAGTTTTTTTCGTTTCCGAAAAAAATTAGTTTATTTTCGTTTCGTTTTTTTCGTTTCCGTTGATTCGTAACGATTCGTACATTCGTAAGTCGACGGTGTTCGTATTCGTTATTTTTCGTTGATTCGTTTTTTCGTTAGTTTAATTTTCGTTTATTCGAAATTCGGACGCATTCGTATTTATTTGTACATTCGTAACATTCGTAGATTCGTAATCGGAGCATAATTCATAATTTTATGTAATGTGTATGCTATTATTACATTTTAATAATTTACGAAAAGGGTGTTAACAGAAACATAAAAAGTTAGTAAACTTTTTATGTTTCTGTTAAAATTGAAAGTTAGGCCACACCCTTTTCATATATTTTCGGGTGGATAACACACCCTGTGTGGTCGACGACTGGGCACCAGCAACAACTCGGATTTGGCCTCGGCCTATCCGATCTGCTGATTTTTCCCAGTCCTCGATACCTTGAGCTACTTCCCCTTTTTTTCCCCATTCAACTACTTTGGTAGAAGATGGGGAGGCCTTAACTATACTCGTCGTTTTTGAATTTAAGTCCTTTTCTAAACAAATTGCAACTTATTTATACATTAGACTGATAGCTATAGGCATATATACTCTAGACACAAGATGGACATCTTGGGTACGGCCTGGTCTGGCTTTATGGATACAATACAGACATCCTGTTCATTCAAGGCCTTCTTATGATACGCGACCCTCTGCCTGGGACCCCCCACCGTCTTGCCCACATTATTATTATTACCATCTTCATTTTCTGATTTTTGTTATAACTTATATTTTACTGATAAGTTTATAATCTGGATTGTCTATTTATATAAAATCGTATGATTAGACAGATATCATGCTTGACTTTGTATGTGACTACACTGCATTATGTCAAACACTACAATGAGAAACTTACATTTCTGTGCCTTGAGTATTATATCTTTCAGCATTTCTCAGCACCTTTCGTGAATGTCTGCCTCCTGAAAAGCCTCATCCGGCACAACCTGAAATGTCCACCACTAGTTGTCAAGATTGCAATTTATGTCCTTCTATATGCTGCAATGATGTATATTTGAATGTGTTGCTTATGCTTGTCTAAATTGATCTAAATCATGTATGCTAGCTTAAACAGTGTTAGAATGACATATTTATTTTTCTTTATTACTGTTTGGGCGATTCTATTCCTGGGCAACACCCTGATGTCCCAGGTTGTATACATTACACCCATCTCTGTATGCCTATAGGAGGCTATGGTTGCGCCCTTCGTCCCTGTCCGGCGATTGGTAGGGCCCCTGGGACGTCGTGGAGACCCCGCCCATACATGCAGGGCGGGTGTGCTCCACGTTACGTCCTTGCCCGTGCCTTGGCCTAGGGATCCTGGGCCTTTGGGCACGGGCGCGGTGCGCGCGCCCGGCATTGCGCGCGCATTCGCTTTGTCCCCCATCCATCGGGTCGATTCAGTCCCGCCCGTCTGCGCTTGCGCAGGCGGAGACGGGCACTGCGCGTGCGCATGTCCGGATGCGCGCGCACTGCGGGACCCTTGACCTCCTGACGTCTAGGCCGTCATTACGCCGGCCTGACGGGGAGGTTGGAGGGCTATTTATGGGCGGCCTCAGCCGCCCATCCAGCAGGTTCATTCACCTCCCGGGACACGACACACCAAGAGGCTCAGCGGTAAGTCTCCACAATCTCTAAAACTTATAGCTTAATCGTTTGGATTAACCCCATTCTCTACCCATTTAGACCTACCAGACTACCTGCTACTTCCCACCTTTGGGAACTTGATGCTCTTAAACCATTTGAGCCCGTCTTCCTCTTGGTGTATCCCGGTCACTGCTTGTCACCTATACCTCCGTAGTGACAAGCAGCAGCCCCGGTCGTGGTCGTACACATGCCCTGACGGTTCCCAGGTAACTCCCATTCTCCCCCTTCCTCTCACACCTCACTTTGCTCACTATGTATTCCCCAACCGTCACCCTTCGCACCTCGTATCCGCCCCACACCCTCACCTCCCATCACTTGCCTCATCACTGACATTTCCCCATTGTATTGCATTTTATCTAGCTTCATCCATTTTGGTTTATTTCATCACATGTAGGTCCATTGTCATATGTGTCACTTAGTGCAACCTTTCACTTACTACAATTAATTCACCCTGGCAATTTTCAACCCCCCCCCCCCCCCCCTTTTCCCCCCCCCTTTTTTTAAACCTCACTCAATTCACCCATACATCTGATAATTATGTGGTTTTTCCATCTACCCACTTTACTTCACACAATGTTACCTCTTCCAATACCCAACCCTCCCCCTCTATCCCCTCCCCCTCCCTTTCTTTCCCCCCCCTCCTTTTTCCATCTGTGTTTCCTATCCCCTTTTCATCTCTATTGCCTCCAATCTTGCTTTCTCTGTCCCCCCTTCTTTACCTCTCCCTTCCCTTCTCCTTTCATTTTCCCCCCCCCCCTTTTCTTTCCCTCCCTGTTCTTCTCCTCTTTCTTTTTCCCCCTCGGTTTCCCACACTTTTCCTTCACATCCCTCATCACCCTCACCCACACATCACCCCTTTCTCTTTTTTTGCCTTTTTTTGTCCTTGTTCCCCCTTTTTTTCTTTTATTACACTCTTCACTTACCACCCCTTTCCCCCTTTTTTCTTCATTTTTCTCCCCTTTTTCTCCCTTGGTCCTACCATCACACCCCCTTCACCATCCCTTTTCCCTTCCTTTTTCTCCTCCCTCTCCCCCTTTTCCCCTCTCCCCCGTCCCTCTCACTTTTCCTTCACCGAAAAAACCCCCCCTTCTCCTCCCGCTTCCCCTCCCCTTCCCCACATCCTTCCCTTTCCTTTTCCAGGGTCACCACACTTACGGATTACAACGTCGGGTACCGGTTTCCCCACTCGGGTGATAATGTCCCATGATTGTACACCCATTATCATGGTCATAATACTACCATTACCCTTAGGTACTACTGAACGGGCCTGTTGGACACATCTAGCCCTCCCCAGTCGCCGTGCCAGGCACTGGAGGGTGTTTTTCCGTGCCTCCATAACGCATCCTAGATTTGGGTAAGAATTTGCTCATTCTATATATAAAAAGATTTTTTACATATCCCTTCTCCACCACGAGAAATTACCCACAGTGCTGACTCACAGCACTGACTCTCTAATCCCAAATATGTAAGGTTCTCCGTTTATAAGTGTTATCCTTTTCTCCTTTTTTACAGATGTTAAAAACCATGTATTTCCTGATGAAGCTGTAAAGCGAAACTAGTAGAAATGCATTGCACATCTGTTTGATTTTATGAATATTTGTTCTATGTATTAATTTGTGAAGAACCATTACAATAAATTGTTAAATTTTACCTATTTACTGGTGTATGAACATTGTAAACCACATCTCACGTACCGCGATAGTCCGATAGCTCCCCTTCCTTTGGAGAACTCTGGCTGGAGACCAGATTTTCTCCAATAAACTTTTCTTCTCTTAATAATTTACGAATCGAAAAAAAAAAGTTACGAATCGAAAAAAAAAAAGTTACGAATGTACGAATTTTTTCATTCAATCTATTCGAAGCACGCTAAGCAGCACCATTGTAAGGGACATGGAAAGTTACCAATTCAACAAAAAAAAAAGTTACGAATGTACGAATTTTTCGTTCATTTTCGTTGTTCATTTTTTCTTTTTTTCGGATTTTCTTCATTCGTACATTCTTTGTTTCTAATTTGTTTTTTTCGGATTTTCGTTGTTTTTCGGATTCGTTCGATTCGAACGATTCGTTAATCGGATTCGTACGATTCAAATGATTCGTTCATTCGTACGAAAACGAACGAACGAAAAAAACGGAAAAAAACAAAAACGAAAAAAATAAATAAACAAATTGCACATGTCTAGTCTTTTGTATCGGCCCAGAGTTCAGCTTTAACTCATCTTTAAAATAACTTCTTTGCCTACCTTGGTAATGTTCCCCCAATTCAATCTGATACAAGCTGGTTTGTAGCTATAGACTATAGTATCTCAATGTTTACATCATTTTACTCCTTATAAACTATAAATACCATGTGTATAATTAACATACAAAAGACACAATGCTGCAACCGTAGATTGAGGAAATCATTGATTTGGAGCCTTTCCCTGCTCAATCGATGAAAACGGATTTCTCTCTCCAGTACAGCGATGATAATCACTCTTTGCTGACAAAATGCAAAATGCATGTGCAGTAGACAGCTGAGATGGCAGCTATTGAAATACATGTAAATGCACTGTGGATTATCACATAACATATTTGTATCTAATGACCGTTAAAGATGGCATTTATTCTGCCGGCAGAATACAGCTGGGATGTAAATTTTAGACTGGAAATGTAACTAAACAATCATCTCCTGTTTATTAGACTTTTGAGACTGGTTCTGAAGCTGTCAGCCCAAGTAAACAATAAAATTCCCGCTGTGAACAAGGAAATCATACATGGTCAATAAATTAAAATCAATACAAGTATTTTAGGCTAATTTTATTTATAATAGAATTAATTACTACAACAAGCTGAACAGCAAAGCTACAAAGAGATGGTACCACCCAATAAAATGTACTGTATCCCTAATGCTGGCCACACAGATTTCAATGCAGTTACTTTGATATTTGATTCATCATGTATAGAAAACTCAATGCGTGAGACCATTACTCATGTTATATCATTGAATTTTTTTTAATGTTTGTAGCACCCTGATGTTTAGGCAGGATTGCTATTAAATGTATTTACCAAGTGATAGTTGCCTCGGCCAATTGTTAGGAGGTCAATTGATTCCGCCCTAATTCTAGAATTTCTGCACTTCTCTCTTCTGTCGCTAGGTGGCTGGGTATCTGGTGACATTAGATAAGACAAGGGAATATTAGAAATGAATGGGGTGTCTCAGACAATGGGCAAGGATTTTCTTGGGTCCCTTGGCCTGCTGGGAGAACCTATTTATTTGGGTGGAGTCAGGTGATCGGGGCTCTGTGCCACCTGGACAGCAGTCTGGATGGACTGGATAGGGTTGGGACTGTAGGCTTGTAGTCCAACCAGAAGTAACAGTTCCAGCGGCCGGGGAAACCAGTTGTGGTCAGGGGTAGAGGGGAAGCTGTCGCCACTAAGGGTTCATCCACCTTGCTACCGGAGATCACAGTGAGTGAGCTATGGCCAGTACTAGAGCAGACTTCTCACCTGCCAGGGACGGTGAAGAAGTGGAGTGCCAAGCCAGGGACCTAACGTGTCAGCAGGGGTGAAGCTTGAAGAGTATTTGTGACTGCCAAGCCAGGGACCCAGCAGGGAAGCGGGGTTGACGCTGGAGGCCTTCACCTGTATAGCTGTCTACCTATAGAAGTCTCAGAGTCTGCTAATTATCTTTGCATCTACCTAAGGGTGTCCTGGTCCTAACCCTCTCTCCCACAGTTCTATTTAAGAGACAATACATCTCTTTGCATTCAAAAAGTGTCTGGCACCCACCCTTTTCATCTTGCATTACACCCACCATGCCTCTTGCATTACACCCACCCACTCTATACAGAAGGATGTCAGCTCTCCCTAACTATGGAGGTAACTATTAGGCCTAAAGAGGCCCAGGAACTTGCTACATGTTGAATTGATGTGGAAAGTCGGTTACTTGCTAAATCAAGTTGCAATGCGAGCCATTGGGGTTTACCTATAACAATGTGATAAAAAATAATGTTCTTTAGCAAGGAATATATATTACACATTATAAATTATGCTACCAAAATGAGTGTGTGCTGTAAATCGCCTCCAGTATTGCTCCTGTTTTTTCTTGCTGGAGGCTGTCATTTTGCTGAACCCCAGAGCCCCTGAACAGCAGTAAATCATAAAGCGGAACTAAACCCATCGATTTAACAGTTTAAAAAAACAGTTACATTCCTGGAATGCTTGTGTTCTCAACCAAACTGCCAAACCATCAAAATGGCTGGTGTCACCAATCACAAGTGCAGTACCATGGCAGTTGCAGATCAAACAGAAGCAGCTTCCTTTGATTGTAAAGGATTGGAAGCAGGGGCAGCCCATTAAGAGCACACTTCTCTATCCACGCCACCCCCTATATGGTTAATGGATAGATCCATGCATAGCATGAATCTATTCACGGCCACCAAGGCCACCCCCTATTCATGCGCCTGGTCCTTTCAGGATGCCGGGTGCATGAATTACAGCGGCAGGTGTGTTTTTTTGAAGCACCTGATTAGAGCCATACACTCTAATAGGCTTCAAAATAGGGTGGACTCATTGCTCTGAGCAGTGGATTTGCCCAGAGCAGCCCGGATCCTCCTCTTCTCAGGCCCCTCTTTGGTGCTCCTGGCCCCACCCCCCTGTTGAGTGCAAGCTGCTTGCTGTGGGGGCACCCAAGCCGAGCTACAACTCACTGTGACCATTCAGACATGAAGCCCCAGCTCTGCTCCCTTTTTCTCCTCATTGGCTGACTAACTTTGATTGACAGCAGCGGGAGCCAATGACCTGCGCTGCTGTCTCAGCCAATGAGGAGGGGAGTACCGGGCAGCCAAGTCAACATCGCTGGATCGAGATGGGGCTCAGGTAAGTATTAGGGGGGCTGAGGGGGGCTGCTGCACATAGAAGGCTTTTTATCTTAATGCATAGAAAGCATTAAGATAAAAAAAAACTTCTGCCTTTACAATCACTTTAACCACTTTCAAACCGAACCATTTTGCTGGCTTAAGACCAGAGCACTTTTTGCGATTTGGCACTGTGTCGCTTTAACTGACAATTGCGCGGTCGTGCGACGTGGCTCCCAAACAAAATTGATGTTTTTTTTCCCCCCACAAATAGAGCTTTCTTTTCGTGGTATTTGATCACCCCTGCGGTTTTTATTTTTTGCGCTATAAACAAAAAAAAGAGCGACAATTTTGAAAAAAAAAAAAATTTTTTTTTAACTTTTTGCTATAATAAATATCCCCCCAAAATATATAAAAAAAAAAATTTTTCCTTAGTTTAGGCCGATACGTATTCTTCTACATATTTTTTGTAAAAATAATCCCAATAAGCAATTATTGATTGGTTTGAGCAAAAGTTATAGCGTTTACAAAATAGGGGATAGTTCTATAGCATTTTTATTAATAATTTTTTTTACTAGTAATGGCGGCGATCAGCGATTTTTATTGTGACTGTGACATTATGGCGGACACATCGGACATTTTTGACACATTTTTGGGACCATTGTCCTTTATACAGCAATCAGTGCTATACAAATGCACTGATTCCTGTGTAAATGACACTGGCAGTGAAGGGGTTTACCAGGGGGTGGCAGTGTAGGGTTAAGTGTGTCCTAGGGGCATGTTACTAACTGTGGGGGGCAAGGCTGTATGTTACTGATCACTGATCTCTGCTCCAATCACAGGGAGCAGAGACCAGTGTCACTTGTTGCTAGGCAGAACGGGAGATGCTGTTTACTTCCGCATCTCCCTATTCGTCGTCCCTGTGAGATGATCGCGGGTATCCCCGCGGTGATCGAGTCCGCTGAACCTGTGACCGGACTCACAGGGGTCCCGACCGGCGTGCACCACCGTTGCACACAAGATGGCATGGCGGCATATTCAAAGGGACGTACCTGTACGCCCTTAAGCCTGTCCGTGCCATTCTGCTGACGTACATCGGCGTGCGCCGGTCGGGAAACGGTTAAGACTGTCAGCAGATTGGCCTCTACAAATTAGGCAGTGCCTAAAAATGCCTAAAAATATAAAGCACTTATTTTTAATGTTTTACATAGCTATACCTGAAAAAGGGGTCAGCCTGACGTCATCTAGGACTTAGTTTTCTGAGTAAAGTTCCACTTTAAGACCCCTTTCACACAGGCTTTCCAATCAGGTCCGCCTGTCAGTTTTTCAGGCGGACCTGATCAGACGCTCCATTCAGCCCTATGGAGCAGTGGATGTCAGCGGTTACATGTGCACTGACATCTGCCAATGTCTGATCCGATCCTGTCCGTGAAATGCAGACGGATGGAAACCCTATTTTCTATCCATCTGGAGAATCGGGTCAGATAGGATCTCCATAGAGGACAGCAGGGCTTTGACAGGTCCATCTCCATACAGTGAGCGGAGACGGACCTGTCATCCGCCTGCTCAGCAGGGATCAGCAGATCGATCCCTGCTGAGCAAAGCAGAGTCCGTACACAGACAAGCCCATGTGAAATGACCCTAATTGAACAAGCTGAAGTTTGCACTCTCCAGCTTTAGTAAATTAACCCCATTATCTCATCAACATACGCTATATGTTCTATAAAGTTCATATTCGTAGACACTTCTGCAAATGATTGAGTTCAGGGGACACAAAGCCAGGTTCATAAAATACAGTAGGTATAGAAAAGAATCACTCCCCTTTAAAATACTCACATTCTGTTGCTTTGCAGCCTGAAATGAAGACAGACACGGTTTTTGTTTTATCTAGTTGTATTTAGTCAGTGCAACTTATAACATCCAAGTGAAAGATATAACACCAACATGTCAAGAAAAAAATAAAAATAAATAAAAAACAGAATCACTTTGGAAAAAGTATCACCCCCCTCCTAAAAATGACTTAATCAGGTGTAGCTAAATACCGTCTCAATGGCACACAAAGCCATTTGACTTTCAACTGTGATCAGCTGTGGTAATTTTGATTAGCTCAGCATGAAAAGAGCTTTCCTGGAGCATTTCAGTTCCTGATAACGCAACTGAAGCAAACAATCAACTATGGGTGGCAAGACAGTGTCAAAAGTTATCCGATATAATTCAGGAGATGGATAAAAAACGTCAAAGGCTTTATCAATGCCTATAAGCACAGTGAAGTCTATTATGAAGAAGTGGAAGACATTTGGTACAACACAGACCCTCCCTGGATCAGGACATCGCTCCAGAGTGGATGAAAGAGCCAGGAGGAAACTGGTCAGGGAGACTACCAAGAGGCCTACAACAATATCACAAATTCTCCACAAATGTGGCTTGTATGGGAGGGTTGCAAAAAAAAAAAAAAGTCACTCCTCAAGAAAGGTCACATGCAGTCATAACTGAGCTTTGCTGAAAAGCACCTTAAAGATTCTGAGGCCACATGGAAAAAGGTGTTATGGTCAGTTGAAACAAAGATTGTATTATTTGGCCTCAACACCAAATGATATGTCTGGCAGAAATCCAATACAGCTTACCATCCAAATAACACCATTCCTACAGTAAAACATGGAGGTTTTAATATCCTGTTATGGGGGCGTTTCTCTGCAGCATGGCCTGGAGCACTTGTCAGAATAGAAGGCAAATGGATGGGACAAAATACCATCAAATTATTGAGGAAACTCTGCTGCCCTCTGACAGAAAGTTGTCAATGGGAAGAAAGTTTACCTTCCAACATGACATTGACCCAAAGCAGACAGCAAAAATGACCACACGGTGGTTGAAGGAGAAATAGGTGAATGTCCTTGCATGGCCTAGTCAAAGCCCAGACTTAAACCCCATTGAAAATCTGTGGAATTACTTGAAGACTGCAGTCAACAAATGGTTACCATCAAAATAGCTTTTTTGGCTTAATGGGCACAAAATCCCACAGACATACCTTAGAATCTTGGGAAAAGCCTTTCAAGAAGAATGGAGACTGTTAGACCCCTTTCACACTGGGGCGCTTTGCAGGCGCTACAGCGCTAAAAATAGCGCCTGGAAAGCGCCCTGAAGGAGCCGCTGCTGTGTCTCCAGTGTGAATCCTTACCTTGTAGAGCAACCCATTGAGTTTAAAATATAAATACAGGATACAATGTATGTGTGTATATATATATATAGTTTTTTTTAATAAGTGATCACATCACCTCTGTTCTCAGCTGCATAAGGGGCTTATAGAGGAGGAGGTGGAGACTGCAAGGAGACATGTCAGCAGGAGGCAGAGAAACAGCAGAACACTGATCTTTCCAATGATTAACTGTATGGGGGGGGGGGGTGTCAGCACAAGTCTGACCACTGGATTACAGGCAAGCAGTGCTCCCAAGTAGAATGAAAAGAAGAAAACTGGCCACACTAGAATGAATGTGCTTCCGTGCTCTGGGGTGGTTAATTTCAACGTCGTGGAAGCGGTACGGCCATTTCACAGAATACCTGGTCTGACACGTTCGTTTCCTACAGTGCCGAGGCAAGGCACTTTTTAAAGTAAGAGGCCATTCGGCCGTTTTTATTTTGTATGGTATATTTTTATTAAAACGATATTACGCCATGCCAAAGCTGCACCCGACCTGTCTTTTTAAGTAAAGGGGTCATGGTGAGTTGTTGAGTAGGCTACCTACTATTACCCACCGGGTGACGCATCTGTTGGTTTCCCTTTCAAGTGGTGATGGTCTAACAAATCTATTCACTCCAGTGAAAAGAATCTTTTTCCAACTATATGGACTTTTCCTGAGATTAATTTCTCTATTATTTTATGTTATTTTTATATTCACAATTGTATTTTGTTCACATAGCACTAGTGCACTTTATTTGTGACAATATCACTTATTTCTCATAGCGCCCCCTTATTCCATACAACCCACATAAATATTCACAGCCTTTGCCATGACACTCAAAATTGAGCTCAGGTGCATCCTGTTTCCACTGATCATCCTTGAGATGTTTCTATAACTTGATTGGAGTCCACCTGTGGTAAATTCAGTTGATTGGACATGATACGGAAAGGCACACACCTGTCTATATACGGTCCCACAATTAACAGTGCATGTAAGAGCACAAACCAAGCCATGTAGTCCAGGGAATTGTCTGTAGACCTCCGAGACAGGATTGTATTGAGGCACAGAACCGGCGGAAGGGTACAGAAATATTGCTGCAGCATTGAAGGTCCCAATGACCACAGTAGCCTCCATCATTTGTAAATGGAAGGAGTTTGGAACCACCAGGACTCTTCAGTTTGGCCGCCTGGCCAAACTGAGCGATTGGGGGAGAAGGGCCTTAGTCAGGGAGGTGACCAGGAACCCAATGGTCACTCAGACAGAGCTCCAGTGTTTCTCTGTGGAGAGAGGAGAACCTTCCAGAAGAACAACCATCTCTGGAGCACTCCATCGATCAGACCTGTATGGTAGAGTTGCCAGACGAAAGATACATGAAAGCCTACCTGGAGTTTGCCAAAAGGCACCTGAAGGACTCTCAGACCATGAGAAACAAAATTGTCAGGTCTGATGAAACAAAGATTGAACTCTTTGGTCTGAATGCCAAGCATCATGTCTGGAGGAAACCTGACACCGCTCATCACCTGGCCAATACCATACATACAGTAAAGCATGGTGGTGGCAGCATCATGCTGTGGGGATATTCTTCAGCGGCAGGAACTGGGAGACTAGTCAGGATCGACGGAAAGATGAATGCAGCAATGTACACACATCCTTCATGAAAAACTTCTCCAGGGCGCTTTGGACCTTATACTGGGGAGAGGGTTCATCTTTCAACAGGACAATGACCCTAAGCACACAGCCAAGATAACAAAGAAAAACTCTGTGAATGTCCTTGAGTGGCCCAGCCAGAGCCCAGACTGGCTATTGAACATGGCTGTGCACCGACGCTACCTATCCAACCTGATGGATCTTGAGAGGTCCTGCAAAGAAAAATAAGAGAAACTGCCCAAAAATAGGTGTGCCAAGCTTGTAGCATCATATTTAAAAAGACTTGAGGCTGTAATTGGTGCCGAAGGTGCTCCAACAAAGTATTGAGCAAATGCTGTGAATACTTATGTACATGTGAATGTTTTTGTTTTTTCATTTTCACCTCCCTGGCGGTATGATTCTGTCTGGAATTTTGTGCTGAAAGCGGTACAATTATTTTGCATGGAAATTTGGCGTTTTTATATTGTAGGCATGCAATTCTTATGAATAACTCACTTAAATCTGTCCGAACCAGAGTCTAGTAGACATCCCGGGTATGATAATGTTTGAAACACAAATCAAATCAAAAACACTGAAATTTGCTCAGTTGCAGAATAGTCGCTGTCATTAAAGTTAGCGTTTGATGATAAATTGTGATTCTAATTTATTATCGTTGTTTTCTAGCTGGTCTAAAACCACTTTTGACATAAAGGGACACTTTTTGGTTGCTATGAAAAATCCTCAGTTTACAGGCAGAAAAAAATATATTTATTATATAAAATGAAATGCAGGGCACTGGGCAGACCACTAGGGACAAAGGGGATGTGTATTTGTTGTATACAGTACTGTAATCTGTAAGTGTTTTGTGTTTTTTAACTTTTTTGAATTTGGCGCTGATCTCCGCTCCCGCGCGTCGTAACGTCGCAGGGAACGGAGATCAGCGGCACTCGGCACTGTGTGAATCGAGCGAGCAGACGGCTTGCACACACAGCGGGGAGACATCGCAGGATCCAGGGGACAAGGTAAGTAACTTCCCCCTGTATCCTGCAATGCAAGCCCGAGTCTGGCTCGGGGTTACCGCTTTGGGTACTGAAATTCCCACCCCGAGCCAGACTCGGGAATACCGCCAGGGGGGTTAATAAGATTTCAAACAAACTTCTTTCACGTTATCATTACAAGGTTTTGTTTGTAGAATTTTGAGGATAATCATGAATTTAATCCATTTTGAAATAAAGCTGTAACATAAATTTTTTTGGAAAAAGTGAAGTGCTGTAAATACTTTCTGGATGCACTGTATACTCTTGCGTACCCCTGATGTGTTATTTAGCGGACTCATATAATACATATAACCCTCTTCCTGGAGTCTTCAAACAGTGACTACAAGTTAGGTGCCCCCTCTGATGGTAGAAGACTTCCCAAGCACCTCTGAATATCCCGATTTGTGGTCCCCTTGAATTTTGATATTGGAGTTTTTTTTCTTTTCCTTTTAATTTCCAAAGGATTATTTACATTGTCAGAATGGAGTTAGCAAGAAGATCATTTTTGTGTTCCCTTATAGACACTATCAAGTTATAATTAAAACAGTTACATTCTTGGGACAATTGAGGGATTTGGAGAAAAATATATATGATTCCTTATGTAAAAATATTCAAGAATATTTTCCGATATTATTAAGCTTTGTTGTGTTGTGGCTTGGATGACCCTTTTGCAGCTGCCTTTGTTTTGAATAAAAAAAAAAAAAAAATTTTTGTTTTTATGATAGTATATTTTCTAATATGGATAAATAAAAAATTATTTATGTCAAGAATTATGTGCCGAGCTGTGTCCTGGGGATCCTTTCATTTTATTTTTAATTAACGCTCTGGATTTGTGTATACTTTTCAATTTTTCAATATTAAGAGGTTGAGCCTCAGTCGGGTTTTTATTTATATACACAAAATGCACAATACCCACAATACCTCCTGTATGTCACCGATTGACAGCACTAAATTTGTGTTTCCAGATGCAGGCCTCATGGACCACTATTTCAGTGTTAAGGTAGAACTATAGCCAAACCTTTTTTTTTTTTCTCAATTTTTAATAAAGCAAGGGAAGGGTATAACCCCTGTCAGATTAATTTTTTTGCCATGTGTGTCCAATTTGTGAGGATTTTCCTTCACTTCCTGTCCCATAGTAAAACAGGAAGTGAGAGGAAATCCCTGTGAATTGGTCACCAGGACTAGTGTCCCCATTTGAAGATTTCCCTTTCCTACAACTATAACTGCCTTCATTCTTTTGAAAAGACTTTTGGCTAGATTTTGGAGTATCTGTGGGAATTTGCTCCTTTAGTCTAAAAAGCAACCCTACTAGTGATCAGGGTTCCATTTCAGGGGGATGGAGTCAAGGTCAGTGTTCTGTACAGGTCACTCAACTTCCTCGACAATAAACTCAATAAGTCTTTTTATACTCTTTTTTGGACTTGACTTGATGCACAGGAGCACAGTCATGATGGAACAGAAAAGGAGTCTGTAGTATATCACTTCCGCCACTAGCTGCCCTCATGTGTCTTGGTTGAATGATGGTCAGCATTATTCAACCTATTTCCTCTGAGCCTCAGGAACCCACCGCCAATCTGTGACTGGACAGCGCAGAAGAAACAGTGATCAGCTCTGTCACCATGCTCTATCATATTCAATCTCTGTTGTACAAGGACAGTGCGGATCATTTTTTGTACATTACAAGGACAGATTCCAGGTCAAATTCAAGTACTAACACTGCTTTCAATACAAAAAGAATACAATTAATGTATTTATTTATATGGAGCTGCATTGATTTGGGACTTTTTTTTTCCAACTGCTTGGAGTTCAGCTTTAATCACCTAATAAAATATTAGGTAGTTTATACTTCTGTACTCTGTACCAGTGCATGGATCCCCTGTCCTCACCAATGGTCAGAAAGACGTAATTGCTCTTATTCAGACTTTGTATAGTCGGGCTAAAATGAGTTATGTTATGAGGTCATCAAGGCATTCACAGATCTGTAATTATAAGGATCAGTGCAATAAACCTACTAGGTACAGAAATCAAAACGTGGCCCTGCTTAAGGCAGAAAGACAACCCTGAGGGAGCTATTTATCAGCATTGGCAACAGGTTTGCTTTAATACACTCCCCTTCCCAGAAAATACTTACATATTCCTTGCCCCTTACCACTCCATTCAACTCTGGAAGCTAGAGGAAATACTGTATTTTATCGGCATATAACACGCACTTTTCCCCCCTTAAAATAGGGGGAAATCGTGTGTGCGTGTTATACGCCGATATAGGCTGCCCACGAGGGGAAGGAGGGGACAAGCGCTGCCGAAATAGAGCCGGATCTCCTGTGTACTCGGCTCGCAGTCACACTCAGTCCCACCCCCTAGACATCTCCTAGCATTGATGTCCCGGCATTGGACCGGCGTTATCATAGAATCCAGGCCAAGGGATGGGACTGGGCGTGACGCTGAGCCGAGTACACAGGAGATCAGGCTCTATTTCAGCAGCGCTCGTCCCCTTCTGCCCCTCGGCAAGGCTGCAGATGGACACTGATCAATCTGCAGTGAGGAGCAATGCTGCAGGTGGACACTGATTAGACTGCAGATGGGCACTTATTAGGCTGCAGATGGGCACTGATTAGACTGCAGATGGACACTGATTAGACTGCAGATGGGCACAGATCAGGCTGCAGATGGGCACATATCAGGCTGCACTGAAGCTGCAGATGGGCACTAATCATGCTGCATTGATGCTCTGACCATTATTTTGCTTCAAAGTGGTTTATTTAAAAAAAAAATGTTTTTTCCCTGAAACTTCCCTCTTAAATTGGGGTGCATGTTAAACGCCGGCGTGTGTAATATGCCAATAAATACGGTATCTATATGGAGAGGTTTATGGCTCACTTGAAGTCACAGTGCTGGACCAATCTGTGCTTTCTCATGGAGAATTCATATCCTTGTGTAAGCCATAACTGATGACTCTGGTCTTTCCCTTTGCTCCTAAAATGGCATAGCAAGTATATGTTGTTGAGAGGGCTTCATTAAGGAAGAACTTCAGGATTTCAGTCTCTTTCTAAAATGTGCTGTCTTATAAGAGGTTAAGTCAAATGAGGTGTATCCGACGCTGTCCTGGAGTGCAGCTATTTCTATACTTCTGATGCTCAGACGCTGGACCTACAGATCTCTGATATACAGTGGTGTGAAAAAGTGTTTGCCCCCTTCCTCATTTCCTGTTCCTTTGCATTTTTGTCACACTTAAGTGTTTTGAAACATCAAACCAATTTAAACAATAGTCAAGGACAACACAAGTAAACACAAAATGCAATTTGTAAATGAAGGTGTTTATTATTAAAGGTGAAAAAAAATCCAAACCATCATGGCCCTGTGTGAAAAAGTGATTGCCCCCCTTGTTAAAACATACTATAACTGTGGTTGTCCACACCTGAGTTCAATTTCTCTAGCCACACCCAGGCCTGATTTTTGCCACACCTGTTCACAATCAAGGCATCACTTAAATAGGAGCTGCTTGACACAGTAAGGTCCACCAGAAGATCCTTAAAAGCTACACATCATGCCGAGACCCAAAGAAATTCAGGAACAATTGAGAAAGAAAGTAATTGAGATCTATCAGTCTGGAAAGGGTTATAAAGCCATTTCCAAAGCTTTGGGAATCCAGCGAACCACAGTGAGAGCCATTATCCACAAATGGCGAAGACATGGAACAGTGGTGAACCTTCCCAGGAGTGGCCGGCCGCCCAAAATTACCCCAAGAGCGCAGCGACGACTCATCCAAGAGGTCACAAAAGACCCCACAACAACGTCCAAGGAACTGCAGGCCTCACTTGCCTCAGTTAAGGTCAGCGTTCATGCCTCCACCATCAGGAAAAGACTGGGCAAAAATGGCCTGCATGGCAGAGTTCCAAGGAGAAAACCACTGCTGAGCAAAAAGAACATCAAAGCTCGTCTCAATTTCTCCACAACACATCTTGATGATCCCCAAGACTTTTGGGACAACATTCTGTGGACCGATGAGACAAAAGGGGAACTCTTTGGAAGGTGTGTGTCCAAGTATATCTGGCGTAGAAGGAACACTGCATTTCAGAAAAAGAACATTATACCAACAGTAAAATATGGTGGTGGTAGTGTGATGGTCTGGGGCTGTTTTGCTGCTTCAGGACCTGGAAGACTTGCCGTGATAAAAGGAACTATGAATTCTGCTGTCTACCAAGAGATCCTGAAGGAGAATGTCCGACCATCTGTTCGTGTACTCAAGCTGAAACGAACTTGGGTTCTGCAGCAGGACAATGATCCTAAACACACCAGCAAGTCCACCACCGAATGGCTGAAGAAAAACAAAATGAAGGCTTTGGAGTGGCCTAGCCAAAGTCCAGACCTGAATCCTATTGAGATGTTGTGGTATGACCTTAAAAAGGCCGTTCATGCTCGAAAACCCTCTAATGTAACTGAATTAGGACAATTCTGCAAAGATGAGTGGGCCAAAATTCCTCCAGGACGCTGTAAAAGCCTCATTGCACGTTATCGCAAACGCTTGGTTGCAGTTGTTGCTGCTAAGGGTGGCCCAACCAGTTATTAGGTTTAGGGGGTAATCACTTTTTCACACAGGGCCATGATGGTTTGGATTTTTTTTCACCTTAAATAATAAACACCTTCATTTACAAATTGCATTTTGTGTTTACTTGTGTTGTCCTTGACTATTGTTTAAATTGGTTTGATGTTCCGAAATACTTAAGTGTGACAAACATGCAAAGGAACAGGAAATGAGGAAGGGGGCAAACACTTTTTCACACCACTGTAGAAACTTCAGAGTTGTGTGCAGCCACTTTGCCAGCCCTTCCTACATTCCTGCCTAATCATGGAACAGTATGTATCATGTGAACCCATTTACAGAATACAAAGTCTCCTGTGAATGGACAGCAGAGGAGAGGGGTGGGCAGAGCAGCTGCTATGTGAGAAAGCATAATTTCTTGATAAAGCGCTGGAAGATGGCTGTGTTCCAAGTGCTCAGTAAAACTGTAAATTATAAACAAAAGAGAAAAGTCCTTGAGGTGGCATACACATTACTGGACTCTGACACACTGGGGGTTATTTACGAACTTGAAAACCTGAAATTGCACTGAAAGTGCACTTGGAAGTGCAGTCGCTGTGAATCCGAGGGGGACATGCAAGGAAAATAAAAAACAGCTTTTTAGCTTAGACATGATTGGATGAGAAAATCAGCAGAGCTTCACCTCATTTCAGATCTACCCCTCAGATTTACAGCGACTGCACGACGGGACTACGTAGAGGCTAGTAGCCAATAGCTTTGGTCTTGTAATGTGATCTGAGCATGCGTGGCACTTTGTCCGTCGGAATTCGCTACACACGATCGGAAAAAGTCCAATAGGACTTTGTTGTCGGAAAATTTGAGAGCAGGAGATAAAACTTTGTCCGTCGGAAAATCCGACGGTAAAAGTCCGATGGAGCCTACACACGGTTGGAATTTCCGACAACATTGTCCGATTAGAACATTTTCCGTCGGAAAATCCGACCGTGTGTACGGGGCATTAGACACAGGCCTGTCGCGACAGGACAGACAAAACAAGCTATTGCTTTGGGCCCCAGAGCCGCGCCGCCGATTCCTATAAGCTGCAGCCTGTAGCATGGCCGAGCTCCTCTTCCTTACTCCTACAGTCCGCGCGGTACAGGAGATTCAGTTTCCTGTTCCCGGCCTGACTGACAGGAAGTGCACACACTGAGTGCTCACTTCCTTTCAGTCCGGCCAGCCGGGAACAGAAAACTGAATCTCCTGCCGCACGGTACGTGGTAGGGAGGGGGGTTAAAAAGAACACGGGGGGGGAGTAGTAAGGGGGGGATGCAGTCATTTAGACCCATTTAGTAATATAAATATGGTAGCTTGCTGACCATAATAAAAACAATTATCATAGCTTTCTTTCATTTTTCTTTCTTTACCATCTTATTGCTTCTGTTGGATTTAGTTATTGTGCACTTTTTTAATGTATATTTGATTTTATGGTACAGTGGTGTTTTTTTGCAAATGTTCAATTGTTGAAAATGTTCAAATGTTATGCACATTATATGCAACAGCAGTATTTGCACTGTAAACCTTTTTTATTTATATAAAGTGTTGGTGAACTTAAACTGTATCGATATGCTGTGATTCCTGTAGGCTTTGCGTGCCTGCGTGCGTGCGGGGAGTGGGGGGGGCCTCCATGTCCATTTTGCTTGGGACCCCCAAATTCCTTCAAACGGCCCTGCATAGACAAGGCAATTTTCCTTATGTCCCACTGTTTCAGTTCACATCAATGCAATGTGCTGACAAAAAGTAGTATAGGATGTTTTTTTTAAGACCAGCATGTTCCTCATTGCTTGGCATTGCAACACACTGCACTGCATACAATTGAATGAAATGCCATTTTGTGGCATTTCAATGAAGTTCAAAAAAGGAAAAGTTAAACAGTGCAATAAGTTGTAACAATGCATCATGCTGCCCCTACACAACACACACCAGTGGACGCATGTTATACAAAGCTAGTGCGAATGAGCCCTAAAAAGTGCCCAAACTAGGCAAAATACAAAAAGTAAACCAACACAAGTAAAGTATATCTTAGCTCCTCCTAGTGGTCACTAAACAGTAACACTGCTCAACTTGTCCACCCTACATTATCCCAGCTTTTATTGTATCTCTAAATTTTACGTCTTCTACTTTTTGCTGACCTGGTATTCCCCTTACTGTTAGGAAGAAACATACAACTCCAAATGAGACAGTCACGTTAAAAATAATAACCGCTTCTATGTGAAACAGAAGGTTTCAGACCTCATTAAAAAATCCTTTTAAAGTATATGTGTGAGGCAGCACACACATAAACTTCAGCCTGGGGGTACCAATATATTTTTCAGGGTGGGAAATTACAGTGGAAATTGCAAAGATTTATTCACTATTCAATAAAAAATGAGCATAGGAATTTAGCATAGGAACTGGCAAATCAAGTACTGCACTGTCTCAAGAAAAAAAAAAAAAAAAAGACAAAAAACCTTTACAAAGATGCATTTGAGAAGAAATTACACATTGCAATATCTCCAAGCAATATTATTTCATCGGGGAGTAATTCTCATTTCTTTCCATGCCTTCTTACTACAGTGACAGTTTTACTTTCAATCTCCATAATATATTTCATCTACTAACACTGAGAGCTACAGAGTGTATGCAGATGACAAACTGGCCATTTTGGCACAGAAAACAGCATTTAATACGTGATGCTTATCTCTTAACAAAGATGAATTAAAATGGATTCTTCATCTTATTTGTTATAACTTCCAATATCAAGGATACAAATATTTGTTTAAACACGTGCATTGAAAAGAAGACTAAAAGAAGATTTCTATTTTTAAAAAAGTTGCCTTCTCTATGGTAAAATACAGTGGATGCAGTGCTCTGGTAATCAATAATTATAAGGTAAGATAAGATCTATCTGAAAAGATAATCTGCCATCTTACATCCACCTTCGGCTGGAGTTGCAAAAAAATAAATAAAAAAATTGAGGGATGCAGCTCCTGGTGTTAGGGAAAAAGGGGAAATTTACTGAAAAAAACAAGGAGGGGAATTTTTTTTTTTGCCAGAATATCTCTCCAAATCATCTTTTGTGAAACAGACCCTTCCAGGAGAGTCACTTATCCCCTGGAGCACTGAGTGATTCCTCCTTCCAACCTCCATGTAATTACAGAACACAATAGTGAGAATGGGGTCGCAAGGGAAACCGGTGAGTGCAGCAGGGAGCCAAGAAGGTCAACACTCCTACAGGGGTTTCCCATTATACTTCAATGGAGGCTTTCTCTGCACCGTGTTGGAGTGACTTGCTACATTTGGGCTACTCAGCGTTCCCAGAATCCTGAAAAAAGGCCCAGGAATGTTGACCTCGCCTACAGGAACTGCCCAGAACACAGGGTGTAATGCCGCTGTAATTTCCAATGGAAACAGTCCGATAGGAGCTTTTCATCAGATTTTCCGACCGTGTGTATGCCCATCGGTCTTTTTCTGTCGGCATTCCCAACGGACTTTAGATTGAGAGCCTGTTCTTAATTTTTCAGACGAAAAACCTTTCTATCGTATTTTCCGATCACGTGTATGCAATTCCAACACGCAAAATTCCAACGCATGCTCAGAAACAATTCGACGCATGCTCGGAAGAATTAAACTTCCCTTTTATAGTGCCATCAAACGTGTTTTGTACGTATTATTGACCGTCGGAATTTGGTGTGACCGTGTGTAGGCAAGACAGTTTGAGTGAAATTCCATCAGCATTCTGACGGGAAAACCATCAGAGCTTTTTCCAACGAGAATTCCGACCGTAAGACTCACAAGTCCAAGGTACTAATCCCAAGTTCAGAGCTGTCACCACTTCAGCTGTGAATGGGGCCTCAGTGCTGACAAGGAACAGCCTGCTTTTCTCTTTCTGGCCACCAGTCTGGCCATACTTTGTCATTCCTGGTGCCCATTTTCATCTAATGCCCCGTACACACGAGCAAATTTTCCACCGGAAAAAACTTGGATGGTTTTTCTGACGGAATTCTGCTCAAGCTTGTCTGGCATACACACGGTCACACAACAAAAACTTTCGACCGTCAAGAACGTGGTGACGTACAACACTACGACGAGCCGTGAAAATGAAGTTCAATGCTTCCAAGCATCAAATTGTGTCAAATTGTTTCCGAGCATGCGTAGGAATTTTGCGTGTCTGAATTTGTACAGACGATCGTAATTTCTGATCTGAACTTTTTCCGACCGAAAAATTGAGAACATGCTCTCAATCTTTTGCTGGCCGAAATTCCGTCAGCAAAAGTCCGATGGAGCATACACACGATTGCATTTTCCGACCAAAAGCTCTCATCGGACTTTTGCTAGCGGAAATTCCGATCGTGTGTACGGGGCACAAGAGGGCACATCGTAGTTGTAAATTTGAACCCTGGCACACTCGCTTACATACCTTACTTACGTTTTTCAGGTTGTTTTTTGATGTGGAATAACTTACATTTTTAAGTGTCTTAAATGATGTTGTTTTCGGTTTAATAAAAATACACTAAAATAAGCCAAATATGAAAGTCAAGAACATATTAGCAATGATAATATACTACTGTAAACGTTTTTAAAGTGTAAAAATTTTCTGTCAAAATTTGTGGTGCTGTAATACCCGAGACAGTTTTAGAAACCAAAACTAGCATACCATGCTACAGTTTTTTTTTACCCTATTTATTAATATGGATAGTCTGAGGAATATTGATAAGTGGATATATGTAAATAAGCAAATATAATTGTACTTGAATTAGGCAGGTCACGCATTGCTTAAATGTCTAGTGACAGTTTCTTCCAACCTTGAATAGTAATCAGTATTTGTTCAGCTGATGTACAGTATACACCAAGGGAGTCCTTAATGTAAATAGGTTGCACAGTATTACAAGTCCCAAAATGCCAATATGTGTGTCTCTTCAAATAGATAGAAAGGTTAAAAGTCACCAAGTGACATACAAACAAGGAAGAATGCCAGGGAACACAAGTAAAAAACATTACATATCAGGGAGAATGTTGCCAAACAAAAAAAGTACTCAACAGGGATACTATGGACTCACCAACCAGTAGAAAAAATTTAGGTACAAAACCCACCAGATGCTAGGGGACACTTTTGGCCCAAAATACTAGATGTAACTAGAGAGTATAGACACAAAAGTCAGGGTATAAGCACAGAAACCACTTTACCAGAGAAAGCATGGGCACTTAACCAGCAGATACCAGGAGGAATATTGGCATGAAAAATACCAGATGCCAGGGAGAAATCAGACACATATAGGAAAAACTCCAAGCTACTTCCCAATGTCAGGATCTGCAGGAAAGGAAAAAAAAATCCTATGCAGCTACTGCAATACGTGACCCTTAGAACAAAATTGGGGCATCCTTGTACATTAAGCAACTCTTTGGAATAAAATCAGGGCATCCTTGTACAGTAAGTGATCCTTGGGGGGAAATTGGGGTCATTCTTGTACAATAAGTGATCCTTGAGAACAAAATTTAAGCATCTTTGTACAGTAAGTGACCCTTGGGGAAAATGGTAGATCCTTGTACAGTAAGTGACCCTTCTGTAGAAAACTGGAGCCTCCCTGTACAGTAAGTGACCCTTGGAGAACAACATTGATAAATCCTTTTACAGTAAATGAAGCCTTGGGGAACATTTAGCGCATTCTTGTACAGTAAGTGACCCTTAAGAGAAAAATTGAGCATAGTTGTATAGTAATTGACCCTTAAAGAAAAACATTTGCATCCTTGTACAGTAAGTGACCCTTAAGGGGAAATTTGAGAATAGTTGTATAGTAATTTACCCTTAAGGAAGAAAAATGAGCATCCTTGTACAGTAAGTGACTCTTGGGGAGAAAACAGTCAGCAATAATCTTGTTGAACTTATGTATTACTATCATATATTATTCTAGTAGCATTATCATTTTGCATTTCATTTAGGGTGTCATCGTGTTTTGTATCCAGCTTGAAAGCAGGTTGCAGAATTGTTAATATTGTATTTTCAAAGAAAAAATAAAAAAAATAAAATATATATATATATATATATATATATATATATATATATATATATACATATACATATACACAGTACCAGGGTTTCTCAATTAGGGGTCATCCAGAGGTTGCTAGGGGTTCCTTAAGCAATGAGAAATTTCTGTCTCTCAGATAAGTTTCCACTGACACCACTGATCTTTTTAGCTATTTGTAAAGGGGTCATTATTCCCAATGTGTGTGTGTATCAGAGAAATGCTGTCAATATTATCACTACCTAATGCAACCCCCATGTAGGGGTAATGTGGGTATCATGGGCACAAATTAAAGAAACATCAAGTGCTGCACATCTATTTATTTGTGTTTGGGTGGTTCACATTACCACTAAATGGGAGTCAATGTATAACCATGAGCAGTGCGACCTGCAGTTTTACGCTCACAGTAATGACGTTTCTCTCAACCAGCAATACTATATTTATTGTTTAGCTGCTGCTCCAGCACCTTTTTACTAAAATTGCCCTAAAACACCCTCGCTGTTGCCATATTTTTGATATTTTCCTCTACAGTTTCACAATAAATTTCCCTTCCTCTTCGGTTTCATAAGAAATTTCCCCAACTCTTTGGTTTCACAAAAAAATTCCCCCTCCTCTTTAGTTTCACAATAAATTACGATAGATCCCTCTATAGAGGAATGGGTGTGTGAGATGAGCAAGATGCAGTCCATGGTGGAAAGGATGGTGGATGTAAGAGGCTTAACCTCCTTGGTGGTGTTTCGAGTCTGGCTCGGGTTCAGTTTTTTTCTGCCAGGAGCGGTAACCCCGAGCCAGACTCGGGCTGCATTGCAGGATACAGGGGGGAAGTTACTTACCTTTTCCCCTGGATCCTGCGATGTCTCCCCGCTGTGTGAGCGAGCCGTCCGCTCGCCTGATTCACACAGTGCCAAGTGCAGCTGATCTCCGTTCCCTGCGACGTTCCGACGCACGGGAGAGGAGATCGGCGCCAAATTCAAAAAAGTTTAAAAACACAATACACATACAGTACTGTAATCTTACAGAATATCTACTAGAGTTTCTTTAACGTATGTAAATGGAATAGAGTATCTGTGCTTTGTTCTAAGATGAAAAAAATATTTCTGAATAAGCCAAATCAATTACTAAATATACAATCAATTCATAGATTAAAAATAATCGTTTAATCAATGCAGTTCAGCCTTTCTTAAATTCACTAGTAATTGATTCTAGAAAATGACATTTGCAAGAAAAAAACTAGACAAAGAAAACAGAATCTTAAACATTGTTTAAACAGGGAATAAAGGTTAAAAAGAATTTCAGTAGGTTACATTTCAATCAATTTTAATTAACCTTGGTGGAAAGAGCTTTTTTCCCCTCAATGTACAAGTATGAATAGCCTAATGAAATCACCAAACACAGATTAATAATTAACATTTCTCTACAGCTAATGCAATGATCAAACATGTCTTCCTGATAGTTCATTTTCTAATGGAACAAAACGTTTTTTATGTCTTTTTATCAATATTAATTTTTTGCTATTTTAATCACATCTCCTTTCACTGAAGCAATCAGAATAATTGGGGAGATTGTGCAGGTAAATACTGGGCCTTATATGCAAATAGACACAGCTAAACACATCCAGCATTCTAAAAAATGGTAAAAAAAAAGAGCAATGTAAATAGTTACCACTTAAAGCGGTATTAAACACAAAACCAAAAAGGTAGGTATGGCTGTCACTGCCAGCAAGAGTAGAGACGCAGTCTAGCTGGATGCATTGAATACCATTTATCTCTCGGAACCAGCCCAGTGGAAGTGTTTTCCTGCTGTGCCTTCTGGGGGTGTTATTTAAGGTACCAACGCCATTTTGGCGGGGGATTATTTTCTGTCTTTTTGGTTCTGGTGGTCCTCCTGACCCAGTCCCATGGCCCTCCTGGCCTGGGGTGCGGGACTATGCATCCTGTGTCTCGGGGCTGGCTGGCTCAAGGCAGCACAACTGAGAGGATAGGCCCAAGCGGATCTTGGAGCCTATTGATCCAGGGCTGGTCCGGTGCCGTCTCATCTGAAGGGAGAGGCCCAGCAACTGGAGGATCCAGGGGAGGACTCTTTCAGGATAAGACCGTGCGCAAGGCTGGTTTCTCTAGAGGAGCCTGGAGACTTAGTTGAAGGACGCAACCCGGATCACATTGCCTACAGTATTGCCGGTTCGGCTGAAAGACACTGGTATTGTATGGAATTATTCTTCAATCTCTCAGTAACGCTAAAGCTTAAATTCACACGTCTGTGGCAGAGACTGTGTTAAATACCCCACCGGCTGCTAGGTTCAGTGAGAGGGACTTATCCGGTGGTGGCTAGATCTATCAAGAGGAACTATTGTCTTCTAGATCACCAAAGAGAACTTGAACCCACAATACCATGTGCCTGAACTCACTCCTACCCCTCTGCCCTTTATTGAGAGACTTTGTCTTTGTTCTAAATAAATAACCCAAAAGAGGATTCAGTGTCAGTTTCAACATTCTTTGGGCCACTTTCCACGGGATTCCCAAGACGGAGCTACAAGCAGGTGAGGTAGCGGTAAGCCCAAATAAAACCAGCAGCTCCTTCGGGGGTCAGTGCTACATAAATAAAAAAACTGACCATTTTAATCCCCCCTGCCAGTGTTAAGTGGATTAAGTAGTTAAGTGGAATGTAAATTGATACATTCTGTTGGATAGATTGTGCTTTTGAAAAACAATAGACTTGCTGGCTGGATCATCAGATGAAAATAGAAGAAAGGAAACCTAAAAAATAAAACAAATGCAGCCATCACATCTAAGAATTGGTAAGCTGCAATGTAATAAGTGTTTGGTTTTGGGTTTAATACTGCTGTTGCTCCTTTGCTGAAGAATCATCGCCAGCAATCTACTCGGAAAGTCCACTTTCACAAGGGTGGATTTCGTGTTTACCTTGCTGTGCTCAGTGATTTTTCCCACCAACCTCCATTTTACTGCAGGAAACAGTAGTGAGGTAGAGTTTGGACAGTGAGCACTGTAAGGGACACAGGTGATCTATATTCATGGAAATGGAGTTTACTAGCAGTTTACAGGGGATGATTCCTCAACTGTGGTCCAGCATCTCGCAGAGCGGACAAAAGAGTTAAGTAATTACATCTTCTTCTTAGATAACATTTCCTGGGGATAGTACCAATTTCATGGGTTGCTTTTTATAAAGACCACTGCACCCAACCAATCCTTTTTCTCTATAGAAACTGGAAGAATACTTTCACCAAGCAATATTGGCAGAGTCTGACAAATAGGTGGTGAAACGTCTGCATATGGCAACCTAAAACAAAGTTAGATATGATATCATTATGCAGTAGTCAGTCAAGATAAAATATTATTAAGTAAGTCAGAAATTAAAGAACCAAGCCAAAGTATCAACAAGGTCAAAAAGTCCAGCCAGAAACAATTGTAGTTCCACCAGCAGTGTTTACTTAAGGTGCCAAAACTAAGGAGCTTCTGGTTTAAGCCAGAACCCCTGGTGATGTGAATTGGACTTTTCTGCAAGGATAATTTTAGGTAACCACCCTTAAAGTGGTTGTAAACCCATATATAAAAAAAACAAAAAAAAAAACCTGCAAGACAAAGGCATAATGAGCTAGTATGCATCATATACTAGCTCATTGTGAAATACTTACCTTAGATCGAAGCTGTTGCAGCAGTCCCTGTACACCGCTGTGAGCGGCGACATGTCTCCCGGAGTTATTTCCGGGTTTGCAAGCTCCGGCACTGTGATTGGCCGGAGCCGCAATGACATCACTCCTGCGCATGCGTGCTGGAGCCACTGGTCAGGGCACAAGCCCTTTAGAAGCGGCACGACCAAGCCATTTCTTCAGTGCGCATGCGCCGATGACGTCGGCGCAAGTGTATATGGTAAATATCTCCTGAACTGTGCAAGTTTAGGAGATATTTACAGTACCTACAGGTAAGCCTTATTATAGGCTTACCTGTAGGTACAAGTGGTGTAACAGGGTTTACAACCACTTTAATGCCGCGTACACACGATCGCACATTCCGACAACAAAATCAATGTTTTTTTTCAGACAGATGTTTGCTCAAACTTGTCTTGCATACACACGGTCACACAAATTTTGTCGGAAATTCCGATCGCCAAGAACGCGGTGATGTACAACACGTACGATGAGCCGAAATTAAGTTCAATAGCCAGTGCAGCTCTTCTGCTTGATTCCGAGCATTGGAACTTTGTGCGTCGGAATTGTGTACACACGATCGGAATTTACGACAAGGGATCTTGTTGTCGGAAAATTTGAGATCCAGATCTCAAATTTTGTTTGTCAGAAATTCCGACGGAAAATGTCCGATGGAGCCTATACACAGTCGGAATATCCGACAACAAGCTCCCATCGAACATTTCCCATCGTAAAAACCGACCATGTGTACGCGGCATAAGCCTGGTAAACACTATCAGTTTTTTTTTTTTTCGTTCAACCCAGCGGGCTGAATGAAAAAAAACTGAAGAGCTTTGGAGATGATCCAATACTAACAATCTGATGTTAGTACAGCGATCTTCCCTGCTGAGCTATTGTGTTCTGACAGGAGAACGTCCCCCCTGCCAGAATACACCGATCAAGTGCTGATCAGATGCCGATCGGGAGACCTTTTTTCTTTTAGATAGAAAAAAGGTAGACACGGGCTGAATATTGTCCGGTTTCTATTGAACCGGCCGATACCACCCAAGATTCAGCCCATGTGTTAAGCCCTTTAGATTTACAAAACTAAGGACAATGATAAGATTGTGAATGAAGATTACATAGAGAGGCAATTTCAACACCAGAAGGAAGGCAAGTCAGATAAGGCGCTACAGCAGAAGACAAACCATAGTTGGTAGCCATGTCAGGCTCTGTAATGGAATAACAGCAAGCCACAGTCAAGATCATATTTGAAGTCAAGGTCAAACTGAAAACCAAGTTATAAAAGAAACACGCACATGAATAGGGAGACAAACTAGTACTTGGCACTTGCTCTGCATCTCTTTGATGAATGAAACACAGACATTAGTGTATGTCAGTGTGCACTTTGTACATGGCTGTACAAACACATGCATCTATTCCCCTAGCAGAAGGGCAACCTTGCGTGTATGCATGGAAAATAGAAGCCATAGCGACAATTGCTTTCCCAATATATTCCCTTATTCTACAAAGTATTCTGTCCTTTTTGAAAACAACTTAATTACAAATACATATACACCACTGCATTCTGCTGTCATTGACCAGCAATGATATTGAGAATGTAAAGGCCATTGCGTAGGCTAATACGTATTGATTGAAAAGCAGCCTATCTAAGCATCTGTTGACCTTGATTCTCCCAACTGGCCTCTTTTTCAACAATTTCTCTTCTCACTACATTTAAACCTTCAATCTTTAGCCTAGTTTTTTCCAGGTCGTACTTTTCATATTGTCTTCCTTTCTTATGGTTCTCAATATGCCATCAACTTGGTTTATATTGGTATATGGATGAATACAGCACATTTATTTATAAGTGGCAAAAAATTCTTCTAAGTATGAAATAGAGTGTAACTATTATTTTTACCTTTTTTGCTGGATTTATATTTCACATCTTTTTTTTTATTATTATGCAGGGTTTTTATAGTGCCAACAGTTTACGCAGTACCTTGCAATATAAGAGGGAGAGAGTACAGTTACAATTCAATAAAATACAAAAGGATTAAGAGGGCCCTGCTCATATAAGCTTACAATCTAAGAGGGTGGGTACAAAAGGTTATAACTGTGGGGAAGAGCTGATGGAAGTGATAAAATATTAGTTGGAGGCCTGATATGCTTCCCTAAAGAGATGCGTTTTCAGGGATTGCCTAAAGGCAGTCAGAGTAGTAGATAGCCAGACAGATTGAGGTAGAGAGTTCCAGAGGATGAGATAGGATCTAGGTAAGTCCTGGAGATGAGCATGGGAGGAGGAGACAAGGGAGCTTGAGAGCAGGAGATCTTGAGAGGAGCAGAGAGGACAGTATGGGTAAAATTTGGAAACAAAAATGGTGACAGGGCAGAGTTGTGAATAGCTTTGTATGTTGTAGTTAGCATTTTGAATTGAATTCACTGGGTAATCGGGGAGGGGGTAGCCTATAGAAGAGTAGGCCTATGAGAAGGGAGTTGCAATAGTCAAGGAAGATATTCAAGGAATATATTCTGCCCGCCAAACAAAGACATTCTGGTGAGGAGGCAGTGGCAACCACCAGCACCACAGGGGCATCCACCAGCACCACAGGGGCACCCACCAGCACTGCAGTGTCATCCACCAGCAACGCTGTGCCATCCACCAGCACCGCAGTACCTCGGCAAGAAAGGCCAAGTACCAATGGGGTGTCACCTCAGCCCCAAAGGGTTAGGTCCCATGCCAGCCTTCCTTATGCCCTTCAGAACCCCTTGTGGCTTCCTCCTAATTCAGGAGAAGCTAACATTCCCCCTTTCACTGCCCAGCTAGAAGGTCCAGGTGGACACTGAGAATTTTTCCCCAATCAATTTCTTTGATTTCATTTTTACGGAGGACATGCTAGCATCAATTGTGGCCCAGTGCAACCTGTATGCACAACAATTTATTTTGAATAATCCAACGTCCTCTTATGCCGTCCCTACGAGTGGAGAGACCCAACAGTGGAGGAGTTGAAGGTTTTTTTGGGCCTCACATTTTGTATGGGACTCACCAAAAAAAATGAATTGCATTCCTATTGGTCAACCCACCCCATCCACAACGTGCCGATCTTCTTTGTGGCAATGCCCAGAACCTGATATATCATGATCAGGAGGTTCCCACATTTCAATGATAATACCCAGTGCCCTCCCCGAAATTACCGAAACTATGACAAGCTTTACAAAATTCGGCCACTACTAAATCATTTTTCAGAAATATTCCCCCAGTTGTTTACCCCAGACCAACACCTATTGTTAAATTTAGCGGCAGGTTTAAAATCAAGCAATTTATCCCCAGCAAAAGGGCCCGCTATGGGGTGAAGGTGTACAAATCATGTGACCGAGCCACAGGCTGCATCCCTCTAATTGCCCAGACTACTTGGGATCAAGCGGGAAAGTTGTTTGGGACCTCATATACCCCCAACTGGAGAACGGATACCACTTGTATGTAGACAACTTCTACACAAGTCTGCCCCTGTTCCACAACCTTCACCGGTAGAAGACGCCAGCATGTGGCACCGTAAGAAAGAACCGGAAGGGTTTCCTCAAAGACTTGTCAATATGAAATTGAGAAGAGGAGAGACGGCAAGTCTGAGAAACAAGGAGATTCTGGTAGTGAAGTGGAGGGACAGAAGGCATGTCTACATGCTGTCTTCGATCCACAATAATACCTCTGTCGAAATCCCCAAATGGAATGGCCCCATCCAAAAGCCAACATGCATCCATGAATACAATTTGTTCATGGGGAGAGTCGACTTCAACGAATGCTCAAACCCTACCTTGCCACAAGACGGACATACCATTGGTATAAAAAAGTAGCAATATTTTTTTTTTATTTGGCCATATACAAAATTATTTACCGCAACTCCACCCAAAACCCCCAACCCTTCCTTGACTACCAGGAGAAAATGCCCTTATATTCACTGCCCTTATATTCCAGAATGGCCCACCAGAAAACATCCGATCAGATGTTCTTAGTCAACTCTTCGAACGCCACTTTCCCGATAAAATTCCTCCCAAACTAACAGGCCAAAGACGTAAAAAAAATGTAAGGTGTGTACCAGTGGAGGAGTCAGAAGAGACACATCTTATTATTGTCCCCAGTGTCCTTCAAACCAGGAACCTGCATAGGTGACTGTTTTCGACATTACCATACTTCAGTAAATTATTAGTGAAGTATGGTAAACTTAATCCTCAGTTCCTGACATTTACCTTCACATCCCTTATGCCACTGCCTGCTCTGTAACTGACCCTGGCTTGTTATTCGGCCACGATTCTGCTTGCCGATTCTGTACATACTTTTGCCTGATCTGGAACTGACCCTGGACTGTTATTCGACCATGCTTCTGCCTACCGATTCTGTACATATCTCTGCCTGATCTGGAACTGACCCTGGACTGTTTGACCACGTTTTTGGCCTGCCTCTTGGAATGATCTTGTAAACTGCTACTGGACTAGTGGGATTCAACACAGGGGTCTCACATATGTGAGGGATCCAGAATAGTTTTTCAGGATGAAGAAATCATTTTTTTTGTTTTCTCATTCCTAGATTAGGGTCTGGAGACTCGGAGGCTTCAAAGAGATTTGGGTGGGAGAAGCCTCTACCCCTGTCCCCATTCTGTCCTGAACAAGGCCCTACTTCTGCCTGCTGCCTGTAGGACTTACTGCCATGCCGCACTGACCACACCACATGGACCATGTTCCTGCCTACTACCAGAATCAATATTTTTGGCACTGCTGACAATATCTCTGCCTGCACTGACCCTGGACTTTATATGGACAGTATCCCTGCCTGCTGCCTAGACAATTGTGTTCGCTGTTGCTGACCAAGTCCCTGCCTGCTGCCTGGACCAGTGCTATGCTCCTGTGGACAACTGCGCTACTAAAACCACAGGTAATCTTTTGTTTACCCTTTGCTCAGCAGAATGTATTTTGGAGTGTAATTCTTGGTATGTGCATGCTATGTGTTGGAAATATCTTATAAATGGACACATTTGTGTAAAAAAAAAAAAAAAAAACATTTGGAAAAATAAGAACCATTCAAAAGACTCATTATGCATCATAGATTATACGTTGGGGTGTTTGCTTTCCAAAATGGGGTCATTTTGTGGGCATTTCCATTGTCCTGGTGCTCTAGGGCCTTCAAAAGTGTAATAGGTAGTCAACAAGTTAGATGTGTAATTTATGCTCCTTAACCACTTCAGCCCCGGACCATTTGGCAGCCAAAGGACCAGAGGTCTTTTTTCAATTTCGCACTGCACTACTTTAACTGGTAATTGCGCGGTCATGCAATTTTGTAACCAAACGAAATTTGCGTCCTTTTCTTCCCACAAATAGAGCTTTCTTTTGATGGTATTTGATTGCCTCTGTGATTTTTATTTTTTGCGATATAAACGGAAAAAGAGCGAAAATTTTGAAAAAAAAAGAGATTTTCTACTTTTTGTTATAAAAAAAATCTAATAAACTCAATTTTAGTCAAACATTTGGGCCAAAATGTATTCAGCCACATGTCTTTAGTAAAAAAAAATGCCAATAAGCGTATATTTATTGGTTTGCGCAAAAGTTATAGCGTCTACAAACTAGAGTACATTTTCTGGAATTTACACCGCTTTTAATTTATGACTGCCTATTTCATTTCTTGAGGTGCTAAAATGGCAGAGAAGTACAAAACCCCCCCAAATGACCCCATTTTGGAAAGTAGACACCCCAAGCTATTTGCTGAGAGGCATGTTGAGCCCATTGAATATTTTTTTTTTTTAGTCCCAAGTGATTGAATAAAGACAAAAATAAAAAAGATTTTTTTTTTTTTTTCAAAAAGTTGTCACTAAATGATATATTGCTCACACATGCCATAGTTATATGTGGAATTGCACCCCAAAATACATTTTGCTGCTTCTCCTGAGTATGGGGATACCACATGTGTGGGACTTTTTGGGAGCCTAGCCGCGTACGGGGCCCCGAAACCCAAGCACCGCCTTCAGGATTTCTAAGGGTGCAAATTTTTGATTTCACTCCTCACTACCTATCACCGTTTCGAAGGCCATAAAATGCCAAAATAGCACAAAACCCCCCCAAATGACCCCATTTTGGAAAGTAGACACCCCAAGCTATTTGTTGAGAGGCATGGTGAGTATTTTACAGCTCTCATTTGTTTTTGAAAATGAAGAAAGTAAAGAAAAAAAACATTTTTTTTTTTCTTTTTTTAAATTTTCAAAACTTTGTGACAAAAAGCGAGATCTGCAAAATACTCACCATACCTCTCAGCAAATAGCTTGGGGTGTCTACTTTCCAAAATGGGGTCATTTTGGGGGGTTTTATGCCATCTGGGCATTCCATGGCCTCCGAAACTGTGATTGGCAGTGAGAAGTGAAATAAAAAAATTACACCCTTAGAAAGCCTGAAGGCGGTGATTGGTTTTTGGGGTTCCGTACGCAGCTAGGCTCCCAAAAAGTCCCACACATGTGGTATCCCCGTACTCAGGAGAAGTAACAGAATGTATTTTGGGGTGTATTTCCACATATGCCCATGACATGTTTGAGCAATATATCATTTAGTGACAACTTTTTGTAAAAAAAATATATATATATATTTTTTTTTCATTATTCAATCTCTTGGGACAAAAAAAAAAATATTTAATGGGCTCAACATTGCTCTCAGAAAATAGCTTGGGGTGTCTACTTTCCAAAATGGGGTCATTTGGGGGGGGTTGAACTGTCCTGGCATTTTATGCACAACATTTAGAAGCCTATGTCACACGTCACCCACTCTTCTAACCACTTGAAGACAAAGCCCTTTCTGACACTTTTTGTTTACATGAAAACATATTTTTTTTTTTGCAAGAAAATTACGTTGAACCCCCAAACACTATATATAATGTTAAAGCAAAGGCCCTACAGATTAAAATGGTGGGTGTTGCATTTTTTTTTTTTTTTCCACACAGTATTTGCGCAGCGATTTTTCAAACGCATTTTTGTGGAAAAAATACACTTTTTTGTATTTTAATGCACTAAAACACACTATATTGCTCAAATTTTTGATGAAATAAAAAATATGATCTTAGGCCGAGTACATGGATACCAAACACGACATGCTTTAAAATTGCGCACAAACACGCAGTGGCGACAAACTACATACATTTTTAAAAGCCTTTAAAAGCCTTTACATGATACCACATTAGATTCACGGAGGAGGTCTACTGCTAAAATTACTGCCCTCGATCTGACCTTCGCGGTGATACCTCACATGCATGGTGCAATTGCTGTTTACATATGACGCCAGACCAACGCTTGTGTACGCCTTTGCGCAAGAGAAGGGGGGGCAGGGGTGCTTTTTTTTTTTTTTTTTTGGTTTTTTTTTTTATTTATTTAGCTTTTTTATTTTATTTTTAAACTGTTCCTTCCATTTTTTTTCTTTGTTATGATTTTTATTGTTATCTCAGGGAATGTAAATATCCCCTATGATAGCAATAGGCAGTGACAGGTACTCTTTTTTTGAAAAAATTGGGGTCTATTAGACCCTAGATCTTTCCTCTGCCCTCAAAGCATCTGACCACACCAAGATTGGTGTGATAAAATGCTTTCCCAATTTCCCAATGGCGCGGTTTATATCCGGGAGGGGGGACATTCCCTCCCACTGCTTGTAAAAGCAGTCTAGAGGCTAATTACCCGCTAGAATTGCTTTTACATGAAAGCCGATCACTGGCTGAAAAGAATGATACCAAGATGATACCTAAACCTGCAGGCATCATTCTGGTATAACCATTCAAAGTCCAGCAACATACTGGACATATATTGTAATCTTTTTTTTTTCATGCAGCCTCTTGGCTGAACGAAAAAAAGAGATTGATTGGTGGGTATGCCCACCATTAGAATACCTCCCTTCATCCACCCACTTCTAATGATGGGCATACATGCACCATTTATATATGCCGATGCATGGGGGCATCCTCCCGCAAAAGTTATGCCGTGTACACACGGTCGGAATTTCGACCGTATGTACGTGGCATTAGGAGCCAATCGCTCCTCCCCCCCCCTGCTGCCCCCATGCTTCGGCATATATGCTCTTTTTTTTAACTGTGGTGGTGAAATCACCTCCTACAGCGTTGGAGTCGCGGCTTTATGTATCGTGGGAGCAAACGCTGTTGCTGTCAAGATAAATAAATCCGCGTTGCAACTGAATGGCGCACCTGAAAACAAAAAAATGCTTAACACTAAAACGAAGTAAACAAAATTACATACCTGAAAAGCAAGCATGATAAAACATGATAAAACATAATAAAACATTGCAGAATAGAATGGAGTAAAAAAAGAGCAACAATAGAGAGAGAATAGAGTGAGAGAGAGAACAATAAAACGACAACTATTTTTTTTTTTTTTTTTTTTTTGAGATTCACAGGTAAAAAAGCTCCTGACTGAAGCGACTGAATCAAAACGCTACCACAAAAAAAATGTTAGCGATCGCAGGGATCAGGCCTGACTCTGCGAACGCTGCAGTTATGTGTGCTTAGTGTTTTGTAAGTGACAGTGATCGATCGATACTGCACTTGGGTGGGCTGGGCTGGGCGGAGGGGGAAAACGCAGGTGCTAGCAGGTATCTGGGCTGATCCCGCTAACAATGCGGTTTTTTTTGGAACCCTAAACTGCTGGGACGCTAGTATAGATCTGATCAGATCAGATATTGATCTGTTCAGATACTGTGCCACTAAGGGAGGTGTATGCTTTGCGCGTGGGTGTTTGCGGTACTGGCACTAACCTGGGGCGACGCAGACCTTATTTGACCCTAAAACCTAATTGATATCACCCGCCGGGCGATCAGGGGGTTAAACCGTTATTGGGTAATAAATGGCGGGTGCCCTGACAGTATAAAAAACAAGCTAACTAACCAGCGTCACCCGTAACAGTAATACAAAAAAAAACTGGTTACCTAGCGACACTAATGCAGCGATCAGAAAAACGATTGCTTAGTGACACTGGCAAAAGGGGGTGAAAGGGTTAACTAGGGGCAATCAGGGGGGTTAAAACCTTTATTAGGTAATATATGGGGGTACCTGACGCTATATAAAAACCTGACGGGGAACCTAAATAACGAAATAACTAACTGGCTAACCAGCGTCACCAGTGACAGTTATACAGTGATCACTGGTGAAAGGGTTAACTCTAGGGGCAATCAGGGGGTTAAAACCTTTATTTAGGTTGTAATATGGGGGTACCTGACCTATAAACCTATTTATGAACCTATATAAACATGGCGGTTACCTAAAAAAAAAAAATGGTTACCTAGCGACACTAATGCAGCGATCAGAAAAACGATCGCTTAGTGACACTGGCAAAAGGGGGTGAAAGGGTTAACTAGGGCAATCAGGGGGTTAAAAACCTTTATTAGGTAATATATGGGGGTACCTGACGCTATATAAAAACCTGACGGGGAACCTAAATAACGAAATAACTAACTGGCTAACCAGCGTCACCAGTGACAGTTATACAGTGATCACTGGTGAAAGGGTTAACTCTAGGGGCAATCAAGGGGTTAAAACCTTTATTTAGGTTGTAATATGGGGGTACCTGACCTATAAACCTATTTATGAACCTATATAAACATGGCGGTTACCTAAAAAAAAAAAAATGGTTACCTAGCGACAGCAGTGACACTAATACAGCGATCAGAAAAACGATCGCTTAGTGACACTGGCAAAAGGGGGTGAAAGGGTTACCTGGGGGGCAATCAAGGGGTAAACCTTTATTAGGGGGGGGTAGGGGGCTACCTTGGACCTAAAACTAACTGCACTGACAGTTATTACAGTCACACTGACACTAAATGCAGTGATCAGTAAAAAAATGATCACTGCAATTAGTGACACTGGGACTGGGGGGGGGGGGGGTGATCTGGGGGGTGATTTGGGGGTGACAGGGGGGTGTTTTGTGTGCCTATGTGTACTTGTGTCAGTGTACTGTTGGTGCACTAACCTGTACATGTTGACAGCTCGGCGTTCCGGTCACATAGACCGGCGCACCGAGCGTGACATCACTTCCTCTGCCTGTGTTTTGATTGACACAGACAGAGGAAGCATCTGATTCGCCAGGAGCGATCGCGAGGGGGTGGCCAGAAACCACTGGCCGTCCCCTCATCCCGGATCGCTCCTGAAGCGATCCCGACCGTCCCCGCCGGCCGGGGGGGGTCCGATCGGACCCCCCACGCGCCTGAAGAATGGCACGTACAGGTACGTGATTCTGCCTGTACGTGCCATTCTGCCGACGTATATGTACATGGGGCGTTCGGGAAGTGGTTAAACACCTGTCGGTGCACCCTGCATGTTGGGCCTCTGTATGTGGCCAGGCAGTGAAAAAGTCCCACACATGTGGTATCGTAATACTCAGGAGGAGTAGAAGAATGAATTTTGGGGTGTCATTTGTGGTATACACATAAGCTATTACAATGACAATTTTGTGAAAAAAAATAAAAAAATTAAATAAAATCTTAATTTTGCAAAGAATTGTTGGAAAAAAAATGACAACTTCAAATAACTCACCATGCTTCTTAATTAGGGTTGAGCAAACTGTAAAGTCCGGGTTCATACCGGACTTTTGAGTTTTTGGGTTCTGGACCCGAACCCCAACCCGAACAATTTACTGTATGTTTGGGTTAGAGTTCGGTGTTCGGCAATGTAATGGCACTTTTTAAAAAGTTATTGTCAGTTTGTCACAAAGTGTCATTTCTGCATGAAAAAAAGTATTTTAAAAGCACTCGCGGCTATAATGAATTGTCAGCTCCCCGTAATACAGAGAACAGTCATTGAAAGTCATTGATTTTTAAAAAGTTATTGTCATAAAAAGTGTTTGGGGACCAGGGTCCTGCCCCAGGGGACATATATCAATGCAAAAAAAAAGTTTTAAAAACTGAAGTTTTTTAGGGAGCAGTGATTTTAATAATGCTTAAAGTGAAACAATAAAAGTGTAGTATTCCTTTAAATTTCATACCTGGGGTGTGTGTATAGTATGCCTGTAAAGGGGCGCATGTTTCCCGTGCTTAGAACTGTCCCTGCACAAAGTGTCATTTCTGCAGGAAAAAAAGTCTTTTAAAAGCACTCGTGGCTATAATGAATTGCCGGCTCCTGTAAAGAGAACAGTCATTGAATGTCATTGATAAAAAAAAGCTTGGGGGTTCCCCCAAATTCAATTACCAGGCCCTTCAGGTCTGATATGGATATTAAGGGGAACCACTCGTCAAATAAAAAAAAAAATGACGTAGGGGTTCCCCCTAAATATCCATACCAAAGCCTTCAGGTCTGGTATGGATTTTAAGGGCAACTCCACATAAATTTTTTTTAAAAAGTGTCATTTCTGCATGAAAAAAAGTATTTTAAAAGCACTCGCGGCTATAATGAATTGTCAGCTCCCCGTAATACAGAGAACAGTCATTGAAAGTCATTGATTTTTAAAAAGTTATTGTCATAAAAAGTGTTTGGGGACCAGGGTCCTGCCCCAGGGGACTTCAATGCAAAAAAAAATAAAAAAAGTTTTTTAGGGAGCAGTGATTTTAATAATGCTTAAAGTGAAACAATAAAAGTATCCATACCAAAGCCTTCAGGTCTGGTATGGATTTTAAGGGCAACTCCACATAAATTTTTTTTAAAAAATGGCGTGGAGTTCCCCCAAAAATCCATACCAGACCCTTTATCCGAGCACGCAACCTGGCAGGCCGCAGGAAAAGAGGGGGGACGAGAGAGCGCCCCCCCCCCCTCCTGAACCGTACCAGGCCACATGCCCTCAACATTGGGAGGATGTTTTGGGGGTCTGTGACCCCTCAAAGCACCTTGTCCCCATGTTGATGAGGACAAGGGCCTCATCCCCACAACCCTTGCCGGTGGTTGTGGGGGGTCTGCGGGCAGAAGGCTTATCAGAATCTGGAAGCCCCCTTTAACAAGGGGACCCCCAGATCCTGGCCTCCCCCCAAGTGAAATGGTAAGGGGGTAGTACCCCTACCATTTCACCAAAAAAAGTGACAAAAGTGTTAAAAATGACAGGAGACGGTCTTTGACAATTCCTTTATTAAAGTCTTCTTTCATCTTCTTTCTTCTGGTCTTTCTTCTTGCTTTCTTCATCCTTCGGTTTCTTCATCTTCTTCTCCCATCTTCTTCTTCCTCCGATCCGCTTCTTGTTGCTCCGGTGTTCTCATCGGGCATTTTCCTCCATGGTGTCTCTTCTTCGTTCTCGGGCCGCTCCGCGCAATGGGAGGCTCCCGCTGTGTGACGCTTCTCTTCTTCTGACTGGTCTTATATAACGGAGGACGGGGCCACCTGGTGACCCCGCCCCCCTCTGACGTTATGGAGACGTCACAGACCTCCAAAACATCCTCCCAATGTTGAGGGCATGTGGCCTGGTATGGTTCAGAAGGGGGGACGCTATCTCATCCCCCCTCTTTTCCTGCAGCCTGCCAGGTTGCGTGCTCGGATAAAGGGTCTGGTATGGATTTTTGGGGGAATTTTTTTTTAAATTTGGCGTGGAGTTCCCCTTAAAATCCATACCAGACCTGAAGGGCCCACGTCATTTTTTTTTTTTAAAAATTGACGCGGGGTTCCCCTTAATATCCATACCAGACCTGAAGGGCCTGGTAATTGAATTTTGGGGAACCCCCACGCTTTTTTTAAATTTTGTTATCAATGATTTTCACTGTTCTCTGTATTACGGGAGCCGACAATTCATTATAGCCGTGAGTGCTTTTAAAATACTTTTTTTCCTGCAGAAATTACACTTTGTGCAGGGACAGTTCTAAGCACTGGAAACATGCACCCCTTTACAGGCATACTATACACACCCCACAGGTACGAAATTTAAAGGAATATTACACTTTTATTGTTTCACTTTAAGCATTATTAAAATCACTGCTCCCGAAAAAGCTAAATTTTATCACAGAAAGAAAGAAAAAAAATTTTTTTCTAAATTTTCTGTATTTTTTCATTTATAGCGCAAAAGATTAAAAACCCAAAGGTGATCAAATACCACCAAATGAAAGCTCTATTTATATGAAAAAAAGGACAAGAAAATTCATTTGGGTACAGTGTTGCATGACTGAATAATTGTCATTCAAATTGTGAGAGTACTGAAAGCTGAAAATTGGTTTGTGCAGGAGGGGGTTAAAGCGCCCAGTAAGCAAGTGGTTAAATATGAAGCCATTTATCCAGCACTCTATAGCCCCCAACCCATCCCCATTAAAGTAGGCACTTGTTTTTAAACACAGGACTTCATCCACTTTAAATCTCTTCGTGGAGCAATGGCTCTATAGCTTTTCATTCATGTATTCATTCATACATAAAATATGTCATATATAAAAACCTGTTTTTCACTGTAAAAACATGTACAGTAACACTAAGTAAAAGGGATGTTTTAATAGGCAGCGTAACCGTACATTTGACAAATCAATTCTATCTGAAAAATATTAAATGGAAAACCCCCAAAAAACTGCCAAACAGTGAAAACCTCATGTTTAAGAACTGAGTCTTTTTATATTCATCATTAAGTCCATTAAGTACTCTATAGGGTCATTTGGTCAACATCCAATATCATTAAGCTGCTCAAGTCATCATCCAACTTTTAAATTGATTGATTATTTGAGAATTAATGATTGTCTCAGTCTCACTCGGGATGGCAGGCCTCCAGATCTTTGAAACCCGCTCCAAGTCTGGAATCAGAGCTGAGCAAGTTACTGAAATCCTGTCCTGGTTTCTGGATCATGATATTAGACAGCAAATGATCCAACTAGTGAAAGTTTATTTTTTTAACTAACACAATATCAGTGGCGGTGCTCAAAATTTTGGGGGGGAGCAACGAACTGAAAAATACTGAACCCTCCCCTCAGTTGCAGCCTCACTGTGCCCATCAAATGCAGCCATTGTGCCCATCAAATGCAGCCACTGTGCCCATGAATTGCAGCCATTGTGCCCGTCAAACGCAGCCCACTGTGCCCATCATATGCAGCCATTGTGCCCATCATATGCAACCACTTGTGCCCATCATATGCAGCCATTGTGCCCATAAAATGCAGCCATTGTGCCCATCAAAATACAGCCACTTTTGCCCATCATATGCAGCCACTTTCGCCCATCATATGCAGCCACTTGTGCCCATCAAATGCAGCCACTTGTGCCTGTCAAATGCTGCCACTTGTGCCCGTCAAATGCAGCCACATGTGCCCATCATATGCAGCCACTGTGCCCATCATATGCAGCCACTTGTGCCCATCATATGCAACTACGTGTGCTCATCATATACAGCCACTTGTGCCTATCATATGCAGCCAATTGTGCCCATCATATGCAGCTACTTATGCCCATCAAATGCAGCCACTTGTGCCCGTCAAATGCAGCCACATGTGCCCATCATATGCAGCCACTGTGCCCATCATATGCAGCCACTTGTGCCCATCATATGCAGCCCCTTGTGCCCAAATGCAGCCACTTGTGCCCATCATATGCAGCCCCTTGTGCCCAAATGCAGCCACTTGTACCCATCTAAAGCAGCCACTTGTGCCCATCATATGCAGCCACTTGTGCCTATCATATGCAGACATTGTACCCATAAAACGCAGCCACATGTGTCCATCATATGCAGCCATTTGTGCCCATCATATGCAGCCACTTGTGCCTATCATATGCAGCCACTTGTGCCCATCATATGCAGCCACGTGTGCCCATCATATACAGCCATTGTGCCCATCAAATGCAGCCACTGTGCCCATCATATGCAGCCATTTTTCCCCATCATATGCAGCCTCTTATGCCCATCATATGCAGCCACTTATGCCCATCAAATGCAGCCACTTATGCCCATCAAATGAAGCCGCATGTGCCAATCATATGCAGCCACTATGCCCATCATATGCAGCCACTTGTGCCCATCATATGCAGCCACTTGTGCCCATCATATGCAGCCACTTGTGCCCAAATGCAGCCACGTGTGCCCGTCAAATGCAGCCATTTGTGCCTATCATATGCAGCCACTTGTGCCCATCATATGCAGCCACTTATGCCCATCAAATTCAGCCACTTGTGCCCATCATATGTAGCCACTTGTGCCCAAATGCAGCCACTTGTGCCCATCAAATTCAGCCACTTGTGTCCATCATATGCAGCCACTTGTGCTTATCATATGCAGCCACATGTGCCCATCATATGAAGCCACTTGTGCCCATCATATGAAGCCACTTGTGCCCATCATATGTAGCCACATGTGCCCAAATGCAGCCACTTGTGCCCATCAAATGCAGCCACTTGTGCCCATCATATGCAGCCACTAGTGCCCATCATATGAAGCCATTGTGCCCAAACGCAGCCACTTGTGCCTATCAAATTCAGCCACTTGTGCCCATCATATGCAGCCACTTGTGCCCATCATATGCAGCCACTTGTGCCTATAATATGCAGCTACTTGTGCCCAAATGCAGCCAATTGTCCCCGTCAAATGCAGCCACTTGTGCCCATCAAATGCAGCCACTTGTGCCCATCATATGCAGCCATTTGTGCCCATCATATGCAGCCACCAAATGCAGCCACTTGTGCCCACCAAATGCAGCCACTTGTGCCCCTCATATGCAGCCACTTGTGCCCACCAAATGCAGCCACTTGTGCCCCTCATATGCAGCCACTTGTGCCCATCATATGCAGCCACTTGTGCCCACCATATGCAGCCACCTTTGCCCGTCAAATGCAGCCCTTTGTGCCCACGACCCCACTCGTGGGGCTCACGGCTTTGGCAGCACCTGTCCTGCGCGTGCACGCGGCTCTGTCATTGTGGCATCTTACCACGACCTCCGCTCCAGTGTGTGTTTCTGAGTCCTCTGCTCCTCTTCCTAAGCGCCAGGCATCCAATAGGGGGGCCTAGCACTTTGGCCAATCAGGAAACAGGTCTGACGCCCTGCCTCCTGATTGGCGGGAAGGAAGGTTAGTGTGAAAATAGCAAAAATGTATTCGCTATCGTCACACAATTGGATGGGATCAGGGCGCCTCTGGCTCTAATCAGGTGCTTCAAAAAGTACCACACCTGTCCCGCCCCCGCCATAGGAACCCATGTGTTCGGCATCCTGAAAGGGGCCGGCGCATGGATGGGGGGTGGCGCCCGTGCACCCACAGTGCAACTGCACAATATACTGTACATGCATATACAGTGGTATAGCTAAGGCCTATGCCATAACTATTATCTAATGAGAACTATTATCTAATGATTTCTGCCAAAACTTCTATCCTAACCAACAGCTTGTTTTTTTGTAGGCAGATCATCTGAATGCTCACCTGTTATGTCTTATGATAGCCCATAGACAGCTTAATTATTGCTTAGATCAGTCAACAGATGTATTAGAAAGCAGACATACAAATTATATCATTACATCAAGTCAGCACAGCTTAAGTCAAGTCAGCTTAACGTATACATTTTTTTTTCAAAGGTATAATTAAATTGTCCTAAAGTACAAGTCATTTGAATCTGTGGGTATGTTTCCGACATGAAAATCAGTATATGTTCCCTTTAAACAAAAACCTGAACTGAAAGAAATATGGGATCTGCTATTATTTCCTTCTGAAAATTCCGATTGCCTGGCTGACTCTGGCCTCAATATGTTTTAAAGTGCTACAAAACCCAGCATTCACTATATCTGGTCTCCCACAGTACACAGAACATGGAAATGCAATTATTTTAGTAAATATAAACTGCTAAATACCTTTTCTCCTCAGCAGTATATAGCAGTCTTATGACTTCTATCAGTGTCTGGTTAAAGCTTGTAGGAGGAGTTTTCATTCTCCCCTGATTGTCCTATGAGGCTGCAGGACTCCTCTGTGGAGTGTCCTGATTGGCCCTGTTCTGATCACATACACTCTCCCAGGAACCCAGGAAAAAAAAAAACTCTCTAGCAATACACACCAAACTGAGCATGTGCAGCTGTCCCCCAAGGCTCTGTTCTATCAGCAGTTCCTGGGATGTCTGGAGGAGGATGATGCCAACCCAAGGCCTGAAAGTTCCAGTGGACAAGAGAGAGAGAGAGACCTGAGGTGCCAGCCTGAAGACCCAAATGACCTAACTTGAAGGATGACTTCTTTGTTTCTTTGTAACATTAGTACCAGTCTGTCCATGGATGTCAAGTTCTGTCCCTACCAAGAGGCAAGCTCTTATGGGGTGCTAGATTTCTCCTGGCTATATGGGAGGGTACAAAATCCTCAAAGGTGTTTAAAATGTAGGAAATGAACTTGAGGACTGAAATAATGTGGACTTTGTACAACCTGAACATTTGCAGGGCTCAACGCAAGAGAGACTTTTCTGTTCTGTTCTATTTTGCTGAAGATTACTTTATTAACTTAAAGTGTTACTAAACCCAGTAATATGAAAATAGTTCATCCGCCCACCTACGGTGCCCACATCTTATACATTTTCTTTATACATTAAAATATTGCCACTATATACCTTTTTGAATGATCTTTATACCACGGTTACATCATAAACTGCACAGTTTCTTCAGTGCTGAGAGTTCAGGGAGATGGAGATTTTCAGCCTGTATACACGCCATATGTGTGATGTCAATATCATGTGACCTGGCTATCTCTGAGAACAAGAAACTGTTCTCTCCAGCATAAAAGACACAACTGAGCATGTGCAGGTTGAGGTTGGCTACCTTGCCTGTTCTTTCCAAGGTAGACATTGGACGAGGGGAGGATCTATGCATACAGGATAAAACAGCCTTTTTACACAATGCAGACTATTAACCCCTAAAGTTCCACAGTGAGTATAACAAGCATGCTATTCTGCATATACAGACAGATTTTACTGTTGTGGGTTTAGTAACACTTTAAGGAATGTCACACTCTCCTTATAGTTCTCATGAATATTTGCTATACAGTTGAGATTACAGTTGAAATTACCCTTTTGCATGTATCATTTTCTTGCCATATGCAATTAAATGTGTTATGTGTACGATTTCAAAGCTTATATCTAGAAGATTTGAAAAAGATAATGAGGATTATGAGGACTCTATGTTAGACCTATATTAGTGATCCTATTGGAGGATCAAAGGAGAGGATTGTAAGGGTCTTGTAAAGACCCCCCCCCCCCTTAATTATGTACTTATTTGGTGCTTTATTGTGACTTAACTTAAAGAGAGTCTTTAACGATTGTTTTTATCTGACCAGTATCATATGTGGCAATATTGTTATTATACGAAACGTGAGAACTAGAAAAATACTTGTAGACAGTTTGGCGATATGCCCAGACATGGTTTATAAATATAATCCTAAATACTGATAAATAGGACTGGGACATAATGGGAACTAACTTTAAGATTGTACAATAATACACACATATATCCTTTAAGAATATGTATAGTAAATAACTAACAGGTGTTATTAAGGGTGACAAACATATGTATATTACCAAATCTATGGGTGGACATTTTCTTTATTGGTTTATATTGGTGTAATGTGGAATATATCACTTGGTCATATCTTGACAATAAATTGTATTTAAGATACTGAACCAGGAAATAAAAGACGAATGATGCATTATTCTGTGTCTGTGTGTTGACTTCGGTCTGCATTGCTCCCTACAGAGCTCTGTGTGTGTGTGATAGAGTGTGGAGCGGAGAATGCCGGCACAGGTTAGTATAGGAGTAATATATAGGGAGGACATCCTTAATGATAGAAGGGCACTATTAACTTGTTGTAAGTCAGGTTGCAGTGGACTGTGGAAGAAGTGGAGGATCAGAGAAGATAGGATCAAACAGCCTTTTTACACAATACAGAGGATTAACCCCTTATGCCCAGTACACACGGTCGGAAATTCCGACCACAAAATCCGTCGTATTATTTCCGACGGATTTTGTCCGACACTGGTGTTGCATACACACGGTCGGACAAAGTTGTTGGAAAATCCGATCATTCTGAACGTGGTGACGTTTGTTGCGTACGACGGGACTACGTAGAGGCTAGTAGCCAATAGCTTTGGTCTTGTACTGTGATCTGAGCATGCGTGGCACTTTGTCCGTCGGAATTCGCTAATCGGAAAAAGTCTGATAGGACCTTGTTGTCGGAAAATATGAGAGCAGGATCTCAAACTTTTTCCGTCGGAAAATTCCGACGGGAAAAGTCCGATGGAGCCCACACACGGTCGGAATTTCCGACAACATGGTCCGATAGGACATTTTCCGTCGTAAAATCCGACCATGTGTATGGGGCATTAGGCTCCACAGTGAGTATAACAAGAGTGCTTTACTACATATACAGACTGATTTTACTGTTGTGGGTTTAGTAACATTTTAATGTCTAACTTGTAAAAATCATACAGAAGGTCAAATCACAGTGATACAGTATCAAAACCCTGTTCAGAGACAGTGATTTAGTGATGCTTGGCTGTCTTTGGCTTCATAAAACTACAACAAGCTAAATTTCTTACAGCCAACAATAAAGTTAATTTGTTTAGTCTTCAGCCATATGGAGAATAAACAATTGTATATTTTGTGTACTGAGTAAATTCTATCTATCCTGACTCAGAGACGTACATATACTGTGGTAGGACGGCTTGTACAGGTACCGTAATGTACCCGTATTTCGGGGCTTTCTTCTGGGTTCATTTGTGTATGCGCGCGTGAACGGTAACCCCTACTGTCATTGGCTCCCAGCCAATGATATTAGCCGGGCCCTGCTGATCGCCTGCAGCCAATGATAGATCAGCCTGTGCCTGTATTAGTAAGGCAGTTGATCTAACCATTCCTTCTCTTCCTGGACCCTTTTCAGTCCAGGGAGGGAAAAGAACACTACACTGTGAGTAAAAGCAGCACACTCTGCACCCACACACCATAGATAAGCACATTTAACCCCCTTGATCACCCTCATCAACCCTTTGATCACCCCTGTTACCCAGAAAATGCCCTTAGTACAGTGTCAGTGTACAGTATTTTTTACTGATCACTGTATTAGCATCACTTGTGACATCAGATAGCGTCAGGATCAGGTACCGTCCCTCTCAGCCAGGGTAGCACTAGTAGCACCCAACTCCCATCAAGAATTCAAACACAGACATGTAGAGCCCATAGTATCCTTCCAGAGGTGTTTGCATATCCTGATTGTAAGTGACAGATTAAGTAGCATCCATTATTCCCCCATTCACCGCCAAACCCGGAATTCAGGTGGAAACAACTAATTTAACAACTCCCCTTTTTTAACCACTTTCAGACCGGACCATTTTGCTGGCTTAAGACCAGACCACTTTTTGCGATTCGGCACTGCGTCTCTTTAACTGACAATTGTTCGGTCATGCGACGTGGCTCCCAAACACAATTGACGTCCTTTTTTTCCCACAAATAGAGCTTTTTTTGGTGGTATTTGATCGCCTCTGTGTTTTTTATTTTTTGCGCTATAAACAAAAATAAGAGCATCAGTTTTGAAAAAAACACATTATTTTTTACTTTTTGCTATAATAAATCTCCCCCAAAAATATATAAAAAGACATTATTTTTCCTCAGTTTAGGCAGATACGTATTCTTCTACATATTTTTGGTAAACAAAATCGCAATAAGCGATTATTGATTGGTTTGCGCAAAAGTTATAGCGTTTACAAAATAGGGGATAGTTTTATGGCATTTTTATTAATAATTTTTTTTTAACTAGTAATGGTGGGTTTTTTATTGTGACTGCGACATTATGGCGGACACATCAGACATTTTTGACACATTTTTGGGACCATTGTCATTTATACAGCAATCAGTGCTATACAAATGCACTGATTCCTGTGTAAATGACACTGGCATTGAAGGGGTTAACCAGGGGGTGGCAGTGTAGAGGTTAAGTGTGTCCTAGGGGCGTGTTACTAACTGTGGGGGGCGTGGCTGTGTGTTAGTGAACACTGATCTCTGCTCCAATCACAGGGAGCAGAGATCAGTGTCACTTGTTGCTAGGCAGAACGGGGAGAAGCTGTTTACTTCCGCATCTCCCCGTTCAGCCTCCCCGTGAGACGATCGCAGGTATCCCCGCAGCGATCGAGTCCGTGGTACCCGTGACCAGACTCATGGGGGTCCCGACTGGCGTGCGCCGCCGGAGGCGCGCACCTGATGGCACGGCGGCATTTTTAAAGGGACGTACCTGTACACCCTTATGCCTGTCCATGCCATTCTGCCGACGTACATCGTCGTGGGTCGGTCGGGAAGTGGTTAATCTATTTTGCACAGAACTGTTTAATTTGATTGTGGACCAAATCAATCTATACACACAATACATCGCCGCCGTCACCCAAATTCAACTCTTGCCGGACAATTTGCATGGAAACCTGTCACGGTTTTCAAATTTAAATCTTTTTTGGGCTTAACCCCTAACATGGGTATTACTGATCTTGGTGTGATAAGATGTTGTTAAGGTCAGAGGAGATTGCTCAGTAAAGAGTACCTGTCACTGCCTATTGCTATTACAGGAGATATTTATGAGGTATCACAGCGAACATCAGATCAAGGGCAGTAATTCTAGCACTAGACCTCCTGTGTAATTCTAAACTGGTAATCTGTGGACATTACAAATGTACGTAGTTTGTCGCTGTTGCATGGGCGTGCGCAATTTTAAAGTGCAAAGTATTTGGTATCTATTTACTCGTCGTAACATCATCTTTTATATTTCATCAAACAATTGGGTATTATATTTTGTTTTTGTGCATAAAATTCGAAAAAGTGTATTTTTTCAAAAACAATTGCATTTGAAAAACCGCTGCACAAATACTGTGCAACATAAAAAATTGCAACTCCCACCATTTTATTCTCTAGGGCCTCTGATTTAAAAAGGTTTGGTCTTCAAGTGGTTATAAGAGTGGGTGATGTGTAGCAGAAACTTCTGATGTTGGGCATAAAATGCCAGGACAGTACAAACATCCCCAAAATACCCCTTTTTGTAAAGTAGACATTCCAAGGTATTTGCTGAAAGGCATGTTGAGTCCATGGAAGATTACATTTTTTGCCACAAGTTTTTGGAATATTACATTTATTTTTCTTTATACATAGTTGTCACTTTGATTAGATATTTCTCACACATTCCATAGGCATATGTGGAATTACACCCCAAGACACATGACGGCTGAAAAGCATAGGCTCATTTATAACCAACTAATAAACCAATACCTTGCCCCCCCCCCCCAAAAAAAAAAAAGACACAGAAGCTGATTAAGTTGGAAATAGGACAATGCCATTGCTTTATTGAACTTTTCAAAAGTACAACTTTCCAAATATACCAAACAACAATGCCAGTCACAGTATACCATGAACACCCATAAAACATAAACTCGCATAGTCTAAGAGGCCTGTCCTTACCATCAGTGCCAGACAGGCATTAGACTGACCCCAGAATTTACCAAGTATCAATGCCAGTCATAGTATACCGTGGGCACCCATAAACATGAACTCACACAGTCTAAGCCCCCGTACACACGGTCGGAAATTCCGACCACAAAATCCGTCAGATTTTTTCCGATGGATTTTGTCCGACACTGGTGTTGCATACACACGGTCGGACAAAGTTGTCGGAAAATCCGATCATTCTGAACGTGGTGACGTTCGTTGCGTATGATGGATCTACGTAGAGGCTAGTAGCCAATAGCTTTGGTCTAGTAATTTTATCTGAGCATGCGTGGCACTTTGGCCGTCGAAATTCTCTACACATGATCGGAAAAAGTCAGATCGGATTTTGTTGTCGGAAAATTTGAGAGCAGGATCTCAAATTTTTGCCGTCGGAAATTCCGACGGAAAAAAGTCCGATGGAGCCCACACACGGGCGGACTTTCCGACAACATGGTCCGATCAGACATTTTCTGTCGGAATTTCCGACCGTGTGTATGGGGGCTTAGAGGACTGGTCTTACCATCAGTGCCAGACAGTCATTAGACTGACCCCAGAATTTAACTTGAGGGCATAGCCCATAAAGCAACATCAATTGCTGGCAAGGTCAAAACCGCCACACTGCTCAAGACCAGATTGTAGGCTGAGATTAACATATTTAGGCCAATCATTTAAATGAACCCCATCAGGTCTTAATAAATACTGTTATCTTCCTCAAGATCAGACCTCATTGGCGGACAACAATGCCACCAATCCTGTGGATAAATTTGAAAACCTAGTCATTCACCTGGTGGTGAAACAGTTCCAAACAAGAACTATAAACAAGAACAAAATATGTGACGGGCCAAAACCAGAAAAGGGGAACAATGGTGGACCAAACAATAAATTGGTAAAACTGGCACAACATGGAGCAATAACATGCTTAATAGAGGAGATTGAATCTACAGGCCAGCAATGCCCTGCATTGTTACCCCATACATGGATGATAAGAATGAAGGGGCCTTAAAAAAATAATTGTCTCAGGTAATACCAGCAGCCATTGTAGGCCATGAAAACTGCGACAACTTATTCTGCCAACTGCAAAGGAAAATTCTCCCCACAGTGTCAAAATTCGGCATGGCAAGAGGCTCAATAAAAAAAAGGAGTCAACAATGATCCAAAGTAATGCTGGGGAGAGACATGAAATCAGAACTAAAGGTGAGGACGAACATATAGCAAAAATTTAAATGATTCCCATCTACCTAAAAGCCATCTCTGTCATTCGAAAAAAAACAATCTCATGGGCAACAATGGCTGCACCAATGAGAAAAGAGTATGTGGGAAAAATCATTAGGAGGCAAGACCAGCTGGGAAGAGGCGGAAGACCTGAAAAAAGGTAAATTTGTTGAGGTTGGAAGAATAAGCCAGAGATAAAAATAAAGGATTCTGTGATCAGCACATCCTGTGAGTTACCACCAACTGGGTGTTTGTCCTCGGCAACAAGTTCACTAACCCTAAAGGTGCCAAAGAATGCCCAATAAATAAGAATCCAGATAAAAGTGTGTATAAGGGCGTTCTGAGTAACAGACCAAGCAGATATCAGTCTATGTAGAAATAGAAGAGGGTCTTCATGCACTTGAAGAGAGAAGCAAACTCTGAAAGTAAAATGAAAAGAAAAAAAGGCACCTCTAAGTGCACTGCACTGCTGGGCACTGATAGGCTGCACTAATGGGCTGCACTGATGGGAACTGATAAGGCAGCACTGATGGGCAATGATGAGGCAGCACTGGTGGGCACTGATGAGGCGGCACTAATGAGGCTGCACTGATAGGTTGCACTGATGGGCACTGACAGGTGGCACTGAAGGGTACTGATAGACAGCACTGAAGGGTACTGATAGGTGACACTGTAGGGCACTGAAAGGTGGCACTGATAGGCAGTGGTAGGTGACACTGATAGGCAGTACTGATAGGTGGCACTGATGATGAGGCACTGATTGGCAGCACTGGTGGGCACTCATAGATGGCACTGGTGGGCACTGGTAGGTGGCACTGGTGGGACTATCAGTGATTGTCACTGGCTGACAGCTGATTACGTGGTAAAGAGCCATGGACCCGGTGATCACAGAGTGCACCGCCCGTGCCCCGCAGGGTGTGCGCAGGCAGTGCGAGCATGGGAGGACGTACATGCATGCCCCCCTGGCAATTTAAGCCTGCGCTGTAGCCGTTTTTTGGCTATAGCGCAGGCGTGAAGAGGTTAAGTAAGATACATTTTCTTGCACTTTTGACGTGCTGGGAAGGTGTGTCTTAGCACAGCAAATACGCACTGGTGGGAACAGGGCCTAATATTGAGCTTTCATTCAGCTTTGCCTGAAAAACTGACAGTTGGATGTGATATGAGTGCCTATCTGAAAGGACCCTTATGCCGCGTAAACACGAGCGGTTTTCCGTCGGAAAAATCTTGGATGTTTTTTTCCGATGGAATTCAGCTCAAGCTTGGCTTGCATACACACAGTCACACAAAAGTTCTCTGCATTTCGACCAAGAACGCGGTGACGTACAACACTATGACAAGCCTAGAAAATGAAGTTCAATGCTTCCGAGCATGCGTCGATTTGTTTCCGAGTATGCGTAGGAATTTTGCGCGTTGAAATTGGTACAGACGATCAGAATTTCCGATCTGAACTTTTTCTGACCGAAAAATAAAGAACCTGCTCTTAATCTTTTGCTGGCTGGATTTCCGCCAGCAAAAGTCCGATGGAGAATACACACAGTCGCATTTTCCGACCAAAAGCTCTCATCTGTCTTTTGCTGTCCGAATTTCCGATCGTGTGTACGGGGCATAAGGGAGTAAATCCCTCTTTGTTCTTGCATCACAGGTGAACATCAGCCAGACTGGAAAGAAAGGTCTTATGCTGCGTACACACGATCAGAATTCTCGTCGGAAAAAGCTCTGATTTCCTCCTCTGAAGCTCTGTTTTCCTGTCGGAATTCCGACAGAATTCCGCTCAAACTGTCTTGCCTAAACACGGTCACACCAAATTCCGTCGGTCAATAACACTGCAACATACAACACGTTCGACGGCACTTTAAAAGGGAAGTTTAATGCTTCCGAGCATTCGTTGAATTGTTTCCGAGCATGCGTCGGAATTTTGCGTGTCGGAATTGCATACACACGATCGGAATTTCCGCTGGAAAAATTAGGAAAAGGGTCTCAATCTAAAGTCCGTTGAAAATGCCGACAGAAAAAGACCGATGGGCATACACACGGTCGGAAAATCCGATGAAAAGCTCGGACTCTTTCTATTGGAAATTCCGGCCATGTGTACGCAGCATAAGTGGATTCTGACAGTATGAGCTCTAGTATAGGTATGTTTATGATCTGCCTGCCTACGGGGCTCTCAAACACATCCATTACAAAGATCAACAGACAAGTTACTGTGAAAAACTCCAACTCAGAACATTATTTCTACAAAGAACAAACATCCTTTGATATAGCACAAGCACAGAAGGAGTTACACTTCATAGCTATGTATATTAGAAAGCTTTGTTGACGAGAGACCGGGAGCATGAAATGCATCTACTGGGAGAGATGTGACAGACTTGTCTTTTGCTATCAGCAATCCATTCTTTCCCCATGGAGAGGCATATTCCTATAGAGCAGGCAGTGTGCGTCTGTGATATAAAGTGGTGACAATACTGCTTGCCTGTGACTCTTGCAATCTTGATTGATTTCTACAGTCGAGTAGTACAACACTTTCTTTTGCATTTGACTTATTTACGTTCTCCTCGAGACAACAGAGCATCAATGTTTAACGGAGTCATTGAGATTTTCCTCCTCCAAACAGCTCCAGCCAATATACGCCTTGCGCAATTCCCCGCCTGTGGATCTACCACGCTGCTAAATGTTATTGCTTACAGTTCTTAGGAACAAAACCAAGAAAACATTCAACAGCTTATGGAAGGTAACACTATATTTACGTAACAAAAGATCTATAAGAGGATTTAAGTATAATAGCATTAAGTATGTACGCAAATAGGGTACAATTAGCTAATATCCTGTAATTCCAAAATAGCTTTAGATTTATCATTATATTGGATCCAGACACAGACATGTACTGTTATGTTTCTTAGTTTAGCTTCTACTTTTCGTTTTAAAATGAACACCTAACTACAAATAGTTTGATGTCTAGTTTCTGGGATGTTTCCAATTTTTGTATTAGTGTTCCAAATAATATTACAGTAGAGAAGTATGGCTAAAGCTTTTCTTGCCATACTGTTCTTCTGGGTCACAGAAATGCACTTATTTTTGCATTCCTGTGACCCAGATTCAGCCAACAAAGCCTAAACAGCTAAAGCCTGCTGTCAGCTGACATCACAGAGACATTCCAGGCTCTGCAGGGATCCCAACTTTAGGATTGGGATACACTCAGATGCCTGAGCAGCAGCCGACTCTCAGTGCGGCACTGAGAGCCTGAGCCTGGCACTCCTGCCCACTCCACAGATCGGTGCTCCAGTGAGCATTGGAAGGGGCACAGCAGAGATCGGTGATCAATAGTCAACTTCCTATTAACTCTGACCAGCTTCCCTGTCCCTGCTGAAGAAAAGCATCCCCACAACATGATGCTGCCACCACTATGTTTCACAGTAGGGATGGTGTGTTCAGGGTGATGTGCAGTGTTTGTTTTCCGCCAAACAGCAGTTTGCTTTTAGGCCAAAAAGTTCAATTTTGGTCTCATCTGACTAGAGCACCTTCTTCCACATGTTTGCTGTGTTCCCCACATGGCTTCTTGCAAACTGAAAAAGGACTTTCTATGGCTTTCTTTCAACAATGGCTTTCTTCCAACAATGGCTTTCTTCTTGCCACTCTTCCATAAAGACCAGATTTGTGGAGTACACGAATAATAGTTGTCCTGTGGACAGATTCTCCCACCTGAGCTGTGGATCTCTGCAGCTCCTCCAGAGTTACCATGGGCCTCTTGGCCGCTTCTCCGATTAATGCTCTCCTTGCCCAGCCTGTCAGTTTAGGTGGACGTTCATGTCTTGGTAGGTTTACAGTTGTGCCATACTCTTTAGATTTTTGGATGGTGGATTGAACAGTGCTCCGTGAAATGTTCAAAGCTTGGAATAATTTTTTATAACCTAACCCTGCTGTAAACTTCTCCACAACTTTATCCCTTAGCACAAAAAGGAAGAAGAAATGGTCGCACATGGGAGCCAACAGGATACTTTCTGAATAAAGTCTTTATTGTCATAAGCAAGACAATCATGCAGGGTTACAGTTGACGCGTTTCATACAAGTGTAACGTGCTTGTTCACAACATTAAACTGTTCTCCGCACAGGCTACTTAAAGGTATGTATCTAATTAGAATCATACCTGAGTCATGAGAACAGTCAATAGAAAAAATCACTGACGTGAGTTTAAAAACATTTCTTTAGATGCTAAATATAAAAAAAAAATATATATATATATATATATATATATATATATATATATATATATATATATATATATATATATATATAAGGCTGAAGAAGATAAACATATAATTTCAAAATCATAAACACTTGGAGATGACTGAACGAAAAAAATTAAATAAAAATAGAAAATTATTGTTAAGAGCACTAGGAGAGAGATAAAATGGCAGAATGGAAAAAAATGAACAAACATGAACCATATATGTGGAATACAAAAAAAGAACATGAATAAAGGGCAATTTTCTGGACAGCAATCTACACTTACAGATGTAAAAATGTCAAATGCCTGCCCATATGGAACTCATGTTAAGAAATATATTTAGGTTCCCATGAAACGCAAGGGAGAAAAGAACTGCTGTCCATAAAAAATAAATAATATATAGATTGCACATATAATCAACAGCAAAAAATCTCCCAACTTTATCCCTGACCTATCTGGTGTGTTCCTTGGCCTTCATGATGCTGTTTGTTCACTAAGGTTCTCTAACAAATCTCAGAGGGCTTCCCAGAACAGCTGTAATTATACTGAGAATAAATGACACACAGGTGGACCCCATTTACTAATCAGGTGACTGCTGAAGGCAATTTGTTACACTAGATTTTAGTTAGGGGTATCAGAGTAAAAGGGGCTGAATACAAATGCACGCCACACCTTTTAGATATTTATTTGTAAACAATTTTGAAAAACCATTTATCATTTCCTTTCACTTCACAATTATGTGCCACTTTGTGTTGGTCTATCACAAAAAAAAAAAAAAAACAATAAAATAAATTTACGCTTTTGGTTGTAACATGACAAAATGTGTAAAATTTCAAGGGGTATGAAAACTTTTTTTAAGGCCCTGTAATAGATGTTTGCCTTGGCGTTTAATACTGCTTTAGGCTGCATTCACACCTGAGCGTTTTGTCGCCCTAAGCCTGAAGCTACAAAACGCTTGAGGGGAAAAAATACATTATTCTCTATGGAGATGGTTCACATCTCCACTCCAAAACGCCTGAAGTTGAACGCCTGAAGCTCAAAAAAGTTCCGGACCCTTTTTTGTCGCGCGAATCGGGCAGATTTGGGCGTTTGTATCCCCATAGAAACTAATGGAAACGCTCGATTCAAGCGACTAGCGCGACAACGAGCGTTTCTATGGGCGTTTTGTCACTGCAACTGCTCCCAGGAAGCAGTTGAACAAAATCTAAAAACATAGCAACAAATGATGACAGTGATGATCATTTTTCCTATTGGCTATCAAGAAAAACGCCAAAGTTGAAAAACGCCTGACAACGCCGTATGCAAATGTGCAAAAACGACCGTATTCGCGCGACAAAACGCCGGTAAAACCGCTGGTAAAAACGCTCGTTCCACTACGCTCAGGTGTGAATGCGGCCTTAAGGCCTGATTCACACCTATGCAGTTTTAGTGCTTTTTGCATTTTGCAGATTTGCACTACAGAACGTATTCCATAGGAAACCATGTTGAATGGACCGTAGTGCAAACCTGCAACATGCAAAAAGCACAAAAAATGCATAGGTGTGAATCCAGCCTAAGGCCCCTTTCACACTTGTGCTACTCCAAAGTCGCGGGATTTTGCTGTGATTTCGCATCAGCAATTTTGACATGACAGTCATACGACTGTGGGTCTGACTTTGCCCCACGACTTTAAGTACAACTTCAATGAGCAGGGACGCAACTTTGATTACCAAATAATTAGGGGGAACTCCACGCAGATTTTTTTTTTTTAAGCGGCATGGGTTCCTTCATGGGCATATAGGGCCCTTCGGTCTGGTATGGATTTTAAGGGGAATCCCCACACCGAAAAAACGGCGTGGGGTCCCCCCCCAAAATCCATACCAGACCCTTATACGAGCACCAGCCTGGCCGGTCAGGAAAGGGGGTGGGACGAGCAAGCCCCTCCTGAGCCATACCAGGCCGCATGCCCTCAACATGGGGGGTGGGTGCGCCCCCCACCCCAAAGCACTTTGTCCCCATGTTGATGAGGACAAGGGCCCCTTACCGACAACCCTGGCCGTTGGTTGTCGGGGTCTGCGGGCGGGGGGCTTATCGGAAACTGGGAGCCCCCTTTACTAAGGGGGCCCCCAGATCCCGACCCCCCACCCTATGTGAATGAGTATGGGGTACATCGTACCCCTATCCAATCACCTGGGGGGAAAAAAGTGTCAATAAAAAAACACACTACACAGGTTTTTAAAGTAATTTATTAGGCAGCTCCGGGGGTCTCTTCCGACTTCCCCGCTCTTTTCTCCCGCTTTTCGGTGTCTTATACCGCTCTCCGATTCTTCTCCCGCTCTCCGGTGCCTTCTGCCGGGCTCCTCCGCTATCTTCTTCCAGCTCTTTTATTAGCGTTGGCCCGATCTTCTGCGTCGTCTTCTTCCCTCTTCTCCGATGTTGACACAACGCTCTCTCCCGCTGCAATGCCGTGTGAGCAGTGCGCATAGATTTATATAGGCATGGGGCGTGGTCACCGGGTGATGTCATCCGTGGCCCCGCCTTTTATGACGTCACAGCCCGGGGCATGATGGGATTCTGACGTCATAAGGGGGTCCGGTGACCACGCCCCATACCTATATAAATCGCTGTGCACCGCTCACACGGCATTACAGCAGGAGAGAGCGTCGTGTCATCATCAGAAGAAGAGAAGAGGGAAGAAGCAGAAGATCGGGCCAGCGCTAGTAAAAGAGCTGGAAGAAGATAGCGGAGAGCAGTAGAAGACACCGGAAAAGTCGGAAGAGATTTGCATGAGTTCCCCTTTATGCACAAGTCACATGCCAAAGTCAGATCAGTTAATACGGAATCTGACTTTGTTCCGACTTCAGAAAAAAAGTAGTGCAGGAACTACTTTAAAGTCGGCACGACTTAAAGTCGTGCCAATATGAATGGTAGTCATTCAAAATCATGGAGAATCACTTGTCATGCGATTTTGCAGTCCAAAATCATGGGACAAGTCATGAAAGGGGGCTAAAGGTGAGCTTTGGGCTGGAGGCTGCAGTGGCCCAGGTGCACAGACAGAGGGAGCATTCTGCAGCACAGAATATGGTAGGTATTTCTCTTTATTCAGGCACCCCTAGATATAATGAGCATTTAACCCCTGCAGTCTGGGGGACCCTACTGCAAGGATATTTTTTTTTTTTTTGTTCCAGCCTAGAGTTCACCTTTAAGTCTGAATCAGAATAAGTTGTTTTACATTGTGTTGAGATCCCTCTATTTATCCACAGGCAATGCAAAAATGCTACACCAGTACATCGTAATGCATGCATTTAATAGTCTCCATTGTAATAAGCATTAACAGGGAACCTAAGTGGTCTCTGTAGACTCCTTTGCCTTTTAACTCCAGTTTATCTGTTAAAAGTATCCCCCACTTTTAAATATTAATTTGAAATTGGCAAATGATTTATGTTCACATGTACTAGATAGTGTTTATGCTGGGGGTCTCTGGTAGTTCATTCAGGGCGCTTAATGAAACAGACGCAGGTTTACAAGCATAGCAAAAGTGCTAAATTGATGTATTAGGTCATTACCACATTGCAAATGCTTCTAAACACTTTCCTCAGAGATAGATGCATTTTTTCAGTCAGTTTTATCCTTGGTTTCTTAAAGGGATGTTCTCATGTAAATATATTTTAACGCTGTATTTTTTTTTTATTTTGCATGTTTAACCGTGCCTTTTAATTATTGCTATAAATAAAAAATTTTCAATGCATTTAAAGCCACTTTCGTTGGGAAAAAAAATAGAAAATAAAGAAAAAATATTTTAGCGTATACAATTGCGACACAAGTCATATTGTAATTGAATGTTATTAAAAACCACCTTTCCTTTTCAATCAGAAGCCGCTGTAATTTTCTGAAAATGCAATGCAATATGGCTACCTGGAGTTGTTCTGTACACAGAATGTGTACAGAATGCCCCCCAGAAACATAATTTCCTGCTTGTGTTATTGGCTCACCAATTTTCCCAGAAGCCTGCACCAAGATACAAGTCAGATTTCAGGCATCCCCTGGAACAAAAACGAAGGCCTCCTGAACCTCCTTAACCACTTCAATACTGGGCACTTTCGCCCCTTCCTGCCCAGAACAATTTTCAGCTTTCAGCGCTGTCGCATTTTGAATGACAATTGTGCGGTCATGCAACACTGTACTCAAACTAAATCTTTATCATTTTCTTCCCACAAATAGAGCTTCCTTTTGGTGGTATTTGATCACCTCTGGGGTTTTTATTTTTTGATAAACAAACGAAAAAAGACCGACATTTTTGAAAAAAACATATTTTTAAAAGTTTTTTTTAGTTTCTGTCATAAAAGTTTGTTTTCTCCTTCACTGATGGGGCAGCACTGATGGGCACTGATGAGTTGGCAGTGGCACTGATGGGCAGAGATGAGGAGGCACTTATATGTAGAATTGTTGGGTGTGGCCACATTGAGTTAACAGATCGCAACAGACTTGTGTGTGACTATCTCTGTCACTCTGGGAGCCACAGTTCAATCCGAATAATGTGTCCGAGTTTCACGTGGACTGAAACCCAGACACATATGTCAAAACTTGGACTGTTTAAGTGGATCCCAGAGATAGATTGCAACCCTACATAGTGCTCCAACCTCTTTGGTTTGTAATAATATCCATGGGTTACTCAGTTTATTGGGGGCACTCTAAACTTCATGGGTCACTCTAATATCCACAAGGTACTCTGCCTATGGGGCATTCTAATCTCCATGGGGTTTAATTATGGAGTGCTCTAACATCCATGGGGTAATCTGTCTATTGGGTTACTGTAGCATCCATGGGGTGCTCCAACCTCCATCGGTTGCTTTGTCTATGGAATGCTCTAGTGTTTATGGGTCACTCTAGCATCTCTGGGGTGCTCTATAATTTAAGGGGGACTCTAATCTCCATGAAACACTCTAACCTTTGCTTTGTCTCTGGGGTGCTCTGACATCTATTGGTCACTCTAGCCTTTATGGGGTGCTCTAATGTTTATGAGGTGCTTTAACATCTATGGAGCGCTCTAACCTCCGTGGGGTTGCTCTAACGCTTATGTGCAGCTCTAAGTTTGTCTTTAGCTAGATAACCAGCCATTCCTACCAGCTGTTTTTACTTTTTGCACAATGCATCATTGATTATGCAAATATTTATCCAAATGTCTAAGAAACCATAAAATTGGTTGAGTTTATAAAGATTAATGGTGTTGTGCTACCCTTTAACCATGTGTAGAAACAGATATTTTAAATAGATTATATAAAAAAGTGGTAATTGAATCCACAATCCCAGTTCTGCAAATCTATAAATGCCACTAAAAGTATACTCACAAATATTACCACATATGTTGAAATATAAATGAATATGTTAAATATATATATATACCATTGTTGTAAATTACATAAAGAACATCCAAAATAATTAAATCCGCAATCTCAGTGCAGTGAATCATCAGTAATACATAGTGCATGCTATAAATTTGTGGTTGCACACATTTTTATTTGTAGAATGCAGCCTGCTTATTGATAATTCACTGCACTGAGATTGTGGATTTAATTATTTTGGATGTTCTTTATGAAATTTACAACATCGGTATATGCAGGGCTGGTACAAGGATTTTTGACACCCTAGGAGAAACCTAATTTTGACGCCCCCCTCTTGGCTCCACACCCTTTTCCCTGCCCATGTATACCCCACCTTTTTAATGAAGCGCCCATCAAATGCAACCCACCAATGCCCATTAAATGTAGCCTCACCAGCGCCCATCAAATGCAGCCTACCAGCACCCATCAATGCAGCCTCACCAGTACCCATCAATTGCAGCCTCACCAGCGCCCATCAATGCAGCCTCACCAGTGCCCATCAATGCAGCTTTACCAGCGCCCATCAATGCAGCCTCACCAGCGCCCATCAATTGCAGCCTCACCAGCGCCCATCAAATGCAGCCTCACTCGCGCCCATTCAATGCAGCCTATCAGTGCCCATCAATTGCTTCCATTCATTCGGGAGTCAAGACACAGACACAGTCCTCCGCCGCCGATGCGCCTCTGACACTATGTGCGAATGGAGTGGTGGCTGCCTGCTGATGCTGAGACTTAGTTGCTTGCTGCAGAGAAAAAAGAGTAGGAACATCAGTAGCAGGGTGCCCTAGGCAGCTGCCTAGTTTTCCTAGTGGTAGCACTGGCCCAGTTTATATGTATTCCACATGTTGGAGCACATTTTATTGGTATATTCTGATCGGTATATTTGCAGCATTAGTATTCTGGATTAAATTACCATTTTGTATGCAATTCATTTATAATATTTCCACATATGTGAAAATATTTTGGAGTATTTTTTTTTTTGGTATTTATAGATTTACTGCACCGGGATTGTGTATTCAATTACCACTTTTTTATATAATTTATGTAAAATATGTTTCTGTGTGTGGTTAAAGGGTAGTGTAACACTATTAATCTTTATATATTTAGTTGTGAGACACATTTGATGGTGAGCAGCAACTTGAAGTACAGTATTTATAATGTTAGGAGTAAGTGGCAGCACAGTAGTATATTGTACACAGTACCATGAATTTATTGCACAAAGTATCACACATTCTTCACTCCTGCACTCAGCATCCTCTGAGCCCATCATCCTCCCCACACACATCATCAGAACCGTGCATAGCCACAGCAACAACTCTGTACAATGGGATCGCCCGGTATTCTCGTCCTAACCCCAGCCCAGCAGGAGAGACATATTGGAATACAGTATCTATCCACACAGTGCCCCGCGGCTGTGCCCCCGGCCAAACACCCTATATGGGAGGGGGTTAGTAAGGGAGCGTCTGACAAGTTCAGCATTCTCTTAAAGTGGGGCTCCACTGTCTCCAACGTTTTTGTTTTTTTTTGGGCATAATGACAAAGATGTATCTATTTAACTATATAACTCACATGTTCCTTTTCAAGTGAAGTCTGCTGTCCTTTTTCCCAACACAAAAGAAGTTAGATTTTTTTAGTATGACGGTTGTCATCTTGCCTGTGGGCATGTGAAGCCCACAGGCATCGTCTGCACTTTGAGAGCTGCTGCAGTGTGAAGCTTCTCAGCCACAGCCCGGCGTGAATAATGTGTCCGGGGATCAGGCAGGCTGAAACCCGGGCATATGATTCAAATCCCATACTGTCCGGGTGAATTCCGTACAGGTGGCAAACCCTACTTGAAGTATTGGATATCAAAAGGTTACTAAAATGGGCAATCAGCCAAATGATCAGACAGAGAGTACATTAAGCTTACAGTTTACTAAACAGGTACAAAAAAAAACATGCAAACACAGCAGAATAATGAAAGCTGCACAAACATGGACTTTTCACAGCAATGTCTCTATGGTTCAATCAGAGTAGCATGTGGCTGCATAGCATAGTCTCTATAGGACTGTAACAACAGAGAGTCTAGCTGAGACTCACCACTTCAGTAAAACAGCACAGAACAGAGTGACCTGCAACTATCCTCATAGATACCATCCTTCACGGTGAAATCCAGGGTAGCTCTAGAAACACAGGTGAACAGTTAGAGGGATCAAAGGCCTACAAATAAAGTGCCACCCCACTGGAACTGCAGTGCTCTGGTAGCTATTGTGTTTTCCACAGTAGCTGGATGTTCCAGAGAAGCTGCCTACTATTAGGCCCAGACCGGAGAGCCTTTCACCTGCCTGTTGGTCACTTGCTAAGCTATCTCTGCCTCATGAGGTTTCCTTTTGAGCTTCTGATGAAGAGAAGTTGAAAATATTGTTCTTGGACATGTCCACGATCTCAGTGAGTTGTGGGAAAAGGATTCAAAGGGGCCTGTGACTGCATCTGAACATGGTGAGTAAATGGGCACTCCAGATTGGGCACCCAAAGCATTGTGATGGCTTTTGCTCTGATACAGTATGCATTGTCAGTTGTGAGGCCTTTATAGAGAGGTGTGTGTGCGTGTGCCTTTCCAAATCATGTCCAATCAACTTAACTTACTACAGGTGGATTCCAATCAAGGTGTAGAAATATCTCAGCAACAATCAACTGCACCTGAACTAAATTGCAAGAGTTGTTGCAAAGGATCTGAGAAAAAAATTTATTTACCCTCTTCAAGGCATTTTTTGCGATACGGCACTGCGTTGCTTTAACTGACAATTGCGCAGTCGTGCACTGTACCCAAATACATTTTTTTCCCACAAATAGAGCTTTCTTTTGGTGGTATTTGATTACCTCTGTGGGTTTTATATTTTGCGCTAGAAACAAAGGACGACCAACAATTTTGGAAAAAAAAAACAATATTTTTTACTTTCTGCTATAAAACATATACAATTAAAAAAATGTACAAAATTTAATTTCTCCATCAATTTAGGCCAATATGTATTCTGCTACATATTTTTGGTTAAAAAAATCCCAATAAGCGTATATTGTTTGGTTTGCGCAAAAGTTACAACGTCTACAACTAAGGAATATTTTTTTAATTTTTATTTTACTTTTTATTTTTTACTAGCAATGATGACAATGAGCGACTTATATCAGGACTGTGATATTGAGGCGGACAAATCGGACACCTAACTGACACTTTTTTGAGGACCGGTGACATTATTGCAGTGATCAGTGCTAAAAATATACACTGTCACTGTACTAATGACACTGACAAAGAAGAGGGCGATCAAGGGGTTAAATGTGTGCCTAGGGAGTGTTTACTAACTTACTACTTCAAGTCATGGATCAGTGTTCCTGCTTCACAGAAACACAGGATCCACATACCTCCCAACTTTTTGAGATTTGGGACACCTATTAGCAAAAGCATGTAGGCATAAAACATGTCCCCTTAAAGGAGAAATATGCAAAAAAATAATAATTAAACCTACAAGTACTTTTTTACTACTACTGTTCATTTATACTGGCTTTTGAAATTTACAAATGCAGCCATTTAGAAATTGGATGAAAGGTTTAGCACTGTAAAACACTTTTTAAAAGAAAAAAATTTGCATTTTATATACAACTATATAGATTAGACCAAAATGAAGGACAAATGAGGAGGAAAAAGGGACAGAGGGACTTTGTTTCCAAATCCTGGACAGTCCCTCGGAATCAGGGACAGTTGGGAAGTATAGATCCATGTCTCCTGCATTCACGGAATGACAGTCTGCCTTGTTTACATAGGCAGACTGTCATTCTGTCAGATTACTGAACTATCTGGTACGCTGATCGGCTCCCGCTGTGTAAAATCACAGCAGGAGCCGACGGTGCACGCTCGTGCCCAAAACCCAGAAGTGAAGAGTCACGTATATAAACGGGATTCTGCACAGAGCAGCCACCCTCTAGCAGTAAATCTGCTATGGGGCGGTTGTAAAGTGGTTAAACAACAGTAGTATCAGGCTGCAACATAACAAAATAAAAAAAAAATGAAGAGGGTCTGAATACTTTATAAATGCACTGTATATTAGCCAATAGAGTGCCTCCTTTTCTCTTTATTATATGGCTTCAGAGTGAATCTGGTATAACTTATGAATAAACTGGCACAAGTAGCCAGCGGCTGTTAAACGTAAACTCTAAAGTTTCAACTAACATTCTCTATAAAGTATTTATTTGACTATGCAAACACTATTTTGACCATGGGTTTCAGGTGAGACTGACATGCCTTTTTTAGTGCAGTAAACAAATAAAATATACGGTGCAAAAAAAAGGTCTGTTTTGAGCATTTTGTGCATGGCAGAAAAAAAGGCAGATAATACCTGCTTACTTTCCATAAACATGGCCCTCAGGGATTAGGGACAGTTGTTATCTATGGAAACAGAACACCTCAGATGCATCTTCTTTGATAGAAATTCTTGGGAACATTTCACAGGTATTTTTAAAACAAATACAAACTGGAGTATTTCAGAGTATTTGCATGATTTGCTGCCAAATGTGAACTTATTAGCAATTCATGAAGGTTAGATGTGCCGTGTAACTTTTGCTGTTCCCTACTGAAATGCAGTCGGATAGCTTCTATAGATTCAGGTTCCTTGACTGTTCCCTTCCTCTGTGTCTGACATACTTTTTTCTAGGGCGCTCCATAAACCAATTTATAGCACAGGAGGCTCAGTTTACTGAGAAGTAGAAGTTATTTTTGCAATTCTTTTTTATTTAAATCATTAAAAATTTCAAAAAGCTTAACTTCACAGATATAAATATCGCTTAGATGTGGAATTGTCATTTGTTCCTATTAAATGGTCATTTAACTGATGAAAGAATAAACAAATCATCATTTTATCTAACAAAGCGACTGGCATTTCCTTGCTACCTCAAACAGCTCTTTTTGTTTCGCTCTTCAACCGACAACTCAGTGAAACTCATTTATAAACAGCCTGACCCTAGCGATATTTTATAGAGCGATAATCATTGCCAAACGATGTTTATGCTAAAAATTCCAAAAAAATCTAACAAAATGTATTTTGTATTTTCCACTGATCTGTGTGCCATTGGTAAATTTATTTTCAATTAATCAATCAAAAAAATGCAATTAGTGCATGGTAATAAAAAGATTGCCTACAGTAAATTATGTTTTTTGCAAATTAGGCCTAGGATTCACAACAGCATTTTCCAACAATTGTTTTGTTAGAGGGAAACAAATCAGTGAATTATGCAAGATCATTAAACTACATGCAAAATTTACATTTTTATGGAGTGCCATTTAAGAAAGTTCCTCTGGATTATGGTTTCCAGGTAAGATCATTTGTTGTTTTAAAATGAGACACAGTGGGGATTAACATACAATTATTTAAACTCTTAAATTACACATGTAGCACCCTCTTGTGTGCTACTAGTGTGAATACAGGAAAAAGTATGTTCTGACTCATGTTTAAATCTGTGAGTCTTAATTAGGTCATGGGTTTACTTTAGGTAAGGCCTTAATGACTCACGCAGGCAAGTCTCTGGTGCCTCCCCTGGTTCTGGAAAGTTAAAGAACATTCTGGAAAAAGGAGGGCGGATGCTAGGAGGGTTGTTCTGCATACTCAGGGGAGCTTGGCCAACCCCCAGGCAGTGGGATTGGCAGGGCGGTTGGTTTGGCAGGGTGGTTGGGCCAGTCCTTAAGTATGGATGAGTCATGCTGGCTGGGGAGGTTGGGTGAAAGATGGAGATGGAGTGCTGAGGGGAAAGTCGGTGGCCCTTGAGGCGAACCCCTCAGTCTAAGGGGAGGGTGCTATGCCTCAGGCTGGGGCTTGGGCTGGCCTAGGAGGATCATTTGGAGGGAGTCTTCCCTGAGAGGCAGCATGAGCAAGGAGGACAGTGTGAATACTACAGCACAATCAGGGACTTCCAAGGGGAGAGACTGCCACATGTAGCAGGTCTCTCTGGAAGATAGCAGTGTGCTTAAATCTTTATTACCTTGCCCTGGGAGATCTCTGGAGAAGTCAGGTAGACTAGTGAAGAGTCATTCGGGTAGACTGGTGAAAGTCAGTCAGGTAGACTGGTGAAGAAGCAGCCAGGTGGGCTGGCATTTCCTGCAGTTGGTAGAGCTGAGACCAGTGTCTACAAGGGAGTTTGAAGGTACACCAGGATACAGTTTGCAAAACTTTTTGCTACTTCCTAAAGGGACTGAGAGTTCCTAGTCCTTAAGGGGCTGTTGCATCTTTTCACTTAGAGACTGTCAGTGTCCAGGAGTGAAGACGCACCTCTGAAGTTATAGATAGGGCGGAATTTGTCCCTGGTTTTGGTTGCTATCAAGTTGGGCATCCCAAAATTCCTATTCCCCATCCAACTTATTACCCCTAATAAAACATAAAAACAAAGCTCAAAGACTGTTCCTTGTGTCTGGATGAAAGCTGAAAATGATACTTGAGTGGGGAACCCAGTCATCTGCAACCCCTACAGGGGTAGTGCTACACATATACAATATGCATATAATCCATATACACTAGAGTAAATACCACAATAACAAGCAATGGCTATGGGGCCTAGGGAAAGGAGCCCAGAGACAGTGAGAGGTGAAACAAATTGAATAGGGAAGTGTTTTTTTTTATTTCCTCTTTTCCACTCTTTGTATAGAGACCCCTGTCACCACTGAATAACAATGTAAGAAGAACCCTTCCATGCCTGAACACCAATGTAAGGAGAGCCCTTCCACCACTGAACACCAATGTAAGGAGAACCCTTCCATGAATGAACACCAATGTAAGGAGAACCCTTCCATGACTAAACACCAACGTAAAGAGAACCCTTCTATGAACAAACACCAATGTATAGTAATTTAAATGGGCAATTCCACTGAACACTACGTAAGGAGGACCCTTTCATAACTGAAAACAAATGTAAGGGGAACCATTCCATGACTGACCGCTAATGTAATTGGGGGATTCCACTGATCGTTAATGCAAAGAGGAGATTCCACTAAACACTATTGCAAAGGAGGGGTTGACCCCTCTAAACACTATTGTAAAGGAGACAGTTTCACTGAACACTTATGTGAAGGGGGTGGATTTGACTGAACATTAATGTGAAGGAGGGATTCCACTGAACTCTAATGTGAAGGAGGGATTCCACTGAACACTAATGAAAAGGTGGCACCCTCTCTAAATACTAAAGTAAAGGAGGCGATTTTACTCAATGTTAAAGTAAAGGGAGCAATTCCACTGAGAACTAATGTAAACAAAAAAATTCTTCTGAATGTTATTGTATAAAGGGGCAGTATTGATGAATTTTGAAGTAAAGGGGAAAGTTTGACTGAAATTGACTACAAAAGGCAATTAAAAAAAAAAAACATGGAAATTTTGGTGAACATGTGAAGAAGGTCATAAAAATGTTGCTGTGGGACCCTGTTAATAGTATTTTCTCCCCTCATATTATATCTATAAAAGTGTCTCAAATAAGAAACAACTGCAATGTCACATAGTAACCAAGCAGGCCTTGAACTGATTGGTGACTGTGTGGAAATACAGACAGTTCTTACAAGAGATCCACTGATATTAAAAGATTAATTTTCAAGGCTGAACTCCAGGCAAACAAGATAAAGAGAACCAGCTTCTACAAAATTAACTATGTGTCCCCCCTGAATTGCTGCTGATAATCTGTAGGTCTGTGCAGTGGGTGACTGCTTATTTGGAAACCACTGTTATGCACAGAAAGGCCTCTACACCATAAACAGGCAAATGTTGACAATGAATGTAACTTTTCTGCAATGCAAAGTCCCTCTGTCCTCCTCATTTGTCCCCCATTTTGGTCAGATCTATATAGCTGTATATACAATGCACTATTTATCTATCGAAAAGTGTTTCCCAGTTCTAAACCTTTTATCCAATTTCTAAATTGATGCATTTGTTAATTCCAAGAGTCAATATAAAGCAATAATAATGGTGAAAGAGCAATTGTGTGTTTAACCATTCATTTTTGTACAATTCGTCTTTAAGGAAGGCGTGGCAGGGAGTGTGTCTTATCCCTACATACTTTCGCTAATAAGTGTCCCTCATTTCCATCTCAGAAAGTTGGGAGGTATGCTGCTAATGCTTAAAAAAGCCATAATTGACAAATAGGGAGACTTGTATCAATTGTAACCAGCACACCCATTCCTGCCTAAATTACTGCTCACATTCCTGCTTGGTCCTGGTCCTTGGTCCTGATCTTAGTCCTGATCTTAGTACGGAAACATTGTGAAGTGTAATCAATGACCATGCAGCAAAGTCTGGCACTGTGTAACCTCCCTTGAATAGGCCATTCTTCAAGAGCCATGCTGCATCATGGGAGGCTTAATTTCCACAGATTTTTTTAAGATGTGGCTATCAATTATTTTAAATTTAAATTTGAATTACTTTAAAGTTATAGTTATATGTGTATACTTTTACTGGGTATCCGGAGTTTAATACATTGTAACATAAAAACTAAGAATAGACCAAAATATAATATTTTAGAAGTACGCTAATACATTTTTAATCTTATACCAAATGATAATGAAATGGTAATATATTGATATATTTTTTTAATTATGTATGATAAAATCATAAAACAAAAACATATAGAATTACGACTCAATTGGAATATCATGGCTGAGAATTTTTTAATTAATAAAGCACTTCTCAAAAACTGTGCTGTGTTTTTTATTTTACATTTGACCATTTTTTTGGAAAATGAGTAGAGATACTATGTACCCCAAACTCATTAACATAGGGTGGTCTGGGATCTTGGGCCCCCTTGTTAAAGCCCCCCCCCCACCCCCTCAACACTGAGCCAGGGAAAATCTCTGTCCAAGGGGTTCACACATAAAATAAGACAGGAATTTTAACTCTCCACTCTACCCCTTGGGGTTAGAGTTTAATATTGTAAAGTTTACATTAAACTAGTATTTGATATGCCATACTGCTTTTTCTAAATTGATATTTTACTTTATAGCTTACAGCAAACTTTCACAACCTTATTTTTACTAGAGGGTTGAAATAATTTTCAGGTCACAGGGACCCCTGCTTAATATTAATATGTCTACAGCTTAAGGTGCGTTATCTGTAAGTTGTAGATATAATAACATAAGTGTTGTATGTTTCATCTGTATATTCCAAAATAATACTGGCCAGAACAGAAATGCAAAGTGAAATGTTTCCTTGTATTGGTGGTCAGTGTACAACCATCTTAGATTAGTAGTCAGTAGTAAATTGTCCCCTTGCATTTCTGGTCAATGGAAAAGTGTACTCTTACATTGATTGTCAGTGGAAAAGTGTCCCTTTCATTGGTATTAATTAGAAAAGAGTCCTCTTGCATTGGCAGTCAGTAGAAACGTTTTGCTTTACATTTGTGGTCAGTGGAAAAGTTTCCTGTTGCTTTGATGGGCTGTGAAAAAGATCCCATTTCATTGGTGGTCAGTAGAAAAGTGTCCTCTTGCATTGGTGACCAGAGTACAACGTTTCCTTGGTGGTCAGTAGAAAAGTGTCCCCTTGCATTGGTATGGGGTATTGTTTTCTGGTCCTTCTATAAGGATTTTCCACATTTACAAGCGGGACAAGCTATCTATCAAATGTGGATGGTACAAGGCTTGCAACAAACCCTCTAAAATAAAATAATACATTGCAGCTTACAAGTCATTTATTGAGGTTGCTGTGTTCCTTAACATTTTTCAAGCTAAGAACATTTTCATCAAAAGCAGAAAATACATCTTGATCTTGCCAGAAATGTAGTTTCCTTGTCACTTCCCATGAGTTGGAAAAAAAGCACAGACACAACTTCCTGTGTTTAATCTGTTGTAATTTACCAGCCCCATCAATCTACCTTCTATGATGTTTTTGTGTTGATGGGGGAATTTGTTACATTTCTTTTGTTAGCCCATAGCCTGAATGAAAGAGCTCTATTACTGTATGGCCAGCTTATGGAACCAGTGGTCAGAGCTTGTAACTTTGGCTGTCCAGCCCTTGCTGAATGTCTCCTGGCAGTAACCAAGGCAAGGGGATGATAGCAAGGGCAGATAAATATGAGGGTGTACCCACACTGGGTACAGTTGAACCAAACCATCTCCGAGTTCAATTGTCCCCCCTCTCCACTCCTCCACTGGTCTGAACTCACACTGTACTACAAAGAAACATTCCCAGTTGTGCTTACTTTATCACCTCTACCAGAAATACCACAGTAATATCTGTTTATGTGCTCAGGGATCTATGGATAGCTCTGCGCTCAGGTACGGTTTGTACTCATAATGAAGTGAATCATACGGCACTACAAGTGGACCACTTCCCAGATCAACTCTTCCAAGCAGTTCTGAGCACAGTACACTTAACTGTAACAAGGCATGATTCAGAGCGCTCAAACTACAAAATGAACCAGCCTATGGGGTTGGAGTGTACCTAGGTATGGTTAAATCTGCCAGTGTGAGTACACTCTAAGATTTTGGAAAGGGCCTCTGGGAGGACAGTATTAGTTAAATTTGTATATGTACTAAAAAAGTAGAGGGATAGTAGTAAGGAACTGGCCATAGGAGTTTGAGGCAACAGTTGTGTGGTTCCCAGTGGGAAGCAGAGCAGTAGAATAAAAATCTGGCCTGACACTAATAAAATTTTGTTTGAAAATTTGCATTTGCAGAACATTTGTTCAATTTTCTTATCATTAGTAACATCAACATGTACTGTGGGCATATTGAACTGTGTTTGGTTCTAGCAAGTTGATGGCTGGCCCAGGCCGGAGGAAGGGGTTAACTGTTGTAAGCTCAATTCCTGTGCTTTTTGGTCCTAGCCGGCCTACCTTTGTTATAAAAAGGAAGAAGGCTGGGGTCCAGGGGGTCTTCGTAGCTGAACTAGTTGGTTCTGTTCATGCACGCTGTGCTTTTCAGTCCATTGCAGACACCAGGACTTTCAGAGACATCCAAGCCATGGACAATGCCATAATGGACTCTCGCCTCACAGAGGTATGCCTGGGCAGCCACACTATTATAGTTAGGGGGAAAGACGTTCATATTGTTCGTATTGAACTGTATGCTGCAACCAATTCAGTAAAAGTTGCTTTAACCATTTTGAGCCTGGCCTGAAGTTATTCAAAGGGGTGCATGTAGGCACTGGTGCATCTAAAGAGCCAGGGTCTGTAAGGCACAAAGGGGTATGAAGCTCAGCTACTACAACAGGGTAAACTTGGTAAGATAAAAAAGAGAAATGCAATTTAACCAAACACAAGTTAAAGACACCAAGCAACCATTCATTAGGCATGGTACCTGGTAAGGTGACATGCCCTCTGGTAGCAGTCGGTATCCAATAGCAACTGGATCTGCTACAGAGATCTATGGTCTGGTCACAAGGTATGGGAAGATAGGAGTTAATAAGCATGCATGAAGTCCGTGAAATGTGCTCGGTGGGACCCCATTCTGTTACTGGGAGTGAGGTAACAGAGGTACATTGGACTGGTGGAGTGGGAGCAGGCTCAGCCTGTCTTTCCTAATGCAACATCTACCAAGTTAAAATGTGTAGTGACACGGGGCAGCCATTTTTTAGAGAAACCCTGTATTTTTACTGAATACAGTATGGAAGCTCATCTGTAAGTTGGGGAACAGCCTTAATGTTAGATTTTTCACATGACCGCAGTCTCCGCCTTGTCCCGGGCATTGATGAGCGCGCTCCATGAGAAAGGTACCCCCGCGTGCAGGGCTAGTAGACCCTGCCCACAAACATTTGTTTTCAACCGCAGTGACTTTTGAGTAGGATGTAGGGTAAGTTAAAGGAAAATTGTTCAAAAGTACAGGTATCCTTTTATGCATCACATGGGGCAAGACACTTGTAAAACTATTAATCACCCAAAATTTGATTCTTGTTGTGAACAAGAGTAAGTCCATGGTGGTGGAAGGCACTTGATCACATAATAGAAGAAAAAGGGAACATACATAAAGCCAGCAACTAAAACATCTACCTCCCTTGTCAACGTGGAATCAATAAACTCCAGAACACTGAGTAATAAAGGTTACGCAGATCTCATTTCCATTTACTTGCAGGTGTCATTTTACAACTGTTTGCTTTTAAACCCCCCATATTTCAATAAAATAGGCAGTGCAGCTGTTTTAATGCATTTCTAAACTATTCTCATCTTCCTGAGATGTTTAGTCATCTACTATATTTACCAGCCCCTGATAACACCTCGTTTTTTTATGGTGAATCTGCTGAATAAAATAACTACTATTGAAAATGCCGCAGTCTCTGGGGAAAACATTATTCCTGCTGAAGAAAATAAAATTTAATTCTTCAATCTCCAACACTATTACGTGTTGTATTTAAGATGCATGCAGCATTAAAAAGACATCAAAATTAAAATAAACCTATAAATCTCAGTGTTTAAGGACTTTTTCCTACATAGGCAAACGCTGCAAACAGCTGCCCTGTAACCTCAAAAGTTGTAAATTATGGCTATTTTCTTTTTTTTTTTTTTTTTTTACATCTTTACTATTGTTAAAAATATCTTTAAAGAAGAATTGTATTACTGCAGGGAAGCAACTGCCCCGACATTATCCATTTCTGCACATTGTAAATTATTTTCATTAGGTTTCACAACAGAGAAGCGTTAAGATCCCTCAGAATATCACCAGAGCAAATGATCATTTACATGGGGAAAGAGTAAGATGAATGCAAGCAGAAATGAGTTTTATATGCAAAAGTGATCAAATAAATCATGATGTCAATTCCTTCCGGAATAACGATAACAGGCACTCTGCAAACTTGGTGACTCAGAGCATTAAAGCCTTTTTTTTTTGAGATCGGAATTTATTTCATTGAACCACTGCCGCGAAAAGCAGTAGCTGTCCTGCAGTTGCAAAAACAATTGACATTTTATTTAAGAGCGAAGAAATCCTTGAGAGCGCATTTCTAAAAAAAGTATTGGAAATTATCTGTTTGTTTTTTATCAGTTTAACCCCGCCATGGTCTGTGGTCATTGAAGCCTAGATGCCCAGACCAAACTTAGCAGTGTCAACATGAGTTGGTTAAGCTGACAACTTTCGGGGAAATTCAATAAAGCCCTAACAATGCTTTGCTGGCAGGATGGCTCTTTAGAATGACCTGTGCCAGATTCAAAAATCCTTTCTGCTATTACTGTCCAAAATTAAAAAATAATTACGTCCAGATTGTAGATAACAAAATTGGAGGTAATTAGGACCAGCTCCCAAGTTGGTGTACAGAGATAGGCAGAAATCTTATCTCTGTACTCTGTCAAGCAGGCAACATGTTTTCTGTTCCCATGGCTGTCAGAATACCAGAACAGTGGCTGCATCTAATGGCTTCAGTCTCTGTCTAGTGCAGAATTTTCTGGCTTGCTTCCTAGGTTTTTAGATCAAAGTTGGATGAGCCGAGTGGTATTGCCAGGGCTACCCACTGCTTAAATTTTGGCCAATTCAGCAGTTATGGTCTAGAGCCCTACGGACGATATGAGTAACGATGACACACAGGAATAACACAAAACTTACCAACATGAAATAGACCTGAAAGCGTGCCTTGGTCTACCGTATGGTACACCAAAACAAAGGGGGCATACCCTAGCTAAGGAATGATAAAATAAGTAGTTATGGAATAATGTGAAATGAGTATTCAGACTGGGGTAAGAATACTTGGAAGAGGCTTTTAAAAGGGGAGGGTGGGTGGGTATCTCGCACAGGAAACCGACAAAGACCGGCGGCCTTTGGGCTGCTTAAATACCCTCCGGGCTCCTCCCATAACTTCAGGCCGGTACCCGGCCTTCCAATTTATGGTCTAGAGCCCTACGGACGATATGAGTAACGATGACACACAGGAATAACACAAAAACTTACCAACATGAAATAGACCTGAAAGCATGCCTTGGTCTACCGTATGGTACACCAAAATAAGGGGGCAAAAACTTTCAGGTAGGGCATAATTATTTATTAAAGGTAAATGTCACTGAGTAAGTCGGGCAAAGGCCTGAGCCATCTCTAACTGTGGGTTAGGTATGTAGCGAGAGAAGCAGGCCGACTTCCACCGACCTAGTTTCTTGATCACATGGTCCGGAACCCCCTGTCTTGAGGCCGTCGTGGCCGCCCCGATCCGGAATGAATGCCCGGAGTACTGGCTGGGGTCCAATTGAAGATTGCCGAGAAGGACCCGGACATGTTCCACAAACTGTGACGAGTTGAGGGGCTTCACTGGAAAGGGTAAAAACGGACTGGAACCTGGGCGGTCGGATAGCCGTGCCATCAACCGGTTTAACACGGTAACTGGGCACCAGTTGTTGTGGGTCCTGTACAGGTGTATATCTGCTCCGGAACCTCGCTGCTGAGTTTTAGACATCGCCAAGTGAAGAACATAGTGATCCTGGTGGCGGCAGAGGTTACTTTTATGCAAGACTGGACCAGCTGGGTGGCTGCGAGTGAACTTGCTGGGCCGTAGAAACCCATAAAACGCCATGTGTATCGCAGCCTGCAGGACGGTGCTGAAGAGGAGACCAAAAGGGGACCTATCCAGGATGTCAGACATCCCCTTAAAGATCTCCCCAGTGATAGGCAGTCGCTTAGGGCTGACTGGCGGCTGGTGTTTCTGAACTCCACGCAGTAGAGCCCTTACTGCGTGGCAGGAGAAGACCGAAGGCCTCGCGGGGTCTTGAAGTGACAAGTAGTGCTGCACCCCGGCCACGTACTGGCGTATCGTGCTGTGTGACAGTGCCAGGTGAGAATGGCAATAAGCGCCAGAACCTGCTTGACGCTGGAAGATTCATGGGGGCGTTGGGGCAGGAACTTATTAAATTCCCTCCAGGCCGTCCGGTAGGCCCGACGGGTGTTGCAGGCAAGCGAAGAGTTGATGATGTTAGTAGCTGACTGTAAATGTGGGGCTAGTCCAAGGTCAGTTGTGACCAATCCGGGATAGTGGCTGAGAGATGGTAGGCTCCCGGCATCTGTTCAAAGAAAGAAATAATGTTAAAACGGGAGAGTGCGTCCGCTGCTGAGTTGAACTTCCCTGGAATGAATGAGCAGTAAACATTAAACTGATGTTGTAGGGATAGCTGGACCAGTCTGCGGAGGAAGGACATGACGGGCCTGGATTTAGACCTGCCCTTGCTGATGATCTCGGCTGTGGCTTGATTGTCTGTCGTAAAAGCCACAGTCTGTCCAGACCAACGGTGACCCCATAGGTGAGCGGCTGCTACGATGGGGAACAGCTCAAAGAGGGCTGACGTGGTAGTGAAGCCCGGTGTGGCTAGTGCCTGAGGAGGCCAAGGGGCGGCGAACCACAAATGGCCAAAAATGGCGGCACATCCTGTGGATGCCGCCGCATCTGTCACCACCTGAGGTGACAGCGAGGACACTACTGGGATGAACAGGGACACACCGTTCCAATTACTGAGAAAGTCTTCCCACATGGCCAGATCTGCCCTGGCTGCTGAATCCAGCCTGATGACCTGGTCTGGGTCCTGAGTGTAGGACAGGAAGAACAGCAGCCGGGACACAAAGGAGTGGCCCTGGGGGATGATCCTCATAGCAAAATTCAACATCCCGAGGACAGACTGAAGTTGCTTCTGAGTACATCCCCCCACCCGAGTGAACTCTTGTAGAACCGTCCTGATACGGTCCAACTTATCTGCGGGAAGGCTGGCCTGCATGGCTAGAGTGTCAAGGTCGATGCCCAAGAACGTGATCTTGTGCGCCGGGCCGTCAACCTTGTGTTCCGCTATGGGGACGTTCAGATTGTTGAAAACCGTCCTCAACTTTCCAAGGTCCCATGGGGGAGCCCCGGGTGGTTCTATCAAAAGGAAGTCATCCAAATAGTGGATGACCTCGTGGCACTGTGCCTCGTGGAGAAGGATCCACGCCAGGGTCTCCGCGAACTTATCAAACAACCAAGGACTACTCTTAGACCCGAAGGTCAACTTGGTTGCGAAATAATATCACTCCCTCCACTTGATGCCGTGCCAGCACCACAGGGAGGGATGTATAGGCAGCAGCTTGAAGGCGTCAGATATGTCCGCCAAGCCCCCACCCCAGCCCTGAGTATGGCCTGGATAGCCATATCTACCGAAGCGTACTTCAGTGAGAACTCCTCGGAGGGAATGAGCGAGTTGAGACTGGGAACGACGGAAGAATGAGGCGCTGACAGATCATACACCAGACGTTTTTATATTTGAAAATTTTCCCTGTACAAGCCCGATAGGGCTGACCCTCCAGATACTAAAGGGGGACTGATTGAACGGGCCTATCATAAAGTCCCGATCCAACTCCGTCTGAAGAAGGATGTCGATAGCTGGCTCATCTGTTGCTGCTGAGCGCAAGTTCCGACATTCGTGGGTGGTGTGGGGCAGGGTGATGAGCCCGGTATGAAACCCATCGGTGAAACCTCGGATGAGGTAGCTGGCGAGTGATGGAGTGGGGTGTGAGGTCAGGTAAACATCGAGCCAAAGGACATTGACCCGGCTTAGTCACGGTTTCTTCTGCTTGACCTCACACAGGACCCTGGGGTGCGCCCTCTGGCATAGGGTGCAGACGTGCAAGAGCCGGCACTGGCTGAAATTGCAGGAGCCGTAGTTGAAGTTATTGCAAATGGCGGCTCCCCCAACCATCCGCACCGGACGTCCCAACTTGTCCACCTTCTGCCCTTGCGCCGGGGCCTGCTGAGCCTGACTCGTGCTGGTAGAGGCCGTGCTAGCTGTCGGGTGGACAGAGACTATGTTGGCACACCAGACCGCGGTGTGGGATGCTGACTGACAGACAGCACATAGTGGGGACCGTAGACCCGCAAAGTGGCGGCAGAACAACTAGGTGTCCACTACACTCCAGTCCGTTGTCAAATGGAACTGTAAGAATCTGGCCGCGGCTTTGGCCGAGAAGGACCGATGATAATCGTAGAACGCTGAACCACCGTATTTGTGGCCCAGGTCTACGATTAAATGGAGGTAGAGGTCAAGTTCCTCCCGCCTGCCCGGGGAGGCTGAGCACAGCACGTCCCTGAACATACCGAAAGCGAGCGTGAACTCAGGCACCGTGAGCTTTCTGTTCAGCCTCGGATCCTTAGCCTTCAAAACCACCGAGACGTCCCCCCAGGTGTAGGCCTTGTTCTCCGCCAAATCATGAACCGAGATCATGAGTGAGGCCAGGTTAACATCTCTGCCCTCTAAAATGTCCTTCCTTACGCTGGGTGGCACCCACCAGGTGGGAAGGATGAATGGTAGTTGTGGCAAGCTCACTACCTGCGGCCGGTGCACTGATAGCTGGGACCACAGCAGGGTCCGGAACCGTGGCGGCCGGGCTGGTCTCTAGACGTGTCACCCTGTCCTGGACCTCAATGATCGAGGAAGACAGGGAAGATACGAGGGCGTGTAGCTGACCGACGGAGGTTGAAATGGATTCCAGGGACGCCTGCTGGCTGCTGGAACCGGCTGCAGCCGGTGGTGGGAAGAGGAGCCTGAATAGCTCCGCCTTCCTGGCCGCGGACGAGAAAGGTATCCCTCTGCGCCTCAGCTCGGCGGACAGCCTGGGAATTGTCCATGCCCTAAGGGACTGGACACTGCCAGCCTCGGAGGCTGACGCCAGGGATAGCGGGGTGGTGAGGTCATCGCTGCCGACTGACGACATGGCGGCTGCCAAGACCCGTTGCTTAGTTGACTGGTCACGTGTCTGTAGGCTGGGCCTATAAAGAGGTGACAAGAAATGAGTTTGGACGTGTAACCTATGGTATACGTACCTGCCATGAAAATGCAGGTGCCTAACCATACCCCCCCCCCACCCGCGTCTTTTTTTTTTTTATATATTTTTTTTTTTTTTTTTACCTGCTGGAACCCTGATCGAGCTGGTGCAGGTGGACTGAATCCGACTGACCTGAGAGAGTGTGAGAGAAAGTACCTATTTAAGAGCCTGAAACTGCTGCCGTCCTGAGCGACGGTACCCAATGTTGATGATAACAACAGGCGATAGTGACTTAAGTTGACTGACGTGACAGCTGTGGAATCAAATGACTGACAACAAAACGAATAACTGAAATGACATGTTGCCTTAACTGAAATGAACATCCCGTGACAAGGCCCGGCCCGGTCGTACCGTATGGGGGTGACTGTGAGCCGGACTCTGGAGCACGTACCGAAATGAGACAACCGTGAAATGAGGCCAACTGCCTGGGTACGCTGGGGCCGAACTGTGACATACTGGCTGCCACCGGGTTCGACTCCAAGTGCTACAGCATGCGGTGGAACGCTAGCACTCGTGTGACAGCGACCTCGATCATCATGCCACTGTCTAGTGACTGAACCCCTTTTTTTTTTGAGCATGTACTGAAATGCGGCCGGCCTAGGGCACGCCGGCGCAAATTCGTACGGGGAAGTGACTAAATTAACGCCGGGGCGTGGTAAGGTGACACAGAAATGATATAACATGACAAGGACAAGAATCAAAAGTTGACCGAAAACCTGCAATGCGATTCCGTCCCTGGCGCATGTATTGAAATGAGGCCTGCCTAGGGCACGCCAACACGAATTAGTGCGGGGAAGTGACTGCATTCATGCTGGGCGTGGTAAGGTGAGACAGAAATGACATACCATGACAAGGGCAAGAATCAAGAATGAACGCAACCTGTGATGCGATTCCGCCCTTGGCGCATGTATCGAAATGAGGCCGGGCAGCCGTGCGTCTGGATTGCCCCGATCGGAGCATCTATGGATGCGACCGGACCCACCTAGAGGTATAGTGACCGAAATGAAACCATGACAAAGACTAGATTTCAACAAACCGAGCAACTTGTAACTGAATCTGTCTCTGGAGCATGTATAGAAAGGAGGCCGAGCGGCTAGGCGAACCAGTGCGAATCGATGCATCCCGGATGCGACCGGATTCAGACCGATACGTGGCCAATAACCAAGATCATGCCAAAGACTAGACTCGAGCCCGCATCCGTACGAGCGGTGGGCCAATCTCTGAAACATGTATGGTAATGCGGCCGTAACCTGGGTACCCCGAGACAAATCCGTGCATGAGTGCGACATGACTTGAATCTGAGTGCGGCCAGGATCGAAATGATGGCATGAACGCCCTGTTTAACGATGCGAAATGACTTGCATGCCCGAATGGCCCGATACGTTAGCCATGTTTGAAATGACGAAATGATTGCCATGCTAATACAATGAAATGTTTTGACGCGGTCGAAGTAATTCGTGCAATTAACATGCCAACAGTGACTCGGAATGCAACCAGTGATCCGGCATGCTTGCTGGCATAACTGATTTGACCGATTTGACATGACATGAATGCTGCATGTGAGTGCGAACGGCACCCGTGAGCGAGCTACGTTTGAACGATTCAAAGCCTGCGTACTACGACCGCGTAAGGGGAACCCTTGAGTGCCGGATGCGGCATCGGTCGGAGTGTCATGGCGGGCGGCCCTGAAAGTGCGTGCCTCTAGGTGGCTCCCGATCGTGTACAACCAAAAACATGCGTGTAACTGTATAGTGTTTTCGAGACAAGCGGTGCGTGGTTCGTGAGCTACGCAGACCACAGTTTAGTGACATGATAAGCAGTGCATGGGAACGTAAAACATGGGAACCGAAGCCCTACCTGCGACAGCCGAACCAGACTCGTTGTACGGAACTGCGACTCGGCGACGCGAGTGCGACACGAAGGGACAACACGACTTACGAACACGGAACACGGGACTGCAACAACACAAGGAGGCGGACAGACGAAACGGAGCTCACGAACCGGCACCAACAGCGCTTGTCTCGAACGAGTCGGTCCTAGATGTCTGACGTAACAGATATCTCGCACAGGAAACCGACAAAGACCGGCGGCTTTTGGGCTGCTTAAATACCCTCCGGGCTCCTCCCATAACTTCAGGCCGGTACCCGGCCTTCCAATTAATCAGCAGAATTTTAAGTCGTGTATAGCCAGCTTAACTTCAGTGTAGTAGCACTTTGAATATCCCAAGATTGTTTGCTTTTACAGCTGATGCCTATAAATACGTTTTTTCCCTAGCTCTGTTTTCCCCCCAACAGCATTCCCAATTGGATTAGGCGCATAACCTAATGTAGCACTACCCCCACAGGGGCTGCAGATGACTGGTTTCCCCACTCCTGCACAGCCAGACGACAAGAATATTCCACTTTTTATAAAGACACAAGTAACAGTCTTTGCACTTGGTTTTTGTTGTTTTATTAGGGGTAATAACTTGCAGAGGTGGGGGACTCGAGTCACATGACTTGACTCGAGTCAGACTCGAGTCACCTATTTGAGGACTTGCGACTTGCTTGACAAAATTAAACAAATGACTCGACTTGACTTTGACTTGACACTAATGACTTGTGACTTGACTTTGACTTGGGCCCTATGACTTGCACTAGACTTGCACTACCACTAACCAGCAGTCCACTACCTAACTAACACTAACCACAAGCCGCCGTCTGCCTACCTGATCAGAGTGTCATGCAGACAGAAGGCGGACATTGCAGTGTTCAAAAGCCGCGCCTCCTTGTCTGTGATAGGCAGAACACTCAATTTCACAGCAGGCAGTGTTCCGCCTATCACGGACATCCTCTCATCCTAGTCTGTGTTATGAGGATGAGCGGATGTCCATGATAGGCGGAACACTGAATGCTGGGAAATTTAGTGTTCCGCCTATCACAGACGAGAAAGAGGCGCGATTTTTGAATACTGGAATGGCCGCCGGGGCGCCGATGGGACGCCGCCAACCAGGTACACCGACAGTTTTATATGGTGGTGTGCAAGTTAATTATTTTTAATGCTTTACAGCATTATTGTCTGAGTCCAAGGGGTCTGAATATTAAAAAAAAAAACATTGGCACTATAATGAACTGACAATCATAGAAAATACACATATTGGAGACAATAGGGGCCATTGTGAATAATTGCCCCTATTGTCTCCAATATGTGTATTTCCTATGATTGTCAGTTCATTGATTTACATTGATCCTGTGTGAGGTCCTAATGTTTAGTACTATTTATGACCAGTTGCTGTAGGTGTGCAATTTGCTTATAACCAGCTATGGGGTTGTGCAATTAATGAGTTTAACTTGGGAGGTGTCCGATAGATCAGTTTAAGTTTATATGGAGGTGTGCAATTATTAACCAGTTTATAACAAGCTGTGGGGGCGTGCAATTTATTTGCTTATAATCAGCTATGGGGGTGTGCAATTCATTTATTTATAACCAGATATAGGGTTGTGCAAATATTAATTTTGATTCGGGAGGTGTGCAATTGATCAGTTTAAAACCAGCTATGAGGTGTGTGCAATTAATCAGTTTGACTTGGGAGGTGTGCAATGGATCCACTGGTTCTTAACTGGCATTGCACACCCCCACAGCTTGTTATAAACTGGTCAATTTCACACCTCCCAGGTCAAACTGATCAATTGCACACCCCCATAGCGGATTATAAATTGGTCAATTGCACACCCCCATAGCGGATTATAAAAAATTGGTCCATTGCACACCCCCATACTTGGTTATACATGGATCCATTGCACACCTCCCAAGTCAAACTGATTAATTGCACACACAACATAGCTGGTTTTAAATTGATCAATTGCACACCTCCCGAGTCAAAATGAATATTTGCACAACCCTATATCTGGTTATTACCTAATCTGCTGCAATAGACAGAATGAATAGCAGTGCATAGAAGTAATTTAAAATACAGAAGTTTGTCATATCTAAACCCTCATCTAGTACACGTGGCCTGTACTTGATCGGCACATTAAGATGGCATTGGCGGCATCCATCTTGCCTTGGCAGACGACACAAGATGGAGCCGGTGGTGTATTTGTAGCAGAGGCTGGCAGCTGCTGGATAACAGAAGTGCTGTTTGTGTCGCCTCATGGGCCGTTAAACACGAGCTATGCCACAGGAGGACCCCCGGCCCATTCTTAAAACAAATCACTTATTTTGCAAACAGCGCATACTTAGCAGCGGGCAACTGGCCACCCTTGCCCTATTTAAATGGCAGCTTCTCAGAATGGCCCTTTGTGCTTCTATTCCCACCAGTCTTTTTATGCCGGCCTGTGCCACCCGTTTGTCTGCCCAGCTGGTTTGCCATTACTGATCATCAGCAGCTGGGGGAACAATGACAGTGGCAGGGTCCGGTGTACCCCCCACCCAACCCCCCACCCCCCTCCATAGAGTCACAGACAGCCAGGGCAAAACTGGCACAGGAGACTGAAGACACCATTTAAGTATTTGCCCGCCTGACTGCAGGCGTGATCTGCATGCCAGGCAGGGCTCGTGAGAGAGTAGCTGGCAGAGGCTGGTGCTGAGAGTATACTATAAGAATGGTAATGTATAGCAAAAAAGCACTAAGCAGTTTTGTTAATGTTGAAAATAAAACAAAACCTTTTCTGAACACTGACTTTTAACTCATTTAAAGGTGGAAATGGGGTAGATCAGTATTTTGACTTGATTGGTGACTTGACCAAAATAAATGACTTGACTTGACTTGCTTGACTTCTAGCAGTGACTCGACTTGACTTGCTTGCTTTTCGCCACAGTAACTTGGGACTTGCTTGAGACTTGAAGGTTAAGACTTGAGACTTGCTTATGACTTGCACATGTGTGACTTACTCCCATGTCTGATAACTTGGATTGGGAATAGGAATTATGGAATGCTCAGCTTGACTGAAACAAATAACCAGGGACTCCTCCCTATGTACAAGATCTTGAACTGTCCTCCTTTCCGGACACTGACAGTCTCTTAAGATGAAATGCAAAAGCCCCTTTTGGACTAGGAACTCTCAGTCCCAGACTGTGGCCATTGGGAGTAGAAATTGTCCTGGCGTCTGTGGGAGTAAACAATGCATCTTTGGTATTAGGGGGGGATAGTGCCTAATTGGTGTCAGTGGGAGGAATAGTGACCCATTGTTGGTGTCATTGGGAGGAATAGTGCCCCATTGTTGGTGTCAGTGGGAAAAATAGTGCCCCATTGTTGGTGTCAGTGGGAAGAATAGTGCCCCCATTGTTGGTGTCAGTGGGAGGAATAGTGCCCCATCATTGGTATCCGTGGGAGAAATACTGCCTCATCATTGGTATCAGTGGGAGGAATAGTCCCACATCATTGGTATCAGTGGGAGGAATAGTGCCACATCATTGGTGTCAGTGGGAGGAATAGTGCCCCATTGTTGGTGTCAGTGAGAAAAATAGTGCCCAGTTGTTGATGTCAGTGGGAAGACTAGTGCCCCATCATTGGTATCCGTGGGAGAAATACTGCCCCATCATTGGTATCAGTGGGAGCAATAGTGCCACATCATTGGTGTCAGTGGGAGGAATAGTGCCCCATCATTAGTAGGAATAGTGCCCCATCATTGGTGTCATTGGGAGGAATAGTGCCCCTTCATTGGTGTCATTAGGAGGTATAATGCCCCATTGTTGGTGTTAGTGGGAGGAATGGTGTACTGTATCAGTGGAAGGAAATGTTCCCCAAGGGCCGAAAAGAGGCCAGCAAATGGCCGCAGTTTGGAGACCACTGCCTTAGAAAGTAGCACTTTCTCCCACTCCATTGTAGACACTGACTACCAGCCCACTTGGCTGCTTCTCCACTAGCCCACCCAGCTGCTCCGAAAGATCTCCCAGAGTAAGGGAAAGGAATGGTTAAGCACAACATTGTCCTCCAGAAAGGCTTGCTACATGTGGCAGTCTCTCCCCTTGTGAATCCCTGGGTGTGCTGATATACTCACATTGTCCTTCTTGCTCCCTGCTGCTCCTTAAGCATGATTTCTTTCAGACCACACTGCTGTCAGGCTCCTCTCAATCCAGCCTAAACTACAGCCTGAAGGGACAGCCCCCCTCAGACTTAGGGGTCCCCTCCAAGGCCACCGACTGTCTCCTCAGCACTTCAACTTTCACCTGACTCCCCTGCTGGCATGACTCATCCATATTAAAGGGCTCAGCCACCCTGCCAGGCCCACTGTCTGGGGATCGGCCAAGTATACAGATCAACTCTCCTGACCTCCACCCTCTAGCTTCTGGAAGTTTATGCAAACTTCCAGAACCAAGGGGAGGCACCAGAGACCTGTCTCTGTAAGTGATCCAGCCTGACCTGCATTAAACGCTGACCCAGATTCCAGACTCACATGAGTCATACAAATACATTTACCTGTGGTAACCTGATTGTACACTAGAGGGTGCTACACTAATATTTATCAACATTAGTTTTCAGTTGTCATTTAACTGCCTCTATTGCCCTTTTGTCAAATTCCAGTAGTATGGGACTATTTTTCACAGTTTTAAAACATTCTCTTTCATGTTGTTTCATGAACAAAAATAGCATCAATAATATTTAGAATGAAAATGAGTTGGGCCACACAGACTCCTCTTCCGCAATACTGCTACCGTTAACCCATTTTAAACATGTATTGTGTACAACTCCTTCTCGCTTAACTAGTGTTTTAACCATTTTATAAGAAACTGTCTAAGTCAGGGGTGTCCAAACTTTTTTCAAAGAGGGCAACATTTGATGAAGTGGACATGCGTGAGGGCCGACCATTTTGCCTGACATTCTTTGAACTTAATAATGCTTAATATTGATTTGCACTATTTCTAGCACAGCAGCACCCGGGGAAGGCACCTGTGAAAGAAACCTTCCAACTAGAAATTTATACATATTTGCACGTGTTTTTTAAGCTTTTACTGGCTACATGCTTGATATCTTTATTTATTTTTTTTATTAATTTTGCACTTAATTTTGTATGCACTACAGTTACACTTCATTGTATTTATTCAGGCTGTGATACTTATACCCTTTTTTCCATGTTTTGACTTATGTCATGTACAGCAGCGGCAGGCCTAATCACTAATTGGTACCTTTAGCGCAGGGGATTCATTTTTCACAGTCCCACTTATTGACTCTATCTTCCTACAACCCAGGCCGCCTGCAGCCTTATGTGTAACATCTTTATCTCTCATGTATTCACATGAAACTGTCATGTACTCTCATGAAACTCACTACACATCAGATCACACAAAGGCATAACTCCTGAAAAACTGCTTGCTTTTTTTAACTGAACTTAAAGTTGAAGAAACTAGAGTTGAGCGGACACCTGGATGTTCGGTTCGGCGGGTTCGGCCGAACCTCGGAAAAAAGTCCGGGTTCGGGACCGAACTTGACCCCGAACTCGGAACCCCATTGAAGTCAATGGGGACCCGGACTTTTGAACACTAAAATGGCTGTAAAAAGGTCATGGAAAGGGCTAGAGGGCTGCAAATGGCAACAAAATGTTGTTAAGAGCATGGCAAGTGATCTGCAAACAAATGTGGATAGGGAAATAACTTAAAATAACATAAAAAAAATAAAAAATAAAAAAAAATGCTGGAGGCCCCCTTCTCAGCAGAAGAGGTACAGGAAGTCATTAAGAACCTCAGAAACTCAATGGCACGATGCCGCACATATGGTGGGAATACCCCAGAATACGCACTTTCTGGAAAAAATTATTAACTTTCACCAGGAGACTGGGTGGGAGACAATGTGAAGGAACCGGAGGCACTGTCAGCAACCCAATCTACTATCGCCTGTACTTGTCCTGGCCTCAACATTCGTACAGCCTCATTAGGCGCGCCAAAATACCGCTGCAGGCTCTGTCGCCTACTCGCACCTGATGAACGTGTTTCACTAGTGCGTGTAGCTGGCACAGATCGACCACGTCCTCTCCCTGCAACAGGAGCGCCACCAGCAGCACCACGACCCGGGCCACGTCCCCTTTTTGATGATCTCCTCATATTTTCAAAATTTATGATCTCGCCCTAAATGGGTGTTTTTGAATATAGCAGAATACACGTACAGTGTCTAAAGCGTTTATGAAAACGCAGAAAATGCTATTGGGAAGAAAAAAAACACTGCAAAATTAAATTTTTTTGCAATGTTTTTACAATATCAGAATAAACGGATAGTGTCTAAAGCGTTTATGAAAAAGCAGAAAATGCTATTGGGAAAAAAAAACACTGCAAAATTAAATTTTTTTGCAATGTTTTTCCAATATCAGAATACACGGACAGTATGTAAAGCGTTTATGAAAACGCAGAAAATGCTATTGTGAAAATTGTGAAAAAAAAAAACCGCAAAATATTTTTTTTTTGCAATGTTTTTGCAATATCAGAATACACGGACAATATGTAGAACGTTTATGAAAACGCAGAATATCAGAATACACGGTTAGTGTCTACAGCGTGTATGTATGAACACGCAGAAAATGCTATTGGGAAAAAAAAAAAAGAAAAATTTAATTTTTATGCAATGTTTTTCCAATAGCAGAATACACACAGACTTTGGTGTATCTCTTAGTAAATGCAGTGTTGGTCCTAATGTTGCATTGAGCTTGCAGGTAAAACGTTTATATTTTGTCTGGCACTGGCCTCATGGCACTGTTACTGTGACTGTGCACTGCACCCCAGCCAGGGTACAATTGATTTAGGAATCTCTTCAATAATTATCTCTGCCTCTTTCTTTTGCTAAATAAAGAAACTCCCTACTGTAGCTATCTAGATCGCTCACTGATCTAACTAATTAGAATAAAATTCAAGGAATGTGGACTGACTTTAGCACACTAACTCCTAAAATCCTCTATCTATCTGCAGCACAGGAACCTGTCTTACAGTGTCTGTCTATAACAGAATGACGCTGTGTGCTGTGTGTGTACTATTTATAGAGATTGGGTCACATGCTGCACTGGCCAATCACAGCCATGCCATTAGTAGGCATGGCTGTGATGGCTTCTAAGGGCACACTAGTGAAACGATCATCCATTGGCTGCCCTAAAGCTGTTAAAAAGGTGCCAATACAGCGCAGAACACCGGACCCGAACCCGAACTTACAGCCAATAGTCCCGGACACCCAAAAGTCTGGTACGGACCCGAACTTTACAGCTCGGGTTCGCTCAACCCTAGAAGAAACCCATAGAATTGGCAATACAACTTTTGCCCATATAGTTGATATTCAGCATTACAGTCTTATTGCATTCTCTTGGCTACGGGTCCAAAAAAAGCATTGCAAATAAAACACTAGTCCAATTCAGGATCAACACATGGAATTATTATGGTAATTACTTGGAACAGTCATTCTTGTTTACTGGTCTCTTTCCCATGTTCAGGACCACACAGGTGTTCTCTCCTGGTCCCTTTACTACTCCCTTATCTTTCCCTGAGGAGGAGGAATCACACAGCTCTAATGGCTACCTCCTCTCCTGGTTGTCCCTATCTCCACACTCTACACCACCCCCCAGGCCACTCCCCTGACATTAAAAAAAAAACAAAGTCCCCACAATTGCAGGGTGAGCGTAACAGAAAAAGATACTAATCCCATCTACACCTTGTGCTCATTCTCCCTCTCCCAGTTTGAGCTCTGCTGTACAGGGGCTGCCAGAGGCTGACACCAATAAGGTTCAGGTAAATACATTGCTTGAGTTAAAACAAAAAGAATGTAATGATGTACAGTGCCTTTAAAACTTATTCATACCCCTTGAAATTTTCCACATTTTGTCATGTTACAACCAAAAATGTAAATGTATTTTATTGGGATTTTATGTGATAGACCAACACAAAGTGGTCCATAATTGTGAAGTGGAAGGAAAATTATAAATGGTTTTCAATATTTTTTACAAATAAATATCTGAAAAGTGTGGCGTGCATTTGTATTCAGCCCCCTTTACTCTGATACCCCTAACTAAAATCTAGTGGAACCAATTTCCTTCAGAAGTCACTTATTAGTAAATAGAGTCCACCTGTGTATAATTTAATCTCAGTATAAATACAGGTGTTCTGAGAAGCTCTCAGAGGTTTGTTAGAGAACCTTAGTAAACAAACATCATCATTGAGGCAAAGGAACACACCAGACAGGTTGAGGATAAAGTAGTGGAGAAGTTTAAAGCAGGGTTAGATTATAAAAAAAATATGCCAAGCTTTGAACATCTCACGGAGCACTGTTCAATCCATCATCCGAAAATGGAAAGAGTATGGCACAACTGCAAACCTACCAAGACATGGCCGTCCACCTAAACTGACAGGCCGAGCAAGGAGACTATTAATCAGAGAATCAGCCAAGAGGCCCATGGTAACTTTGGAGGAGCTGAAGAGATCCACAGCTCAGGTGGGAGAATCTGTCCACAAGACAACTATTAGTCGTGCACTCCACAAATCTGACCTTTATGGAAGAGTGTCAAAAAAAAAGATAATGTTGAAAGGAAGCCATAAAAAGGTCCCTTTTGCAGTTTGCAAGAAGACATGTGGGGGACACGGCAAACATGTGGAAGAAGGTGCTCTGATCAGATGAGACCAAAATATAACTTTTTGGCCTAAAAGCAAAATGGGAAGATTGATGGAGCCAAATACAGGGCAATCTTAGATTAAAACCTGTTAGTCTGCAAAAGACTTGAGACTGGGGTGGAGGTTCACCTTCCAGCAGGACAACAACCCTAAACATACAGCCAGAGCTATAATGGAATGGTTTAGATCAAAGCATATTCATGTGTTAGAATGGCCCAGTCAAAGTCCAGACCTAAATCCAATTGAGAATCTGTGACAAGACTTGAAAATTGCTGTTCACAGACGCTCTCCATTTAATCTGACAGAGTTTGAGCTATTTTGTAAAGAAGAATGGGCAAAAATGTCACTCTCTAGATGTGCAAAGCTGGTAGAGACATCCCCAAAAAGACTTACAGCTGTAATTGCAGCAAAAGGTGGTTCTACAAAGTATTGACTCAGGGGGGCTGAATACAAATACATGCCACACTTTTTACATATTTATTTGTAAAAAAAATTGAAAACCATTTATAATTTTCCTTCCACTTCACAATTATGTGCCACTTTGTGTTCGTCTATCACATAAAATCCCAATAAAATACATTTACGTTTTTGTTTGATGATGAACATGTCAATGGGGTATGAATACTTTTTCAAGGCATTGTATTAATAATTAAGAGCTGCATTTGTGTCTTTGATTTCTGCCTGGAGTTATTCTTTAGTACATTAATTGGATGCCATGTGGGTTAGGTCCTAGTTTTACTTTGTTTAGTTTAGTAGTTGCACCTCTCCCTGGGTTAGACTAGTATTGGGCATATTGGCTGTCATTATCCACGCTATCATTTGTTTCCTAAACACAGCTGAAAATGTGTATTTAACAGATCATCTTTTGCTTTGTTCCATACAAATACTTTACAGTTATCTCATAGAAGTCCTACAATATCAGAATTCTTCCTCTTAAAATGTGTATACCGTACTTGTAAATTCTGGGGGAATTTATTGTAACAGTAATAGCATCTGGTTTACTGTTTTGCTAACTCTATTTCTTTTTGCAGTGTTTATTAGATTCCTTATCTTTTACTAAATAAATATCTTCTCCATTTGAGATTTTATAGCTTTTTCTGTCATATAAAGGTCCCATAGGTAAGTTACATTATTTGCCTAAAGAATATATAAATCCAAAATTTCATATTCCTGATATGTGTCTGCTGTACCATGTAATTGTATGAAAAAGTACCCTGTTCTCTTTGTGTTGCTTCCTTCTTATAAAATACCTGGTGTTCCTGTCAGTCCCTCTGCTTTTCTATTAAAACTGACCTTACTAGGAATGAGAGCATAACGTGGTCAGTTTTCTAGCTCCACTCCAATGAAAACTCTAACGAGCAGGGCCCTCTGATCCCTCCTGTATTAAATTGAATTGTAACTGTACTGTCAGCCCCCATCTTGTAAAGCGCTGTGCAAACTGTTGGTGCTATATAAATCCTGTATAATAATAATAATAATAATAATCAACCTATGCTGACACACGCCTCCAACTCCCCCACCCCAGCACAGCAATTCACTGGGAAGATCAGTGTTCTGTTATTCCTCTTCCCCAGGCTCTGAGCTCCTTATGCAGCTGAGAACAGTGGGTATGTGATCACTTATAAAAAATAGGAAAGAAAAGGGGTATTTATAATGTTTTTATATATTAATATACAAATGTTTTGCCTTTTATTTCTATTTCTAAAATTAATAAGTTGGTTTACCAGGGGTTCACATATACTTTAGGTGCATTTGTTTAAAGCGGAGGTCCACCCTAAAATAAAAAATTCCATTAACATTCTCCAAAAAAAAAAACATTTGAAATTTTATTTTTTTTTATTTACCAGAAACCCCTGTTGCTAGGCAGTCTTCCTAATCTGCCTCTTCCTATTCCGCGGCACTTCCTCCTCTTTGGTTAGCTGCCCCGTTGTCTTCTGGGACATGTGTGTGGCAATGGACAGATCGGCCTAGGGGGGCAGACATCGTGGGCTCACTGGACAGGTAAGTGTCCTTATTAAGAGTCAGCAGCTACAGTGTTTGTAGCTGCTGACTTTAAAAAAAATGCGGCTGGAGCACTGCTTTAAGTAGTATGAGGGCTAGGGATGGGCCCGGTGCTCGATGCGAACCCACGTTCGCATCGAGCACCGGGCGTTCGCTCGCTCGGCGAGCCCAGAACTATTTTGGCCGCTCGCATCACGTTCGTGTGATGCGAGCGGCCCCGCAATGCATTGCGGCCGGCGCGGCCGGCGCAGTGCATTGCTGGCTGATGATTGGCCAAGCATGCACTGTGACCCCGCATGCTTGGCCAATCACAGCCCCGGAAACTCGAAGAGCCATAATTGGCTACAGGCAGGACGCCTGTAGCCAATTACAGCTCAGGGGCTGTAGTACACGCCCCCCCCTATAAAAGGCCGCCACGCCGTCTGCGCCGGTCACATGCTGTTCCGGCGCAGATTGAGCAGGCTAGATCTGTGACACTCTGCTGGATTTAGTTAGGTAGAGAGATTCACTTACAGAGATTGATTGAGAAAGAGGGGCTTGTAGTGTGTTCGTGGCAGGCAGGCAGAGCTCCTATATTTTGTTACCAGAAGCACCTATAGGACTTGTAGTGTGTTCGTGGCAGGCAGGCAGAGCTCCTATATTTTGTTCCCAGAAGCACCTATAGGACTTGTAGTGTGTTCGTGGCAGGCAGGCAGAGCTCCTATATTTTGTTCCCAGAAGCACCTATAGGACTTGTAGTGTGTTCGTGGCAGGCAGGCAGAGCTCCTATATTTTGTTCCCAGAAGCACCTATAGGACTTGAAGTGTGTTAGTCCCATCACACACACAGAGCTATATTTTCTTCCCAGAAGCACCTATAGGACTTGAAGTGTGTTAGTCCCATCACACACACAGAGCTATATTTTCTTCCCAGAAGCACCTATAGGACTTGAAGTGTGTTAGTCCCATCACACACACAGAGCTATATTTTCTTCCCAGAAGCACCTATAGGACTTGAAGTGTGTTAGTCCCATCACACACACAGAGCTATATTTTCTTCCCAGAAGCACCTATAGGACTTGAAGTGTGTTAGTCCCATCACACACACAGAGCTATATTTTCTTCCCAGAAGCACCTATAGGACTTGAAGTGTGTTAGTCCCATCACACACACAGAGCTATATTTTCTTCCCAGAAGCACCTATAGGACTTGAAGTGTGTTAGTCCCATCACACACACAGAGCTATATTTTCTTCCCAGAAGCACCTATAGGACTTGAAGTGTGTTAGTCCCATCACACACACAGAGCTATATTTTCTTCCCAGAAGCACCTATAGGACTTGAAGTGTGTTAGTCCCATCACACACACAGAGCTATATTTTCTTCCCAGAAGCACCTATAGGACTTGAAGTGTGTTAGTCCCATCACACACACAGAGCTATATTTTCTTCCCAGAAGCACCTATAGGACTTGAAGTGTGTTAGTCCCATCACACACACAGAGCTATATTTTCTTCCCAGAAGCACCTATAGGACTTGAAGTGTGTTAGTCCCATCACACACACAGAGCTATATTTTCTTCCCAGAAGCACCTATAGGACTTGAAGTGTGTTAGTCCCATCACACACACAGAGCTATATTTTCTTCCCAGAAGCACCTATAGGACTTGAAGTGTGTTAGTCCCATCACACACACAGAGCTATATTTTCTTCCCAGAAGCACCTATAGGACTTGAAGTGTGTTAGTCCCATCACACACACAGAGTTATATTTTCTTCCCAGAAGCACCTATAGGACTTGAAGTGTGTTAGTCCCATCACACAGACCTTTATTTTCTTCCCAGAAGCACCTATAGGACTTGAAGTGTGTTAGTCCCATCACACAGAGCTCCTCTATTTTCTTTGCAGAAGCACCCATAGGACTTCTAGTGTGTTAGTGGCATCACACAGAGCTCCTATATATTCTTCTCAGCAGCACCCACAGGACTTCTAGTGTGTTAGTGGCATCACACAGAGCTCCTCTATTTTCTTTGCAGAAGCACCCACAGGACTTCTAGTGTGTTAGTGGCATCACACAGAGCTCCTATATATTCTTCTCAGCAGCACCCACAGGACTTCTAGTGTGTTAGTGGCATCACACAGAGCTCCTCTATTTTCTTTGCAGAAGCACCCATAGGACTTCTAGTGTGTTAGTGGCATCACACAGAGCTCCTATATATTCTTCTCAGCAGCACCCACAGGACTTCTAGTGTGTTAGTGGCATCACACAGAGCTCCTCTATTTTCTTTGCAGAAGCACCCACAGGACTTCTAGTGTGTTAGTGGCATCACACAGAGCTCCTCTATTTTCTTTGCAGAAGCACCCATAGGACTTGTAGTGTGTTAGTGGCATCACACAGAGCTCCTATATTTTCTTCTCAGCAGCACCCACAGGACTTCTAGTGTGTTAGTGGCATCACACAGAGCTCCTCTATTTTCTTTGCAGAAGCACCCATAGGACTTCTAGTGTGTTAGTGGCATCACACAGAGCTCCTATATATTCTTCTCAGCAGCACCCACAGGACTTCTAGTGTGTTAGTGGCATCACACAGAGCTCTTCTATTTTCTTTGCAGAAGCACCCACAGGACTTCTAGTGTGTTAGTGGCATCACACAGAGCTCCTCTATTTTCTTTGCAGAAGCACCCATAGGACTTGTAGTGTGTTAGTGGCATCACACAGAGCTCCTATATTTTCTTCTCAGCAGCACCCACAGGACTTCTAGTGTGTTAGTGGCATCACACAGAGCTCCTCTATTTTCTTTGCAGAAGCACCCATAGGACTTCTAGTGTGTTAGTGGCATCACACAGAGCTCCTATATATTCTTCTCAGCAGCACCCACAGGACTTCTAGTGTGTTAGTGGCATCACACAGAGCTCCTCTATTTTCTTTGCAGAAGCACCCACAGGACTTCTAGTGTGTTAGTGGCATCACACAGAGCTCCTCTATTTTCTTTGCAGAAGCACCCATAGGACTTGTAGTGTGTTAGTGGCATCACACAGAGCTCCTATATTTTCTTCTCAGCAGCACCCACAGGACTTCTAGTGTGTTAGTGGCATCACACAGAGCTCCTCTATTTTCTTTGCAGAAGCACCCATAGGACTTCTAGTGTGTTAGTGGCATCACACAGAGCTCCTATATATTCTTCTCAGCAGCACCCACAGGACTACCGACTACAATGGCTGGAAGACCGCCAAGGGGAGGCAGAGCGTGCAGAGCCAAGAACACAGGGCAGGCAGGCTCTGTTTCTAGTGGACGTGGCCGTGGACGTGGACGTGGTCGTGCATCGTCATCAGCACGTGGCCATGGGACACGCGCGTCTTTGTTTTCGGCAGCTGGACATGTGGAGCCGCATCATGCTGAAGGCTTGGTAGAATGGATGACCAAGCCCTCCTCATCCTCCTCATCCTCTCTCACCCAGGCTCAGGGTACTGACAGAGCATCATCAGCCACCGCTTCCCTAGACCCACCATGTCCTCCTGAGGAGTCCCCCGAACTCTTTGAGCACAGTGTTGGGTACATGCTCCAGGAGGATGCCCAACGATTCGAAGGCTCGGATGACGATACCCAGCTTGAGGAATCTGGCAGTACTGTTCCACCAGCTGCAGCTTACTGCCAGGTTTGCTCTAGTGGTGAAGAGGGAGGGGATGATGAGGTCACTGACTCCACGTGGGTGCCTCAAGGGAGAGAGGATGAGGAGGAGGACGAGGAGGAGGAGGATGCGGCGTCACATGTCCAACGAGGCAGGATGCCCCCTGGAGGCCAGGTAGAGGCCAGCACAGCAACTGTACAACACCGCAGAGCTCCGCCTGTGCAGGGCGCTGCCTCTGCACGTTATCAGAAAAGTTCTTTGGTGTGGGCCTTTTTTGAGACGAGTGCAGCAGATCGCACCACTGCTATTTGCAATATTTGTCTCAAGCGTATCTCATGTGGCCAAAACATCAGCCGCTTGGGCACGACAAGCATGACCAGACATATGGCGACCTGCCATGCAGCTCGTTGGCAGGCACACATAAAAGACCCACACCAAAGAACTAAGCGGACCTCTCCTTGCTCCTCAGCTGGGATCTCCATCCCCACTACACCTTCAGTCCTCTCTGAAAGCTGCTCTGAGAGGACTGAAGGTGTAGAATTAGGTGTGTCACAACCAAGTACTTGCAGTACACCGACGTCCGATTGCAGCAGGCAAATTTCCCTGCCCCAGCTGCTGGACCGTAGAAAGAAGTACACTCCCAGCCATCCACATGCCCAGCGGTTGAATGCTAGCCTGGCTAAATTGCTAGCACTTCAACTGCTGCCTTTTCAGTTGGTAGACTCGGCCCCCTTCCGTGAGTTTGTTCAATGTGCGGTTCCTCAGTGGCAGGTTCCCAAACGCCACTTTTTCTCGTGGAAGGCGATTCCGTCTCTCTACCGGCATGTGGAGGGCAATGTCCATGCCTCGCTGGACAGGGCGGTCAGCGGTAAGGTGCATATTACCGCTGACTCATGGTCCAGCAGGCATGGACAGGGACGGTACCTTTCTTTCACGGCCCATTGGGTCACTCTATTGGCAGCTGGGAGGGATGCAGGACAAGGTGCAGTAGTGTTGGAGGTTGTTCCGCCACCACGCCTCCAAAACGCTACTACTGCTACTGGTTGTGACACACCTCTCTCCTCCACCCCCTCCTCTTCTTCTTCCTCCAGTGCTCTGTCCTTGGAACCAGCGGTGCTCCGTAGGCGTACAAGGGGCTACGCAAGTACGCAGGCAAAAAGATGCCATGCCGTGCTTGCGCTGGTGTGTTTGGGGGACAGGAGCCACACTGGGCCAGAGGTTCTGGCAGCTCTGCAGGGGCAGGCCGAGAGGTGGTTGACGCCACGTCAGCTTAAGCCAGGAATGGTCGTTTCTGACAATGGCACCAACCTCCTCTCCGCCCTGCGACAGGGGCAGCTCACCCATGTGCCCTGCATGGCTCACGTCCTCAACCTGGTGGTGCAGCGGTTCTTGGGCAGGTTCCCAGGCTTACAGGATGTCCTGAGGCAGGCCAGGAAAGTCTGTGTGCATTTCCGCCGATCTTATAATGCCAGTGCTCGGCTGACTGAGCTGCAAAAGGAGCTGAACCTGCCCAAGAACCGCCTAATATGTGACATGCCCACCAGGTGGAACTCAACGTTGGCCATGCTGCAGCGACTGCACACGCAGCAGAGGGCCATCAATGAGTACCTTTGCGACTACGGCACCAGGACAGGGTCAGGGGAGCTTGGTTTTTTTTCCCCACGTCAGTGGAGCATGATCAGGGATGCATGCACTGTCCTCTCACCATTTGAGGAGGCCACGAGGATGGTGAGCAGTGACAGTGCATGCATCAGTGACACTGTCCCTCTTGTCCACCTGTTGGAGCATACGCTGCGTGGGATAATGGACAGGGCACTTGAGGCAGAACAGAGGCAGGAAGAGGAGGACTTCCTTGCCTCTCAAGGCCCCCTTTATCCGGACAGTGTTCCTTCTGTCCCACCCATCACACAGGAAGAGGATGAGGAGGAGGAGGAGGAGGAGGAGGAGGAGGAGGAGGAGGAGGAGGATTGTGTGAGCATGGAGGTGGAGCCTGGCACTCAGCATCAGCAGCAGCAGTCTTTTAGGGATGATGTACAGTCCCAACAAACCAGTGGACTTGTACGTGGCTGGGAGGAGGTGGCTGGCGATCATGTCATCCTCAGTGACCCAGAAGACTCCGGACCGAATGCCTCAGCTAACCTACGCTGCATGGCCTCCCTGATCCTGCAAAGCCTGCGGAAGGATCCTCGTGTTCTTCGGATCAAGGAGAGGGACCATTACTGGCTGGCCACTCTCCTTGATCCGCGGTACAAGGGTAAGGTTGCGGACCTTATCTTGCCGTCGCAGAGGGAGCAGAGGATGAGACATCTCAGGGAGGCCTTGCAGAAAGGTCTGTGCAACGCGTTCCCAGAAACTGGGAGGCTACAAACTCCTGGTCCTGGGCGACGAGTTGCTGAGGCTTCGGTCAGTGGCAGAAGGAGCGGTGGGGAAGGTGGACGTCTGACCGATGCGTTCAGACAATTTTTTAGTCCGCAGCCCCAAGGTATGATCGGTTCCAGCAACCATCGCCAGCGTCTGATATACATGGTGCAGGAATACCTTGGGGCAAGGTCAGACTTGGACACCTTTCCCACCGAAAATCCTCTGGCTTACTGGGTCCTGAGGATGGATCACTGGCCAGAGCTTGCACAGTATGCAATTGAGCTACTGGCCTGTCCTGCCTCCAGCGTTCTTTCCGAACGCACATTCAGTGCTGCTGGAGGATTTGTGACTGATCATAGGGTGCGCCTGTCCACCGCCTCGGTTGATCGACTGACATTCATCAAAATGAATCAGTCTTGGATCACCACCAGCTACCAGGCACCTGAGGCGGATATAACCGAATAATTTTTAATGTCACATCCCTTCAAGACTGCCTATGCTGATGCTGAGTGACTGTCCTCTTATGTTCACTGACTATCCTCTTCCTCCTCCTCAATGATCCATGCCACCACACCAGTGCCTAAGGCACAATTTTTCAGCCCCTGTTTAACAGGGGCGTGTACTTACAATTTTTTAAAAAAATGCTTCGCAACACGTGTGACTGCTGTGCTCCAAGTACAGTATCTGTGAGGGCCGGGTTGCAGTGTTGTGGCACCAGCACCAGTGCCTAAGGCACAATTTTTCAGCCCCTGTTTAACAGGGGCGGGTACTTACAATTTTTTAAAAAAATGCTTCGCAACACGTGTGACTGCTGTGCTCCAAGTACAGTATCTGTGAGGGCCGGGTTGCAGTGTTGTGGCACCAGCACCAGTGCCTAAGGCACAATTTTTCAGCCCCTGTTTAACAGGGGCGTGTACTTACAATTTTTTAAAAAAATGCTTCGCAACACCTGTGACTGCTGTGCTCCAAGTACAGTATCTGTGAGGGCCGAGTTGCAGTGTTGTGGCACCAGCACCAGTGCCTAAGGCACAATTTTTCAGCCCCTGTTTAACAGGGGCGTGTACTTACAATTTTTAAAAAAAATGCTTCGCAACACGTGTGACTGCTGTGCTCCAAGTACAGTCTCTGTGAGGGGTTGCAGTGTTGTGGCACCAGCACCAGTGCCTAAGGCACAATTTTTCAGCCCCTGTTTAACAGGGGCGGGTAATTACAAATCTTGATCTAATAGTTCACAGCAGGGCCCATTCCTGCGCCCACCAAGAGTAACTATGAGGGCCTACAGTCTTGTGGCAACACCGTCCACCACCACCGCCAAAGGCCCAATTTTTCTGCCCTGTTCATCAGGTGCTTGCAATTACAAATCTTGATCTAATAACTCACAGCAGGGCCCATTCCTGCGCCCACCAAGAGTAACTATGAGGGCCTACAGTCTTGTGGCAACACCGTCCACCACCACCGCCAAAGGCCCAATTTTTCTGCCCTGTTCATCAGGTGCTTGCAATTACAAATCTTGATCTAATAACTCACAGCAGGGCCCATTCCTGCGCCCACCAAGAGTAACTATGAGGGCCTACAGTCTTGTGGCAACACCGTCCACCACCACCGCCAAAGGCCCAATTTTTCTGCCCTGTTCATCAGGTGCTTGCAATTACAAATCTTGATCTAATAACTCACAGCAGGGCCCATTCCTGCGCCCACCAAGAGTAACTATGAGGGCCTACAGTCTTGTGGCAACACCGTCCACCACCACCGCCAAAGGCCCAATTTTTCTGCCCTGTTCATCAGGTGCTTGCAATTACAAATCTTGATCTAATAACTCACAGCAGGGCCCATTCCTGCGCCCACCAAGAGTCACTGTGAGGGCTTACAGTCTTGTGGCAACACCGTCCACCACCACCACCACCAAAGGCCCAATTTTTCTGCCCTGTTCAACAGGTGCATGCAATTACAAATCTTGATCTAATAACTCACAGCAGGGCCCATTCCTGTGCCCACCAGTCTTGTGGCTACACCAACATCTAATAGGGCAAATTTCTGCAGAGTATATACGGCAGGCCCCTACTTTCAAACATCCAACTTACAAACGAATCCTACTTGCAAACGGAAATAGAAAACAGGAAGTGAGAGGAAATCTACCCCTAGGAAGGGAAATTCTATCATGTTAGATTTAATTTGGGAAAAAGGTATCTCCTCTCTACTGATGCTTTATCACCAATCCTTGTTTCAATTAAAACCCCACTTTTCCAAAAACATTTGTCATTGGGACGGAAAGTGAGGTGACATGTTCTGAACAGATGTGCAAAGACAGCAAATGTTACAGGGGTGATAACCCCTCCCTATGTTCTCCAAAAAGCATAAAAATAGATTTTTTTGGGATGGAGCTACACTTCATAATGTACCTGTTCAGATTCTACTTAAGAACAAACCTAAAGCCGCAAGTGGTTTTAAATGGCTTCTTTTTTTCCTTTACAAATGTCATTTTGTGCAAGGACAGTTCTAAACACGGGAAACACATGCCACTTCACAGGCATACTTTGGACACCCCCCAGGTACCATATTTAAAGGAAAATTTCACTTTTTTTTTTTCACTTTATGCATCATTAAAATGACTGCTCCCGAAAAAACGTTAGTTTTTAAAAGTTCTTTTTGCATTGATATATGTCCCCTGGGGCAGGACCCGGGTCCCCAAACCTGTTTTATGACATTAACATGCATATTGGCCGTTGTAATTAGCACTTTTGATTTCGAACGTTCGCATCCATTATAACGTATAGGGTTCGAAAATTCGCGCGAACTTTCGGTCGGTTCGAAGGTTCTGGTGCGAACCGAACCCGGGGGTGTTCGGCTCATCCCTAATGAGGGCTTAACGCACTCGATTCCACACTACCCATATTTAGGTACATTATATTCAATGTTAAATTCAGCAGTAAAATCTGATTTGTGTGGCCAGTTCTTGGTACGATGGTGAAGCTCGAATATTAGGATTGGTACAGGGGCACCAATATTAAAGTGAATGTCCTCAATATGGGAGAACATAGATAAGGAGAAGGGCCCCTACCCCACAACCCTAGCCAGTGCTTGTGGGGGTTTGCATAGGATGCATTAAGGTGGAAAAACACATAGGTTTACAACCCCCTTAAGTGGTTAAAGAGTATAGCAAATAAAAAAGAAAATAATATAGCATATACAATTGAGACACAAGTCATATTGTAATTAAATGTTATTAAAAATTACCTTTCCTTTTCAATCTGCAGCTCTGTAATTTTCTGTAAATTACAAAGTAATATGGCTACCTGGAGGTGTTCTGTACACAGAATATCCCCCAGAAACATAATGTCCTGCTTGTGTGATTGGCTTACTGATTTTCCCAAAATTCTGCACTAAGATCTAAGTCTGCACTAAGGCTATTTTCACACTGGGGCGCTGCCCCATTGTTTTCAATGGGAGGGGGCGCTTTAGGAGCGGTAAATACACCGCTCCTACAGCGCACCAAAGATGCGGCTTGCAGGACATTTTTCAGCGTCCTGCAAGCGCACCGCTCCAGTGTGAAAGCCCTCGGGCTTTCACACTGAAGACACAGCAACGGCTGTTTCAGGTCGGTTTGCAGGCGCTATTTTTAGCGCAATAGCGCCTGCAAACCGCCCCAGTGTGAAAGGGGCCTTAGCCAGATTTATGGCATCCGCTGCAAAAAAAAATAAAAAATTTTGGTAAGATACTCCAAATAAGAAATCACGTCTAAAAGGGTGCAGACCCTGCAATTTTCCTTATTAGAGCCCTGCAGGTGCAGCAGCTGGTTAATAATTATAAAACCAATCCCATTAGATTCACTCACACACAGGAATTTCTTCAGAATAACAAAAGATAGGAATCTGCAACAAAGTTTGTTAAAATCCTTGCGATGTACAGATCACCGAGAGGGGAATATAGAAAAAGAAAACTGCGCCAGGTAAAACTAAAATGACAATAATGAAAACCAATACACATGAGTGATCTGTGTATCTGATTGATAGTATTTGAGATACTAATAACCTAAGAAATGGAGTCTGCACACAGATTCAAAAGGGCATAGGCAAACAGTAATGGTATATTCTCAGGTTATCAAAACATAAATAACAAATATTCAACTGAAATTGTTAGAATATAAAACTGTGGACAGTGGTAAATAATATTTATCAAAGTCTTTGTGTGAGATGAATAACCAATAGCAATGGATCAGAGTCCTCTTATGCGGTAGGTTCCACTACACCAATGTGCTCCACTTCTAGTTAAAGTGCCACCACCAGTAAGTAGGCTCCTTACCAGATATATAGAAAACAAACGCACTCAGATATGAGCTTTAGCACAGGATTCCAAACATCAGGTATAGTTGCCCCTCAGACAGTGTTCTCCAAGGTGGATATATTCAAACCAGAGCTCCAAAGCAGGAGGGAGGGAGAAGCACACTTCCAAACGTCAGGATAGACAGATAAGGCACTCAAAGGTGCATCCAAAGGTCACCATGTAAATGACAAAGGCAGACCATAGCGTGATATTGTAAAAAACTAGAATGACTTTATTAAAAACGGATATTACTCACATTCTTATGAACAGAATAGGCAGTAAGAAATCCAACGATAATTTAAAAAGAGCGCCGGCCGGCATTCAATCGAACCCTTTCTCCTTGTAACACGAACGTGGTGACGTCACTGCGCGTCCTCCCAATTGGGAGGACGCGCAGTGACGTCACCACGTTCGTGTTACAAGGAGAAAGGGTTCGATTGAATGCCGGCCGGCGCTCTTTTTAAATTATCGTTGGATTTCTTACTGCCTATTCTGTTCATAAGAATGTGAGTAATATCCGTTTTTAATAAAGTCATTCTAGTTTTTTACAATATCACGCTATGGTCTGCCTTTGTCATTTACATGGTGACCTTTGGATGCACCTTTGAGTGCCTTATCTGTCTATCCTGACGTTTGGAAGTGTGCTTCTCCCTCCCTCCTGCTTTGGAGCTCTGGTTTGAATATATCCACCTTGGAGAACACTGTCTGAGGGGCAACTATACCTGATGTTTGGAATCCTGTGCTAAAGCTCATATCTGAGTGCGTTTGTTTTCTATATATCTGGTAAGGAGCCTACTTACTGGTGGTGGCACTTTAACTAGAAGTGGAGCACATTGGTGTAGTGGAACCTACCGCATAAGAGGACTCTGATCCATTGCTATTGGTTATTCATCTCACACAAAGACTTTGATAAATATTATTTACCACTGTCCACAGTTTTATATTCTAACAATTTCAGTTGAATATTTGTTATTTATGTTTTGATAACCTGAGAATATACCATTACTGTTTGCCTATGCCCTTTTGAATCTGTGTGCAGACTCCATTTCTTAGGTTATTAGTATCTCAAATACTATCAATCAGATACACAGATCACTCATGTGTATTGGTTTTCATTATTGTCATTTTAGTTTTACCTGGCGCAGTTTTCTTTTTCTATATTTCATGTGTGTTTATCCCACTATTCTGCAGCCGGTTTAGGGTTTATTCATTGATTCATTCATTTATATTTCTTATTTTCCTCTCCCCCATCCAATTGTGTGACCATTTGTGTGCGTTAGGGTAGCGCGGTTTTTTGCTTTCACCGAGAGGGGAATGTTTTTTTCTCAACAAATGTGGAGTTACTCTTTAAAGGCCTGTTTACATTGGGATTGCAAAGGAACACATGCGTTCCCATGCAGTGCGTTTTGTCAGCCCATTTATCTGAATAGGCTGCAAAATGCACTGGACTGCACATAAGTTTTAAAAACGCACTTCCCCAAACCACATGGTACTGCTATACCATGCGATGTGGTGCCTGTAAATGCACTGTTTGCAATTTGCATTTGGATTGCCATTAACAATACATTGTAACCCACATGCAGATCGCAAGGGCAGTGCATTCCAACGCAGTGCAGGAAACATACACAGAAGTGCATTTCCTAAAGCCTCGTACACACGATCGGATTGTTGGCCAACAAAACCGTGGGCTTTTGTCCGAAGGGCGTTGGCCCAAACATGTCTTGCATACAAACGGCAAGGAATTGTAGGCCAACAAACATGAACGTACTGACGTACTACGTGTTTTTTCAGCTTTTTAGCGCCACTCTTTGGGCGCCTTCTGCTAATTTCGTGTTTGTAGAAGTTTGGTCAGTGTTGATTCGTGCTTTTCATTTTGCGCTTTCCATTTTGCGCTTTTCATTTTGCGCTTTTCAGTTTGTTTCTGAATGGCCGTTCGTCAACCAGCCATGTTGCGGAATCGGAGGAGATAACATGTTATTTATTATTGGCCTTGTAGTTATTGCTTTGACATTATTTTTTGGGTTGAATAATGATTTGATTTGGTATATTTTCTATATTTTTGGGATTTATAGAATGCACTTTTTGGTTAAGTTCTATTGGCAGATAACATGTCTTATTTTATTTGTTTTCTTTTTTTGATGCACAATAAAAAAAATTGTGTAGAATAATACTTGGCTATGTGTTTTACTTCAAATGACAGTTTGGGAGAAGGCAGTTACATTTAAAAAAATACAATGTAAAATTGACACCAACATAGTTGTATCTATGATCTTAAAAACTACGGGATAATGGTGTTGTGGTAACTTGCCCAAAGAAAAAAAAAAGAAGCATAATAATATTATTCTTGCTATCACTAGAAAAAAAATTCCTTTGCAATAACTCCATCAGTATCACCAGCAAAGCAGCTTCATTATTATCCCATTAAAGAGGAAGTAAACCCTGATGGGTTTTACTTCCTTTTTGTTTCCCTGCAAAGGTAAAGCATAATGGGCTACTATGCATCGCATAGTAGCCCATTATGTGTCACTTAGCTGACACAGGAGCCTGCGATGTCACCGATGTCCCCTCTTCCAGAAGCGCCCATCTTCCTTCCCGGTATCGCGGCTCCGGTGCTGTGATTGGCTGGAGCCACAATGACGTCACTAACAGCACAATCGGCGCTAGAAACGGCACGCTCAGTGCGCCTGCGCGCCATTGTCTACGGCGCGTGCGCCGCAGACATCAGTGCCTGTCTTTTGCCAATTTATCCTAAACCGTTTAGGTTTAGGAGATATTTCTTGCACCTACAGGTAAGCCTTAATCTAGGCTTATCTGTAGGTAAAAGTGGTCTGTAAGGGTTTACAACCACTTTAAAGAAGAAGAGAATGTGCGCTGCATTTGGGGATTTCATAATTTGCCACGCTATGAATGTTAATTCTGCATTACGAACGCTAGTTTACAAGACTGACAGCTTCCGGCTTGTCCTTGCTTCCGAGCATGCGTGTTTGTACTTTGGACTTGTGTACACACGCTCGGAAAATCCGACAACACACATTTTTTAAAACCTGCTATTCAACACTTGTCCGCGGAAAATCCGACAACAATTGTCTGATGGAGCGTACACATGGTCGGATTTTCCACCAACAGCCTGTTATCACACATTTTCCATCGGAAAATACAATCGTGTGTATGAGGCTTAAGCTATTGACTAAATTAGTCTGAAGTGGATGATTATCTGTCCTGCCAGAAAAAACTAAATACAAACGCAGGTCAGCAGGTATTCTTTTAGATTACCGTATTTGTTACAGAATGATGTGTTTAGCCATAATTCCCCTTTAAACTATTTGAAATAAATAGGGAATGAAAAGTCAAACTCAAAGGCTGTAGAAAGGTTAAAACATTCTCCAAAAAGCATTATCCTTCTGTTATTGTATCACTTACTATATTTTACTATATGTCATAACACTTATATTACCTGCCGTAACACACTTTCATATTAAATTCAATTTATTTTTATAGATGCTGTGCTCTGCTGCTCGAAGAAATAAAATAATCAATGATTTGCCTTCTAAAAAAGAAATGTGGAAACAATAAGGTAATGTGTATACAAGAAGACTGCAGCTGCTGCTGCGTTTTTTTTTTTTTTTCATCCCCACTCTGTTTTATATATAGATAATTTTTCATAAAGGCCTACAGCTGCTGTTAATTCTGATTCTTCAGCCCTTTCTGCAAACTCCAGACAGAAGGTGGAACGTTTGGCTTGCTTGCTTAAAAACTGCAGCCCAGCTTGTTTTCTGAAAGGGACACAAAACAAAAAAAACAGACGCCAAAAGGTAGACCCGCGCTTTCTCACTGTGCAATAGCTGTAGTCTTTTATAGTGAGTTTGGATAAATTTAGCCTGTTCATCAGCAGACTGCACATGAATGTGACCCTATATTCATATATGGGAGCCACAGCAGCTCTCACAGCTGCTTGCATAAAAAGCTGACTATGGCAGTGCCAAGGGTCACTCCTGTTATGTCCATGCAAGCGATCCATTTTTTTTTTTCCTGAGCAGCATTACTTCATAAATTAAATATTCTATTATTATGTTAAATAAAATAGTTTAGGAAATCATTTTGGCATAAAAATAATTTAACAGTAGTACCAGCAATGCTAGGTCAGCGTGTATGTTTGTATCTCAAAGCTAAAATCTGGTTGAATTGCTAAGTAAAGAGTTAAAATTGATATACTGTTTGTCAACCTTCCTGATGATTGGACAGGGAAGGAGCAGAAGAGCACTGCTAAAGTCATCCCTTTACTCTGCCCTCCTTTAAGGATGGCCTGAATGCTGGACATATGTTGATTAAAAGATTTAAAAGGATTGCACAATGCTAAAAAAAATGTGATTGCCTTATGCCGTGTAAACACGAGTGGAATTTCCGTCCGAAAAATCTTGGATGGTTTTTCCGACGGAATTCCGCTCCAGATTGTCTTGCATACACACGGTCACACAAAAGTTCTCTGAACTTTCGACTGTCAAGAACGAGGTGATGTACAACACTACGATGAGCTGAGAAAATTAAGTTCAATGCTTCCGAGCATGCGTCAAACTGTTTCCGAGCATGCGTGATTTTTTGCACGTCCGAATTGCATACAGACGATCGCATTTCCAGATAGGAACTTTTTCCGACCGAAAAATAGAGAACATGCTCTCAATCTTTTGCTGGCTGGAATTCCACCAGCAAAAGACCGATGGAGCATACACACCTCGCATTTTCCGACAAAAAGCTCTCATCTGAGTTTTGCTGGCGGCATTTTTGATCGTGTGTACGCGGTATAACAGTGCTGGTGGATTATGGGATGCTAATGAAAACTTGCTGTAGGTATCATATATGTATACTTACAATATTTAAAACAATAAATGCATAATTTGATTAATTTGTGTTAATAATTGCTCAGCCTTAAAAAAAAAAAATCTAAAGCCTAGTACACACGGGTTGAGTGTTGGGCATCAGCCAGTTCACAAGAACCTAGCTCACATTCAGCCCGTGTGTACTGGAGTTGGTCCGTCAGGAACCAGCCTTCTGTCAATGGGGCATGACCAAAAAAGGTCTGCCAACCGGCTCCCAAACAGCACTCTCAGCCAACCGGAGTGTTCTGGGGGGGGGGGGGGGGGTTCCCCCTGTCAGAACACTATAGAACAGCAGAGGAGATCACTGTACTAATGTTGAATGGTTAGTACAGCGGCTCCTCCTGAGCTGTCAGTTTGTTTCATTCAGCCCTTCTTGGTTGAATGGAAAAAAACGACCATTGTGTAAGGGGCTTTACAGTATAATTTTAATTATTTTCTATTTTGTCACTGTCATTGTCCTATGCAGGCTAAAGCGCTGCCGCCACTCCACTCTGCTATGGTGAGCAAAAAATGGACATGCGCGTGATTTATTCACCTCTCTCATGGAGTGTCAGTGCTGTCACATAAGGGTGAGACAACTATCCTCAGCCTTGTGTAAGGTTCGAATAGAGCATCTCAGAACTTACAGATAGATGTGTTCATTCTATGAAAGGAAAGTGAGTAGGTGCCACTGGAAAGGGGGACATTAAAGCAAAACCATTGCAATTGCCTACATCCTTCCAGGTAAGCTTTCCTCACTCTTTAGACAACTGTGAAAAATAGGAGCCAAATGTTACAGGATAAGGTCAGATATGGGAACATGTTACATGTTCCACCCATTTTTTAGGGTGGAACATATAACATGTTCCCGCTCCTGGGCGATCTGAGCTCTGGCTGTAATAGCAGTATGGGGAGAAGTTCCCCGTACAAGCTATCACTTTTAGAAAAGAGCGTGGCAATGCGGGGCTCCGCCCACACAGCCGCATCTTTCAGTCACAGAGTTCTGTGAATGAATTGTAGCACCCTCTAGGTAGGTAGGTGCTAGAGATAGGATTTTCTAGAATAGGTAAATTTAAGCAGGCCTGGCTGGCCTGTTTGTTTTAATCTGATCTGGGCTGGGAGTTGCTCAGGGTAGCAGCTGGTGACTCACAGGCAGCATCACTGAGACCTCCCTCTTCTTTCTAGATTTTGCTGGAAAAAGAGGAGGAGAGGAGAGGTGGAGCTGCCTGGGGTGTTTTAGCATTCTCCAGGCTTTGTTGTTAGGTGTTTTGGGGAGCACTGACCAATCCCCATCCTGGATTGGCAGGGGGCAGGCCTCCTTAAATACTCAGGGTCAGCACAGCTGGGGAGGAGTTGTCAGGTGGAAGAGCTGGAGTAAGAGAGTGTGGAAGCTGTCGGGGGCCTTTGAGGGAGCTCCCCAGTCTGGGGGGGGGGAGTGACCTTGGGCCTGGATTCAGATGCAGTCGGGACCACCTTCTGGAATGCATGAAAAGGTCTTGGACTGGAGGCACAAGAGAGAGCAAAGAGAGGACAGTGGGAAAAAGCACTACTAAGAGACTCCAGGGAGGAGGGCTTGTGAGTGAGGCACAGTTGGGAGGACTGGGGAGGCACGCCTGAGAGGACTAGGAGCTTGTAGTCTGAGATGGGTGCAGAACCAGAAGAGTGGACTGTGGTGAAAGGGGCAGTGGAGAGAGGCAGCTGTACCCAGGAGGGCTGGCAGGGCCTGAAGATGGCTTACTGGGCTCAGTAGCCACGTGTAGGACAGCTTGCACCATAGACTTTCTATTTTGGTACACTATAGGTGGCCCGCGGTCCCTGCCTGCAAAGGCCAATCGCTAAAGGCCTGGCTGAGCCAGTGTCAGGCTTAATCAATTTGTGCTAGCTGTGCCTGAAGATTAGAGAGGAAGCGATGTGCTTGAAGAGAAAGGAGTGAAGATTAGAAGAAAGTTATGTGCTGGAGGAGAAAGACCTGTGTATATACTGGACTGTATATAGTTGTCCCAAGCAAGTGCTACTAATTCTACTGGGCATCCCATATATCCCTTACCCCATCCAAGTTCAATCCCTTCAATAAAACAAAAAAAAAAACAAAGCATATGGACTGTTCTATGTCTCTGAGTGTCTGAGAGGTGAATGCCCGGCTGGGCAGGGTGACAGACAATCCAACATTTTAACAGCCCTTATGGGGGTACCGCTACAGAATGAACTGCAACTAGCGACAGCCTTTGCGGCTTTTGAGCGCTGTGGTAATTCGCTGATTCTTCCTGTCAGTGTGAAACTGCCTGCCCGTATGATGTACACTCAATCTTCAGGAGACCTGCATGGTACCAGTGATGTAGTGCTTTCCAGGCTTCAAAAAAAAAAAATAGTAATTGCACACTTATTTACCTGCAAACAATTTTTTTTTAAAGGGTAACTTATCCTTTAAAAATCAGTTCTGCCCATTTTCTAGGTTAATAGACAAGGATTTTCATACAAATGACATAGAGGGTGGGCAGTGCCCTGGGGAACATGTAACAAAGCAGGCAGGGAGCAGCAATTTTAGTAATGCCTAAATTAAAACATTAAAAATGCAAAACTTCAATAAATAAAATGCTGGGGGCATTCCCTTCCTGTGAAGTAGTGCATATGTGCAATGTAATTTTAAGGTTGGCCCCACACAAGAAAAAACAGACCCTCAGGAGTTGTTATGGTTTTTCATGCAAAATTCAGGAAAAGAAAAGCACAGGTTCCCTAAAAAATCCATTCCAGAACCTTGCCTGAACATGCAAGAAATTGGGGACAAGCATGCACCCCCTCCTAAACCATCCCAGAACACATGCCCTCAAAATGGAGGGGTACCATAACAGGGGAGACCCTTGCAAAGCACCTTGGAGAATTTCAGGGGGACTCCATACATTTTTGTCCTTTTAAGTAGCCATGGATCCTTTGCTTACGTGGATTTGTATTGCCAGCCATGTAAAAGAATGGAGCTAAGAATGTTCCTGCACACACCTGTGTCTTAAAAATTGAAGTAGGGCCAAAGCTGTTTTGGCCCTACTTCTCCCGTGGGTTACAGGAGTGCACTTCATTGTGCATTCCTGTGACCTGTTTTCAACCGTCAGGGGCCTAAAGTCCGCTGATGTCACTCAGCCGGTCCATGCTCTGGAGAGATCCCAACTTTAATGTCAGGATCCACACATACCCCTGACTGGCAGCACACTACTGAAAGCTTGAGCCAGCCGCTCTCTCGCCCCCCCCCCCCCACAGCCTAGCGCTCCAGTGGGCACTGCAGGGGCAGAGCAGAGAGCCAGTGCCTCAGTTACCGGCTCTCTGCTCTGCTGCACTGGAGCTGGAGGGGCAGAGAACTGAGAGAACTGAGTAATCAGTGGTCTTTGATCGCTCATTTCCCAGTCTAGAGATGGTTGGCAGCAGATGCAGGATCAGAGTGATGCTGCATCCACCTAGGTTTGTACGATTCTTTGTTTTCTTTAAATGCCACACTTCCCTTTAAACCACTATTGACAGTGGGAAGCTGTCATGTATAAAAGTGGAAATAATGCCACTATTATAGATGACATTTGGCTCCTGACGAATATGCAAATGTTCTGGCCTTCGCCCTAACGCTAGAAAAAGTCAGTTCAAAATTATGTTTGGACTGATGAGCACTTGGCAGAAACTAAAAATTTACAGCCAAACACACCCATTTTGACCCTGTACCAAACCCTTGAGGATCCAATCACAAGCTTAAATAATACTTTATGAAATGCAGGCAGATTATGGCTGGTAGGAGGGACCAGTCGGGTGCTGTAAATAGCTTCCTGAAAATGTCACAGCACCCTGCCTTAGTACTCCTCTTGAGAGTCCTCTGCCCTGGTGCAAGCCGTGTAAATATCAAAATATGCCTTGATGGGTGGGCATCCGTCTGGAGGAGTGGTCATTCCAATGCAGACCTCCCTACCCTACGCTGAGCCTCCATGACTGAAAAAAATTAAATCCAATGAATGAAAGGGGCAGGCTAGGGACAGTAAAGCTGGAAAGGAAAGAACTAGATGATACTAGAAGACTTCTAGCCAGGAAATGAGGCGGGCTCTATCTGATTTGCTGAAGCAACTAGATGATGCTAGAAGACCTCTAGCCAGGAAATGAGGCGGGCTCTATCTGATTTGCTGAAGCAACTAGATGATGCTAGAAGACCTCTAGCCATGAAATGAGGCGTGCTCTATCTGATTTGCTGAAGCTTCTAATGGAAAATTGATTTTCTGAAGCTTCTAATGCACACTGTGAGAAGCAAACAGAGGGCATTTAAAACAGAGAAAGAGCCCTTTCACATGGGCTGTCTGATCAGGCCTGCCTGTCAGTTTTTCAGGCGGACCTGATCGGACCTTGCAGTCTCCTCTATGGAGCGGTGGATGTCAGCGGATGCATGACAGCCCCTGCCATCCCATCCGATTCTGCCCACAAAAAACTGATTAATGGTGGTCCTATTTTCCATCTGTCTGGCAGATCGGATAGGATTGGATGGAAATGGACAGGCAGTCCATTTCAATTCCGATTTCCCCATAGAGGAGAGTGGAACTGTGTCTGTGTCAGCTCTGCACAGTAAGCGGACACAGACCTGTCATCCGCCTGCTCAGCAGCGATCAGAGGGGCGATCCCCCGCTGAGCAAGCGGAATCCGCAACACAGAGGTGCCCATGTAAAAGGGGCCTAAGTAATTTCAGTACAGGAAAAGAGCCTGTACAAATCTGCAGGACTGAAGCTAAACCTGGAGTTCACCTTTAAGTCCCAGGCATCCGTTCTGCAGAATTCAGAGCACTGACACCAAACAGAATTTGTTTTTCTATGTTTCCGAGCATCTGGCCAATAGATGCTGATTAGCAATGCTATAGGGATTTATAGGTACAATCCCGTCACACATTGAAATATGAAAGTTTTACATTGAACCTGGCTCAAGGCACACAGCTTGCCTGCAGAGCAGTACTAATTTACACCAACGTCCCAATTTTTCATTATATGACGCTAGTAGGTACGCATACAGATTTTCACAAAGTCTATGAAAACGTAAAACTGTTTTATGTTTTCCTGGAATACACTAGGTAAATGGATTGGAACTTTAAAAGGCTCTATTCTGGACTGGGCATTGGAATGTTTCCTAAAGACACAGGGATTTCTGCGTATCCTCCGGGGTTGTGGTTTATCTTGGGTTGTCCAGGAAACAGTGATTTATATGTTTTTGTGTAGGTCTTTTGACATGGATCCAAGACCATGTAGAGCTCTGAAACTGAAGCAGCTGAAACTTCCCCAGTGTGACACTGACATTTGGCTAGAACATAAAGCTGTACAAAGAGAGGGGAAATCATTTTCGGAAATTCTGAAAATGCTATTCAAGTTTTTCAGTTTAAAGAATATGACTGCTGTTATCTGTTGATCTAGGAAACATACAGAAGTACTTTTATTTAAAAGGAACTGTACTGATTTTACCTCTCTCCTTCACTGCTTCATTCAAATGTATTCTTGTTCCCAGAGCAGCATGGAAGTGGAAACAAGCCCTATAGAAGACTATAGATTTTTGTTTGTCTGTGCATTTTGACTACGTTGCAAAAATTAATGGCAATGTGCCCAGTATGAAAGATCCCTTAGTGAATGCTGGGTTGTAAACAAAATACACAGATTGATTACCCTGTCAACCAATCAGATCATATATTTATATATAGGAAAAGGCACAATGTTGCTCTTTTCTACTACTCTGTGATCAATCTTTTCACATTCTGCAAACTTTGTATTACGATGCAGATATGGAACTTTGTCAGATCACCTTTATGTTGTTGATTAATTGTTTCAGTATTCTGAATGAATCAACATATTTATGTGTCTTGGTTTAACAGATTGTGTATATTACCTGTAATATATCCAACCACACCATACAAACCTAATATAATCCGTCGGTAGGGTTGGGTGCTGGGCTAAACGATGACACCATGCAAAACCAAGCATAGAAAAAGCCAGCACTCCAATTGAGCTTCCAAGATGATTGTTTATTGAAGTCCGATATCAGTAGAAACTGATCTGGAACACTACGGTACACAGTCATCTTGGAAGTTCAGTTGAAGTGCTGGTCTATTGCCGAGTTTGCCTACCAAGGTTCCCAAATGTATTTGCTATGTTGGTTCTCTGCCTGTAAACAAGGGTAAAGTGCCTTCTTCTACTACAAACTCTGACACATCAACCTTCCCCACCCTTCCTATTTTTCTATATTTGTCATTTACAATCTTTAGGATGCAGTATGTTCAAGAAACTGAGTATTCCATAAACAAAGTTAATGTTTTATGATCAGCACAGCATAAAAACAAATTGCTTTACTCAGTGATGAGTTCCCTCTGAAGTTAAAGGCCAACTGCAACCTATAGTTTTGTATAGCGCATGGGATGGTTATAACATATATCAGGGATTTAAAGTGGTTGTAAACCCATATAAAAAAAAAAAAAAAACCTGCAAGACAAAGGCATAATGAACTAGTATGCATCGCATACTAGCTCAGTATGAAATACTTACCTTAGATCGAAAGCTGTGGCAGTGGTCCCCGTACACCGATGTGACCGACGACATGTCTCCCGGAGTTATTTCCAGGTTTGCGGGCTCCGGCGCTATTGTAGGCTTACCTGTAGGTACAAGTGGTGTAACAGGGTTTACAACCACCTTAAAGGAGAAGTACAGCCAAAGCTCTTTTGACTGTATTTCTACTGTGGACCACAGGAGTGCAGTTCGTTTTGCACTCCTATGACTTATTTTCAGCTGACAGTTGGCTGATGTCATCGAGCTGGTCTATTGCTGTCCTTTGTGACAGCAATAGGCACTCTTTTTGAAAGAGATCTGGGGTCTAGAAGATCCACCACCAAGATCAGTGTGTTCGAATGCTTTTGATTTTTGTAGATGGCACTGTTTACATTTGGGTAATGAAGTGATGTCAGGTCATCGCTTTGCGTTACCATAGTTCAGAGCTGAACAAAGCCGATCCGGTTTTGTACGGCTCTCCAAGCCTCTTCCAGCCGTCGAAAGTGCTAGCTGGTTGACTGGGACTTCCGGTGGGCCACGGAAGGGGGTGGGAGTGGGGTGGAACATCCCCTCACACTACTTGTAAAAGCAATCCAGTGGCTAGTTAACAACTAGGATTGCTTTTACAAAAGAGTCGACAGTCGGCTTTAAAAAACAGTGCAGCGGCAGGCATTATCCACTTGATGTCCAGCGACATAAGGGTACGTCACTGATCAGCAAGTGGTATGCTATGGGCAGCCTGAATTAGGTAGTGTAGAAATGTGCATGGAAGAACTGTAAGAGACTGTGTTACATGCATCTTCTTGCAACGAGCTTCAGTTTAACTGTTCAATGCCTGGTCTGAAGTTACTGCAAAGAGGTGCATGGTGGTATATGGCATATGATAAAGAACAGGGCCTGTCACATACACACGGGGTGAAGAGGAGGACATGTAGTCACTAAAGGCAGAAAATATAAGGGAATGAGATGGGAGCCAGACAGCTGAAGGACAGTATCAAGGGGGTTCCTGTTCTGACACCCAACAACTAGGTAAGAAGTGGAAAGGTTTTCTTCAGTACAATAAATAATTCATGAAAAAAATTTTTGGGCTGGAGATGGGCTTGCCATCAAACGGCCACAAATTTGGTAGACTGCTCCTACTTCATTCCTCAGCTGTTCTTTATGTCTCTGTGCATTGGTATCCATTACTGATTCACTGATTCAAATTGTGGTAACCTTACGTTTCCAGTCAAATGCTTAACCTAAACAGTAGCCAATGTCAAAACTGTGGTGCCAGAATTTGACAACACAGACAAAAACATAACTTTCCTAAACTCTGGCATTTGCATTTATTAACATAAACGATAATTATTTTTTTTAGAATTAGTTTTCAAGCCTACAGTTGCACACAAAAAATGTCCATGGGTGTTGGCCACCATTGTAACCAAAGCACACATACAGTAAGTGGGTATCAAGGCATACTATTCCATACACAATGCAGAGTCATACTTCAGTTCCTGCTGTACTGGTGTTGTCTTGAAGGAGAAGTGAGAACTCAGAGGAGTAATTGTTTAAGTTAGCAGGGTGACATTGTTTTATATTACCAAACATTCTCCAATTTTACTTAAAGTGGAGCTAAAGTCTAAAATAAAATACTATGACCAGGCAGGTTGCAATTTGCAATAAAATAAACCTACCTTCCTGCTCACAGACTTCTGTAGAATATACAATGAGCTGCGCATGCGCACATGATCTGTGTGTTGGGATGACTGCTCTCTCGCACATTCGCAGGAATGACCATCCCACACCAGCCAATCAAGATGGCAGAAGCCTGCCACTCAGAAAAAGCAATGCTGGCATCAGTGAGGAACCTCGTGAGCGTCGGACTGTTGAACCAGAGGTATTTTGGACTCTTGGATTTTATTTTCGTACCTGTATGCCATTTGGGTGTCTGCTTTCAGAAAATATATATTGTTTTTGGGGGGTTTTATGCAATCTTCAGACCTTTAATGATTTTTTTAAACATGTAAGCAAAAACGGTAAAAAATGGTATGGCAGCAAGAGGGTCCAAGCAGTACAAAATATTTTTAAAAGTTGCTAGGAGGTAGCAATTTTACTTCTGCAGTACAGAGTGTAGAATGGAGCTGAGTGGCAGCATAATTTCAGTACCCATGCATAGGCCACCCAATGGTCTAAGAGAGAATTCTTTGGTTGCAGAAGAAGCACAGAAGATGGTAGTGGTAAAGACAAATCGGCAATGTGGGACACAGTCCTGTCATACTAGGAGGTAAGTCTGTCATAATGTGCATTATGCAAATTTATGGCAACTTCCTTCACCTTTCTTCACTGAAAAAAATAGATTACATACAGCCCATGGTAGCATACATTCTCACTTGGACTCCTATGCTCAAGGGGAGGAAAAAGCAGCATTGAAAATACACCTAAAGCCACATTTAGGTGCATCAAACGCTTGGGCATCCATACATTCCATTGGCCAGAATATTATTTTATTATGGCCAATGGAATGAATGAATGCCCAAGCGCTAAACGTGTCTAGCGCTAAAGTGTGTTTAGATGCATTTAGGCACATCAGGCTTTTTTGTGGCAAAACACACTCTCCTGAATGCGTTGGCGTTTTTTTCTGTTTCAAAACACCTGTAAATGCCTATGTCTACAACGGATATATAAGGTTTGATTTACTAAAGACATGTGCATTTGCTCTCTGAAAGTGCTGTTTCTCCAGAGCTTAGTAAATGAGATAAAGCTTCACTTTGTAAAGAGTACCCAATCACATACAAGGAAAAAAAAATGCATTTTGCTTGCACATGATTGGATGATGGAAGTCAGTAGAGCTTCTGCTCATTTACTAAGCTATGGAGCAACTGCACTTGCAGAGCCTATTTGCCTTTAATAAATCAACCTTATAGGCCATGGGTGCTCAACCTGTGGCCCTCCAGCTGTTGCGGAAGTTCCATGAGGCATTGCAAGTCTGAGAGTCACAAACATGACTCCTAGAGGCTGAGGCATGATGGGACTTGTAGTTCTGCAACAGCTGGGGGGCCACAGGTTGATCACCCATGCCATTGGCTAACAGAGAGGGGTGTTTAGAGGCAGAAACAAAAGCAAAACACCTCTAAAAGTGGCATTTTAATGTCCTGTGTGTATGAGTATGTATCAAAAAATCTTTTGAAAAATCAATCAAATGACAAAACAGAAGAAATGAGCAGAGAAATTAATCTAAACAGGTAAATAAAACAGGACAATTTGTCAAGACTTATATACACCATAGAAACAGGAAAATATAAATTTCAATGATTAATAAAACTTGATCCATAAAATTAACTGATTTGGAAATAAGCCTTATTATGACATTACAAATACTTTGTCAAATAATAGATTTCCATAATGTTGGAGAAAAATTAGTTTTTGAAATTGTTTTACAATGACAATGCTAAATTTAAACTCTTTTTTTAATGGTGCAAACACAGCGGAATCCTACTCCCCACAGGGTCATTACATTTACTGATATATTTCATACTGATATATATGTTAAGTGACTCCATGAATGCTGTTTATTTCACAAAACTAAGTGACAACATTCATTGGTTAGATCTGACATACAAACCAAGACAAAATGCTTTTATGCAAATGTAATTTCCCTGTAATAATCTATACTATTCCGCTAAAAGGAATTATCCCTGCAGGCTGGCAGCTGTAGACAGTGAATTAAAAATGGCTTTATATACAGGGAAATCTGTTCTATAATCAGCGCTATCCTTGGCAGAAGCATCAATCTAGCACAGCATTGGTGAAGGCACACAATGAATGACACACTGGTGTGATGTAGAAGCTCTGATTACATCACAGACATGCCAGGATGCCACCCGTTCCTCAGCCGAATGCGGCTCCTTTGTCTTCACAGATGTCAAATGACACAATCTTCCTCACGGAGGGGGAAGAAAATACCTTTATGTCTGATTTATAGAGTCCTATTTGAAAATAAACACCATCTTTTTGAAAGATCATGGTTGTTCTTTTAGGGAATCAGTCAATTCTAGACTTGGGAATTTTGTTGCCTGTTATTCTGTTAGTATTTATATACAGATGTTTGTTACATTACTATTCTGTATGTATAGGTGTTTGTTTGTTTTTCTGCTTATACTTCCTGATATTTAAAATCCAGAACTACGTGAACCTATATCACCCTAAAGCACTAGGTACTATGGCTGCTTCAGATTAATTGTTAAATTATACTTTTATTTTGACAGCTCACCTTTTTCCAATTTCCTAGGCAAATGTTGACTTTTTGAACGATGGTCATTTAGGCCCCAAACATTGCATAGTAATGCCCCATACACACGATCGGACATTCCAACCACAAAATCCGTCTGATTTTTTCCGACGGATTTTGGCCGAAACTTGTCTTTCATACACACGGTCGCACAAAGTTCTCAGAAAATCTGATCGTTTCGAACGAGGTGACGTACAACATGTATGACAGGACTACTAAGAGGCCAGTAGCCAATAGCTTTTGTCCCCAACTCTATTCTGAGCATGCGTGGCACTTTGTGCGTCGGAATTCTATACACACGATTGGAAAAAGTCTGATCGGATTTTGTTGCCGGAAAATTTTAGGTCCTGCTCTCAAACTTTCAAAAAGTCCGCTAGAGCCCACACACGATCAGACTTTTTCCGGCGGAATTTACGACCGTGTGTACGGGGCATTAGAGGCAGTAGGGAATGAAAGTATATATTTTTTTCCATAAAAGGATTGATAATGTGGCTGTCATGTTACAGGCATTATGGGGTGCCTTTTGCAAATCACTCCATGCTATAGGTGAGCTACAGTATGTTTAGAAACATCCAATGCATAACGCGAAGCCTCCCTCTGGGATTCTTCTGAATTTGGTTTCCATGGTACCAGATTCTGGCTCTCACCATGGCTTATTCTAAGCCTGGAAATCACACCATACACATGAAAAAATGGAGGTTGCACTGTAGAATACAATCCCATAATAAACGTTATTAGGCTATGAGTCCATGCACCACCCCTGTTTGCTCCAAAAACTAAGCATGGATGATTAAACCAGTACTAATAGGTGGGGGAAGAACCTTTACAGTAAAACCTTACTATTGCCTGACCATCTACACATACTTCCATGATAATAGAAGCTAATAAACCCCAAACTAAGTGGAGAGCATGGGAATTCTAACAGAACATTGCAACCCTCATAGTTACATAGTAGGTAAGGTTGAATAAAGACACCAGTCCATCCAGCTCAACCTGTGTAGATGTGTGTAGGTATTATGTCTCTACCACTTCCCATATCCCTGTATATTGTGTCCAAAAAGATGCCCATCTAAGAGTTTTCTTGAAATTAGCAACATTTCCCACTGAAACCACTGATTGTGGAAGGGAGTTCCATATCCTTACCGCTCTAACAGGAAATAAAAACCCTTACATAGTTTAAGGTCAAATCATTTCTCATCCAACTTCATTGAGTGGCCAGTTGTCTTCTTGAGTGACCTACGACTAAATATTCCCTTCAAATGCTGGAATCACCATTAAGATATTTGTATATCGCTATCATATCCCCTCTTAACCTCCCTGGCGGTATGATTCTGGCTGTATTTTGTGCTGAAAGCGGTACAATTATTTTGCATGGAAATTTGGTGTTTTTATATTGTAGGCATGCAATTCTTATGAATAACTCACTTAAATCTGTCCGAACCAGAGTCTAGTAGACATCCCGGGTATGAAAAAGTTTGAAACACAAAATAATAAATTATAATATAATAAAAATATATATAAAAATGATTCAATAATGTAATCAAATCAAAAACACTGAAATTTGCTCAGTTGCAGAATAGTCGCTGTCATTAAATTTATTGTTTGATGATAAATTGTAATTCTAATTTTTTATCGGTGTTTTCTAGCTGGTCTAAAACCACTTTTGACATAAAGGCACACTTTTTGGTTGCTATGGACAATCTCCAGTTTCCAGGCAGAAAAAAAATATTTTTTATATTATATAAAATGACATGCAGGGCACTGGGCAGACCACTAGGGACAAAGGGGATATGTATTTTTTGTATACAGTACTGTAATCTGTAAGATTACAGTACTGTATGTGTGTTGTGTGTTTTTAAACTTTTTTGAATTTGGCGCCGATCTCCGCTCCCGTGCGTCGAAACGTCGCAGGGAACGGAGATCAGCTGCACTTGGGCACTGTGTGAATCGAGCGAGCGGACGGCTCGCTCACACAGCGGGGAGACATCGCAGGATCCAGGGGAAAAGGTAAGTAACTTCCCCCCCTGTATCCTGCAATGCAGCCCGAGTCTGGCTCGGGGTTACCGCTCCTGGCAGAAAAAACTGAACCCGAGCCAGACTCGGGAACACCGCCAAGGAGGTTAAGCATCTCTTCTCCAGCCAGGGAGATTAAGCTAAATGTTTATTGTTCGTCATAACAGATGCTCCAGCCCTCTTATTAGTTTTGTTGCTCTTCTTTGGACTCTCTCCAGTTCCAGCACATCCTTTCTGCTGTCTGAAGACCCCAACTGGATAGCATACCCAATTGGGTTGATTTACTAAAGTCAAATACACTGTGCACTTTGCAAGTGCAATTGCTCCAGAGTGTGGTAAATGAGGGGGAGCTCTGCTGACATGCATCATCCAATTATGTGCAAGCAAAAATTCATTTTTTAAATTTTTCATGTTCCATGCATGTGATTGGGTATTCTTAGCTTTCTGAAGCTTTATCTTATTTACTAAGCTCGGGAGCAACTGCACTTGCAAAGTGCAACTGCACTTTGCAAAGTACATTGGCCTTTAGTAAATCAACCCAAATGTGTCCAAACCAGAGTATTGTAAAGTGGTAGAATTATAGTTTTATCTTTTGCGTAAATACCCTTTTAAATGCATGCTAATATGTTACTGTCCTAGCTGGCTGCAGCTTGGCATTCCATGCTATTTCTGATCTCTCATCTCTCCAAAATTCACAAGTCATCTTCAGATACAGAGCAGACCATTAGAAAGATGTTGTAAGATTTCTAGCAGTATCATAAATCCTGTTCAGTCAGGATCTGCACAGCCTGTTAATAAATCCAGTCATAAATGGCTAAATGATTGGCACAAAAAACAAGTCTACACTTGTTAGTCTCTATTAACCTGGTAAAAGTCTACTATATGTAAATGAGATCCAGACAGTCCTGAAACCAAAAGACATTTTATATTTCTAGTAATCCAGTCTCCATGGATATTTCAGCTGCAGATTATCTAATTTGGTAATCTTATACCTGATAAACCTTAATATTATAGCGCTAGTTTCCCCCAGTTTTTGGGGTTTTTGTTTTTTGCTAATTACTAAATGGCTGTCATAAACAGCATTATGCCAGAGCCTGGAAGGCCAGAGACCTTTACTTAAGCCCTATCATAAAATAGTCATTAACATATTCAGTGAATGATTAAAAACAATACATATGCTTGTGTTTTGTATTTTTTTTTAACAACCAAAACCAAAATCTATTTATTTTCCATAAATCCTGATATGATAACACTACATTCATAGCACGTGTCTACCCAAATGCGTAAGAAAATAACAATCTAGTTAGTGGGCACCAATCATGACTAAGTTATAAAGTCCAGAAGGCGGATTGGTCACATTACATCTCCTACGCGATGTGTGAATCCCATTTATATAATGTTTGGTATCTATTAAATCATGATTTTGTTCTTTGCAAAATATATTGGTTGTCAGACTGTAAATTGTCATCTGAAGATATTAATGTATTTAGAAAATCTGGCCTTATGGGAGTGTCCACTGAAATATCATAAATCCCTTCAATACCCCACTGCACACCCTCAGACCCTTTGATTGGTTATGTGGGTGTAAACATCCCCTGGGGGGGGATAAAAAAGCTGCTGTAGCACTGAAATGATAAAGAATTGCTAAGGGTCATTAATGAGAACCATCAGATTGGACTTATCTAAAAAATTTTGGACTCTGTCAATACCGCAGACCATGCAAACTTTGCTAAGTATTTTCACTTTTAATTATATTTATTTTATTGTTGCTTATTGTCTGTTTTGTAATGGTATTGTTCTTTATCTCAGACATTTTTAAAGGTCATAAATTGTTTCAGCAGATGCTGTAAATGGTGTGTTTCTGTTAAAACACGTGGTGGCAACTACCATTTGGGTGTATGTAAAGGGTTAACCATTGAGTTACTTCCCAAGTGACAATCACTGTCAGCCTACTTATTCTTAGATTGCTGTCAGCCAGGATGACAAATCTCTATGCAAAGTGAGGCTGAGAGCATCATTTGCCACATTCGGATTTAGGACTGATCTAAGAGCAAGGGACAGCAAGTCTTGATCAGATTTCACCTTACACATGGCTGATAATTCTCTCTCTGTCCCAGAACTGGATGCCTCAGCAGCTAATTGCCAAGCACCAGAGCTGGGAGGGGAATAAGTCACATGCCCCTCAAAAGTGCTTGTAGCATAGGTTCAACCTGGTGGGCTAAACAAATAAAAACCAAAGAGCTCGGGAGGAGCTCGCTATACTATGTGATGTTAGTACAGTGGTCTCCCCGCTAAGCTATTGGGTTCTGACAGGGGAACTTCCCCCCCCCCCCGCCAGAACACACCGGTCAGCGTTGGTAGCATTTGGCTGCCAGCGCTGATCAGATTCTGATCCGATGCTGGTTATCCAGCATGCCCATTCGACAGGTGTTGGCCGATCAGCTGGCTTCTGTCGGACTGCTTCTGTCGGACAGGCTGATATACACATGTCAGCCAGTTTCTGTTCAACTGGCCAATAACGCCTTATATTTGGCTAGTGTGTACCACTGTACTTTTTTGGGACATGGTAGTGTGAAGAAAAAGCAAAGAGCCATGCAAGTTACTAAATAGTTATTATAAAAGTGCAGCGCTAAGAAGACTAGTGAGGTGAAAAACACTTAATACATCTCACAAATGTATATCTCAGTATAAACCATAAAGTCCAATGTGCAGAAAACATTTTATTTAGAAAGTCCAGTTCACATAGTGAAGGGAATCTGAAAAAAAAGAAGAATCCCGGTGCAATCACAATGATTATGGATGACAGCAATAACAATCCATGTATCAATCACCCATACGTGAATATCCCCAACCAAAAGAGATAATGCGCTTACCGGAATGTATGAACTCAGATACCATAGCACTGAGTCAATAATGCTTATGTAGATCAGGAGTATGGTAGTTAGAGGGCAGCTCTGTGGGTCCCAGAGTTGAGACTCTTGTGCAGGTTCAGTCTCTGAGTAAATCTAAGTCAGAGTGGATGCATTTCTGACACAACCTTGTGTCTCTGATAAAAAAACAAAGGGCCTTTTGCAGCTTTGCAAATCAGAAGGAGTGCTTAGAAGTTGAGAAACATCTGCCTGATGCAGTAGTTGGTCCAGAAATTCTGAAACTGTTTGTCCCAGACAGATGTGCAAGCTGTGGCTCAGCTTTGGAAAACACTAAGTAATCAACATAAAAATGGTGAGTGGTGATCCCGCCGTGAGGTTGAGATGTGAGACCCTCAGAGCTGCCTTCTAACTACCATACCATAATCTACTGTACATAAGCGTTATTGACGGTATCTGAATCAATATGTTCCGGTAAGCGCATTATCTCCTTTGTGGTGGATATTCCTTTCTCAACACAGAGAAACCCTTGAAAAACCTTTCCAGGCTCAGGGAACCCCTTTTAAAATGACTATATCCACAATTCATGATACATTAGTGTGATGGTCAGTGGGAAGAATGCTCCTTACACTTTTGGACATCGGGAAGAATTACCCCCTTATGCCGCGTACACACGAGTGGACTTCTTGTCAGACTGAACTCCGAAAGTCTTTTTGATGGAGTTCCGATGGTGTTCCACCGAAACGGACTTGCCTACACACGATCACACCAATACTGATTGTTTAGAACGCAATGACGTGCAACGGGACTAGAAAAAGGAAGTTCAATAGCCAGTAGCCAATAGCTGCCCTTGCGTTGTTTTTGGTCCGTCTAAACAGCATACAGATGAGTGGTTTTCTCGATAGGAACTGGTTCGGGTGGAAAGATTTGAAACATGTTTTATTTCTAGGTCCGTCAGAATTTTAGAAAGAAAAAGTCAGATGAAGCCCACACACGATCGGAATGTCCGATAGAATGCTTCCGTCTGACCTTTTCTGCCTGAAAGTGGGGTCGCGTGTACAGGGCATTACAGATAGCTAAAATGATGATTGGGGCCAGTGGGAACTTAACTGAGAGGCAGAAATTGCTCATTGCTCAAGGAACCCCTAGCAACATCTGGAGGAACCCTGGTTGAGAAACCTCCCAAACACAGACTGTGATGTGGTTTTAAGGGGTAGTCAATGCCACTGACTCAGATCCTCTGCTCCTATAATACAGTCAGTGAAGCATCAACTTGATATGAAAACAAGGCAATGGACTGCTGGAACCATGCGTATATAGGTAATTCAAATGTGGGAGCTTTATAAAGGCATCTCTCTAGAACACTATAGCAGTAACTACCATATATACTTGAGTATAAGCCGAGTTTTTCAGCACATTTTTTTGTGCTGAAAATGCCCCCCTCGGCTTATACTCGAGTCAAGCACTTTTCTGCAGCAGAGAATTACATTTTCTGACCCGATTTTGGGGCCCCGTATCTCAGGGCCACTTGGTGCTAGGACCCCCAAATTTGGTGTGCAAACCCAGTGGAACCAGCACTACAACATATCCAAAATGGGGTTCCTAGCACTAAGTGGCCTCGAGATGCGGGGCCCCAAAGTCAGTTCAGAAAATGTCATTCTCTGCTGCAGAAAAGTGCTTGACATTTTCCGAACCGAATTTGGGGCCACTTGGTGATGGGAACCTCATCTTTGGATATGTTGTAGTGCTACGTCCACTGAGTTTGCACACCAAATTTGGGATTCCTAGCACCAAGTCGCCCCAAGATACAGGGCCCCAAAGTCGGTCAACTGTGTCCATCTGCAGCAATGTAATTTCAGGACCCTTTGGGTCCAGAGACCCCAAAATGTGGCTGCAGATAGGGGGCATCTAGGAACCCTTAACTACCAAGTTTGAAGTTTGGGGGACCTATGGCTGCAAATGGGCACAGTGAGGCATGCAAATGGGCACAGTGAGGCTGCAAATGGGCATTGTTGACCCTCTTTTCCACTTACAGTAGCTGCTCATTTCTCAGGCTCGGCTTATATTCGGGCCAGCTTATACTCGAGTATATACGGTAGGCATTTTTGTGTAATGGTTTAGAGTTTCTAGCCTAGAAACTGCATAATCACACAGGGATGTGTAAACTATTCCAATCACTGGTTTAGCAACCTAGTTATCCTTCTCTTAAAGCCACCTTGTACCCATTAAATATTCTTTAATTAGTGTGTCAAGAAAGAGCCTCATGAACAGGTATGTATAAACCTTAACACAATAATTGTCAAAGCGGATCTTCACTTTCCCTTCTCCCTTTTTTGAAGCCCTGCTTACCTGGTTGCAAATCCTACACATTTAAGGTATTTACCTGCCCAGTGGACTCATCGTTGTCCTGCTGAGATTAACTTATTCTATCCCCCCTTGCTTGGTCCCGCTCCGCCATCTTCTTCAATTACATCACCAGTAAGTTGTCAACGTCTTCCTGATGACACTCCATCTGGCCCCGCCCTTCTCCTTCTTTTCTAATGAAGGACTATGCCTCCTGGGATATGTGACGTATATATCCCAGCAGGAGGCAGAGTGGTCAAAGTGAATGTCATTCACCTAGGCCAGTGATGTGTACAGAGGGGTGGGCCCGAGGGTTCTCACTAAAAAAAAGTAAAAAAGATTAAAAAGGGGAGAAGGGTTGGAGGGGAGGCGATATCCGCTTGAGTGTAACGGTTGATTTAAGAATGTTCAGAGCGAAGGGGTGTGTAATTCAGGGGTCAGGAGAGTACAAACCCCCCCTCCCCCCTCCACAAGCAACCCACTCCCCACAATCCCCTTTCAGCATTAATCCCCCATCTCCCTCCAAAAGTAGCATTTGCCCCCCCCCCCCCCCCCCCCCCTAGTCTAGTAACCTTGCAAGTTAGGATAGGTTCATGCTGCTGAGTGCCAATATCATATAGAAAAAAGAAAAGAATAAAAACAAGATATTTGTGATTGGAACTTTTTAAGGCACATAAAGGAGTAAACAAACCTAAATATCATCCCACATGGTTTTATTCATTCAGTACAATAAGATTTGAAATGACTGTTGTACCATGTGGGAATGTGAGTGGTGATGTAAAACATTGTACAGAGATGAGTCATAATATACAGTACACACACACACACAAATCTCTGCACCCAGCACAAATCTTGCTTCCCTTGCCCCAGGCCAGTATTGCCCCCAGCACAATTTACTTCCCTCCCTCCCGCCTCAGATAGCAAGGGGGTTCCTCCCAGGATCCCCCTGAACTTGTGTCATGGTCTGTTAGAGCTGAGGGGAAGCTTCCCTTGCAGTATCAGGACCCAGGCATTGTGCCTTGGGTGGCCGGTGCAACAGTGTATCCGGAAAGTATTCACATCGCTTCCCTTTTTACACATTTTGTTATGTTATAGCCTTACTCCAAAATGGATTAAAGTGTTTTTTACCCTAAAAAAGTTCAAAGTTCAGTGCTGGGACCCTTACTTTTTAATATTTTTATAAATGATATAGGGTCTGGAATTAAAAGTACAATTTCTGTCTTTGCGGATGATACCAAGTTATGCAGTGGAATGACGTCCTTACAGGATGTCTCCAATTTACAAGCCAACCTCAATGCTCTGTCTAATTGGGCAACTAAGTGGCAAAGGAGGTTTAATGTTGACAAAGGTAAAGTTATGCACTTGGGGGCTAAGAATATGCATGCATCATACATACTAGGGGGAGTACAACTGGGGGAATCAATGGTGGAAAAGGATCTGGGGTTTTTGCTAGATCATAAGCTCAATAATAGCATGCAATGCCAAGCTGCGGTTTCCAAAGCGAGGAAAGTCCTTTCATGTATTAAGAGAGGTATGGACTCCAGAGAGAGAGATATAATTTTACCCCTGTTCAAATCATTAGTAAGACCTCATCTGAAATATGCAGTTCAGTTTTGGGCACCAGTTTTCAAAAGGGATATTGGGGAACTGGAGAAAGTGCAGAGAAGGGCAACCAAACTGATAAGAGGCATGGAGGAGCTCAGCTATGAGGCAAGATTAGAGGAACTGAATTTATTATCTCTTGAGAAGAGAAGATTAAGAGGGATATGATCAACAAGTACAAATACATAAGTGGTCCATATAGTGAACTTGGTGTTAAGTTATTCACTTTAAGGTCATCACAGAGGACAAGGGGGCACTCTTTATGTCTAGAGTAAAAAAGATTTCATCTCCATTTAACGGAAAAGTTTCTTCACAGTAAGAGCTGTGAAAATGTGGAATAGACTCCCTCCAGAGGTGGTTCTGGCCAGCTCAGTAGATTGCTTTAAAAAAGGCCTGGATTATGTCCTAAATGGACATAATATTACTGGGTACTAACATCTATAAGTTGATCCAGGGAAAATTTGATTGCCCGTCGGGTGATCAAGAAGGATATTTTTCCCCTGCTGTAGCAAATTGGAGCATGCTTTGCTGGGGTTTTTCACCTTCCTTTGGATGCACTGTGGGTGAAGGATTGTGTATATGGGATTGTACATATATATATATATATATATATATTTTTTTTTTTTTTTTTTTGGTTGAACTAGATGGACTTGTGTCTTTTTTCAACCTGACTAACTATGCAACTATGTAACTATGTAACTATGCTCTCCTCTCTGCTCTCCCCCGTGCTGCTGAAATCTAAACTTTCATACTATCCGCTCTGTCTCCTAATCCTGTGTGCCCCAGTGTGTGTGATTTATTAAAAAAAATGCAGATTATACCTGATGCTCACATGACCAGTTGTCTCTCTCCTCCTGGCTGACGTCAGCAGCGGATTCTTGGCCCCTCCCGTTGCAGCTGTCAGACGGGGAAAGGAGAGAGGCGTCACATGAGCACCAAGCGAAACTCTGAACTCAGGTATAATTAGCATTTTTTTTAATAAATCGCACACACAGGGGCACTCAGGATTGGGAGACAGAGAGGTTAGTATAATGAGGCCAGAGTGGCTTAACAACCACTTTAAATTCATTATTTGCTTCCAAATTCTATAAACAATACACCACAATGACAAGTTTGTCTGAAATCTTTTCAAATTTATTATAAATAAAAGATGAAAAAAAATCACATGTACATAAGTATTCACAGCCTTTGCTCAATCCTTTGTTGAAGCAACTTTGTCACCAATTACAGCTTCAAGTCTTTTTGAGTATGATGCTACAAGCTTGGCACACCTATTTTTGGGCAGTTTCTCCCATTCTTCTTTGCAGAACCTCTCAAGCTCCATCCGGTTGGATGGGGAGCATCAATGCACAGAAATTTTCAGATCTCTCCAGAGATGTTCAATTGGGTTCAAGTCTGGGCTCCTGCTGGACCACTCAAGGACATTCACAGAGTTGTCCTGTAGCCACTTCTTTGTTATCTTGGCTGTGTGCTTAGGGTTGTTGTCCTGTTGGCAGATGAACCTTCACCCCAGTCCGAGGTCCAGAGCGCTCTGGAGCAGGTTTCTATCAAGGATGTCTCTGTACATTGCTGCATTCATCTTTCCTTTGATCCTGACTAGTCTCCCATTTCATGTCACTGAAAAACATCCCCACAGCATGATGCAGCCACCACCATACTTCACTGTAGGGAGGGTATTGGCCAGGTGATGAGCTGTGCCTAGTTTCCTCCAGAAATTACGCTTGCCATTCAGACTAAAGAGTTCAATCTTTCTTTCATCAGACCAGAGAATTTTGCTTCTCATGGTCTAAGAGTCCTTCAGGTGCCTTTTGACAAACTCCAGACGGGCTGTCATGTGCCTTTTATTGAGAAGTGGCTTCCGTCTGGTCACTCTACCATACAGGCCTCATTGGTGGAGTGCTGCAGAGATGGTTGTTCTTCTGGAAGGTTCTTCTCTCTCCACAGAGAAACTCTGGAGCTCTGTCAGAGTGACCATCGGGTTCTTGGTCACCTCCCTGACTAAGGCCCTTCTCCACCGATCACTCAGTTTGCCTGGGGGGCCTGCTCTAGGAAGCGTCCTGGTGGTCCAAACTTCTTCCATTTATGGATGATGGAGGCCACTGTGCTCATTGGAACCTTTGATGCTGCAGACATTTTTCTGCACCCATATCCAGATTTGAGCCTCAATATAATGCTGTCTCGGAGGTCTACAGACAATTCATTGGACTTCATTGGCTTGGTTTGTGCTCTGACATGCACTGTTAACTGTGGGACCTTATATAGACAGGTGTGTGCCTTTCCAAATCATGTCCAATCAATTGAATTTACCACAGGTGGACTCCGATCAAGTTGTGGAAACATCTCAAGGATGATCACTGGAAACAGGATGCGCCTAAGCTCAATTTTGAGTGTCATGGAAAAGGCTGTGTATACCTATATACATGTGATTTTTTTCATTTTTTATATTTAGTAAATTTGCAAAGAATTCAAACAAACGTATTTCACAATGACATTATGGGGTATTGTTTGTCGAATTTTGAAAATAATGGATTTAATCCATTTTGGAATTTATAACATAACAAAATGTGGAAAAAGTGAAGCACTGTGAATACTTTCCAGATGCTATGTATGTATATATATATATATATATATACATATATATATATTTTATATATTTTATTCCCTTTTATTGGTTGAACTAGATGGACTTGTGTCTTTTATTATCCAGACTAAATACTGTATGTATGTGTGCACATGTGTTTCTGCATCCATGTGACTCCAGTATGTGTGAAAGTGTCACACTGTTTGTTTAAGCCATCTTTTGCAGATTTTTGCCTAAACTACCATCAGCCTTTCTACAGTGCAGCTGTGAGACACAACAAAATGCATTTCATGGTGATGATTATATTTCCAAGTTAACTGCTGTGCTTTAAGCTTTGGCAGGGCTATTGTGATAACAATTACATTTGCTAAAACTCTACACAAAGCACACGGGATAATTACACCCCAGTAAATCTGACCGCGCTATATTCTCAGTAATCTACGGTATGCTTCACAAGTTTAGTAATCCTCTCCTTCGTCACCCTAGCTTCAAATTGTCTCTGTCTAAGTGATGGATGTGACAATTAAAACTCCTGAAAGCCTCACCGTTGTTAATGTTATGTAAAATTTACACATAACACTACAGCTCTTGGGAATCAGGAATAGACGGGAATGAATTTTAATTTCTGCTCTTTGTTCCGCACTACCATTACGCTTTTTTTTATTCTTTTTTTTAAAGATGAAGAGGGTTATGAAAGCAAGCAAAAATGAACACAGTTTAATTTGACCTGAAATGAACACAAATGTTGCTTTGATTTGAGATTTCAAACATATAATAACGTGAGCAGAGAAAACAAACACAAATGGTAAATACACAGCTGCTGAAATACATTGGCAAAGTTTAGAAACGCGTTTCCCTTAAAGGGGAATTGTGAGGATAGAAATATTGAAGATGGCATTACTGACAAGCTTATATCGGAAACCTAGCAGAAGACATGAGACAGAGACATAGGCTTGCTGAACTTTCTTTCTGAAAATGCTCGTTGCTTGGCTGTCTTGCTTACCCAGCTTCAATACTTTGAGTCATTGACTAGAAACAAACATATGTATGATAGGAGTTCCAAATTCACTCTTTCTTGATCTGCATACTTGTTGTAGGTAATAGACTAAGAAGGCATTGAAGTCAAAGAAGAGCCAGGTAGCTAGCATTTTCAGAAATAGGTCATCAATGGCAGCACACTTAATATTCTAATGACAGGCTATTAGCCTGATCCCAGCTTTACTATGTAGCAAGGCATAGACTTGGAACAAGTATGCAGGAGAAGTAGTCAAACTTTTCACACTTCACTTCTAGTATCTGATAAAGGCTCAATAGGTAATAAAGCCAGGATCATAATGACAACCCCAAGGCGTATACCTTTAGAAATACGTAAGCAATGACTGCTTCCATAATTGTATTTTATATCACTTAAAGCCCAACGTCGCACCCTTCACCCCATAAAGCACCCTCCAGTATGTATTTTATGTTTTATTATCTATTGTTCTGGAACACTTATCATGTATCCAATACTTTACATTGGAATTCATTATGTAATGTATATACCTTTGTGCTGACACCTAGTGGCAATCCAGTGTAAATACAAATGTGTGTAAAATGGTACAATCTAGTTTACCTGCATGTTTGCAGTAGTTGGATTAGGCCTAAGCTAGACCACTAATATTTTAATGTAAACTTGTGTATTGCCTAATTAGGGCAAGCAATAATTTTTCATTAATCCCCACTATCCTCAGCAGTATCTGCTTACCTTACCTTTGCTCCCCCGTCACTCCATTCAGTGAAGAGAGCCAAAGGAAATACCGGTAACTCACCAGTATGGAGAGTGTCAGGGCCGTCTTTAATATTGACTGGACCCTGGTCAAACATTTTCTTGGGCCCCCTCTTCCATTTTCACTCTCCACATGCTTTGAGACATAATTTCACTCTCCACATGCTTTGAGACATACAATAAATAGCAGCTAGACCCAAAATCAGTTTACTGAATCAGATATGGCAGCGATTGCGATTGGTTGCCAGAGGTTACAGTGTATCATTACCACTCACTGACTGGCTGCTAGAGGTTACAGCATACATTATGGCTAACTGCTATTTTCTATAGGTTACAGCACATGACTTCTGCTTGTTGATTGGTTACTAGCGATTACTGTACATCAATACTACTACATCAATACTACTCACTGATTGAATGTTAGAGGTTACTGAACATCTATACCACTCACTAATTGGTTGTTAGAGGTTACTGCACATTATTACTGCTCACAAATTGGTTGCTAAAGGTTACAGCACATCATCTCCTCACTGCCTGCCTGCATATGCACATGCACCAAAATTCAGGGTGCTGTGGCACTATGTTATTTTGAAGAAGGGTTCCACCTCCAATTTGCTTACTTTTGCCGAACATGATGTTAGGCTTAATGACCATAATTGTAGGCAGGAATTTCAAGCATGCTCCTTTACCTCCCCAGTGGGCAGAATTCAGCAGAAGTGATTGTGGATGTGACCTCAGGGGGACATGATATACATATGAATGCTGCCTCTATTTAGATATCAATGCAGCAGTCCACGACTATTTACATATTAATGCTGCCACTATTTACATATCAATGCAGGTTATTTACATGTAAACACAGGGTCTGCAGGTGAGTCATCTGTACACGGCAATAGGGCAGAGCTGGGCAGCAGCAGCAGCAGAAGTTTACACTGAGATATCGGACACAGCACGGGACTAAAACTTCAAGGGATAGGGCATTTAAACGGGGATGGTTGGCAGGTATGAGGCAGCTGCTTTGGGCCCCACTACAATGATGGGCCCCATGGCAGCTGCCCCTTTTGCCCTGCCTTAAAAACAGTCCTGGAGAATGTGACTCACTCTGGTAGACCCAAGGATGTCACTTGGGAAGTTCAAAGCCCTGTATAATGACTCTAGTGATTTGTAGACTACACAAAGCTTTCCAGTCATTTCCGGCAGCTGAAAAGAGTGGCTAGTATGGGAATGGAAGGTAAGTATGTAGGCTTGCAATAAAGTGAGCCTGTTGATCTGCCCTGCATGGACACAGCACATTCACTTTAAAAGGTCACCAGTGTAAGTTAACAATGTTCTCAGTACAATGTTCCCAGACTGGCTTTAGGATTACAAACTTCACTGTTTTTAAGCGTTGTTCAAAATTCAGAGCAGAGACATTGCAGGCATGTACCACTTACCTACACTGTTAAAGCTGTATGTGTTAACTGTACCCACTAAAAGTGCCTTAGTATGAAAATGGTAGGTCTCTGCTATGGATCTCAATGTCGTAGACCTCAATCCTACAAAACCCTAAATCTAATTAAGACACTCAACACCTGTCCTGTCAGGTTAGTAAAATGTAAGCTGCCATTGCAGACTTGGAGAAAGCAGACTTTGGAACTGCCATCCTCATCCTTTACTTCACTACTTGGTGAGTCTCTAACTGTATAGTAGGTGTCCAGACACTTCACTGGTTGCATGCTTGTTAGAGTTTAGTGACTCAGTAAATAGCAAAGAAAATATAAGGTTGATATAGTCATTGAGTTTGCACCCAAATTAAGCCAGCAATGGCATCACCCACATTTCTATCCTTATACTCCCTCTAGTGGCTGCTAGCTATCATAAGCTAGAAACATATTCCCAAATTGGAAATAGTCTCACTTTTAAGACTGTGTAGTTTAAGAAAAACAGGACCTCTAAGTGGGGACTAGAAAAGTCTTCTTTGGAGTTTACCCAGTCTGCTGAACCCTAATTGTGCCATATAAGAGTACATACTATTGATGGTGCATGTCCCACTGTTTCAAAAACACATTAAAAGGTGTAAGTTAGAGTCTTAATAGAGGAAGTAATGATTCACCATTTATTTAATAAAGGAAACCTTATTATACCCACACAGCAAATCTAAATTAATTGTATACATATATACTTTACACTTCTGGTGCCTAATACTTGGCCTGCAGGCACTCTGTTTGCTGCCTGACACCTGGTGGGCACCTGTGTACTTTGCAGAGCAGCTGCCGGGTGCCAGCCACTGAAATACTTTCAGCACTTCAGCACACAGCACCAAAATAGACAGTACTGTCAGTTAGAGTCCCAGCCTCATTGGGGAGACAGTAGCATGGGAGAATGTAAGGGGGTTCAGTGTTGCCAACCGTCAGTATTTTTACTGACAACCAGTAAAAAATGGGCACTTTTCTCCTGCCAGTAAATGCCAGTGATAGGAAAAGGTTGTTAGTATTATCATCATCTCTGCTGCTGCACACGGCTGTCAGTGTCACTGTGAGTGTCAATTTCACTACCACTGTACTGTCCACCATTATTATTGTAGTCATTGACAGCTATGCTAGAGGTTAATATGACAGTGAATGACAGCAATGCTGGATGTTATTATCACTAACACTATTGCTGGGGAGTTATCATTGTGGTCATTGGCGCCAATGCTGGGGGGTTATTATTGCGGTCGTTGATACCAATGCTGAGGGGGGTTTTATTGCAGTCTTTGACACCAATGCTGGGGGTTATTATTGTAGTCACTGACACAAATGCTGGGGGTTATAATTATGGTCACTGACACCAATGCAGGAGGTTTTTGTTGCTTGGAATAGACTTCCAGCAGAGATAATGAGCCAGTCAACAGTAGATTCAAACATGCTTGTGACAAACATAGATCTATACTCAGACAATTTTTTTTTATAAATTAACCACTTGCCAACCTGCTACAGTACATATACTGCACCAGGTGGCACATGCAGGCACAATCACATACATATACATAATTGTGCCTGCTCCAGTTTAGGAGCCAGTTTAGGAGCAGGCTGCATGTCCTCATCTCTCCCTTCCCCAACCACTATCCACTGGACACAGCAGTTCACAGTACCCGCCCACCTTCGGTGGCCAGGGGATCGTGTAGTCGCTATGAAATCACATGTACAGTAAACAAAACTGTTATGAAGGAATCTCAAACTACATTTTTTTAGAAGTTGAGATGCGTTACAGCTTCCTAACTCGACACAACGCACCTCAGCGCATAAAAGCATCCTGCTTTTGTGCGGCCTCTTTGGAAGTGTTGGGGGTTGCACTTGAGGTCCTCCATAATTTTTATGTTGACCACCACTGCATTAAAGTGACCAAATATTTGAAGCAAACACAAGTCACAGGCCTAGCTTAAGAATTTGTTTACTCAAATGCATTTTATATCCTGCCCAAGTGGTCTTGTAGGAATGAGCCAGGCATAAGTCAAATTGTAGGAGGTCTGGTGAGCCACAGGAAAAAATCCGCTACACATGAACGTAGCGCCAAACCTCAATGAAGTCTAAGGAAACAAAATCTTGTTTGTTTTTTTATGGCCTTTTTTAAGCCCAATTTTCAAGCTTTTGTCAAAAAAGGGCAAGGACAGCTTGGCACTGCTATGGGGATATACACTGATGCATTTATTTTTTTAAATAGGGAAGAGGGTATATTAATGCAGCTTAAAGGGCAACATAAAAAAATTTACAAATCCTTTGAATGGCATGCTTTAGGATTGCCTTAAACCTGCATAGGAAGTTGTGGAGCTGTATGATGTACTCCTTTAAAGGTGACTTTCTTTTTTACAAACAGCATTTGGAGATCTGTCATTTAGGGTCAGTAGAACTACAACAGCTAAACGATAGATCCCCTGACAAGTTCTGTTTGTAAGAAAACCAGGGGATCTGCCATTTAGCAGCATTAGCACTACCGCCACTAAATGACAAATTATCCCCTGCCTTGTTTACATCCTGGTGACGTCATTGACCAAATATTGCCCCTTTGTTTACATACAGAAGCTGGGTGTAGTCTGTCATGTAACATGAGTATAACTGAGAGACCATACCTTTTTAGGTACATCAGTGACCTAAAAAAAAATACTTAAATGAAAACTGGCTGCAACACTTATGTTAAGCAAGACCTGGTTTTAACAAACCATTTAAACAATTACTTTAAATTTGTAAAAGCAGTGGGAACTGCAGTTCAATGTCTTGAAATATAAAATAATGCACTTAGGGAAAAATAATCCCTTGGTAGAGTACAATATTGGGGGTACAGTGTTGGCCAAAACTAAAGAGGAAAAAGATTTGGGGATATTTATTTCAGATATTCTCTCAGATATTCTCTGAGGATCTGAAAAAGGAATTGTTGCTCTACATAAAGATGGCCTAGGCTATAAGAAGATTGCCAATACCCTTAAACTGAGCTGCAGCATGGTGGCCAATACCATACAGCGGTTTAACAGGACAGGTTCCACTCAGAACAGGCCTTGCCATGGTCGACCAAAGAAGTTGATTGCGTGTGCTCAGCATCATATCCAGAGGTTGTCTTTGGGAAATAGACATATGAGTGCTGCCAGCATTGCTGCAAAGGTTGAAGGGGTGGGGGGTCAGCCTGTCAGTGCTCAGACCATACGCCACACACTGCATCAAATTGGTCTGCATGGCTGTTGTCCCAGAAGGAAGCCTATTCTAAAGATGATGCACAAGAAAGCCCACAAACAGTTTGCCGAAGACAAGCAGACTAAGGCCATGGATTACTGGAACCATGTCCTGTGGTCTAATGAGACCAAGATAAACATATTTGGTTAAGATGGTGCCAAGCGTGTGTGGTGGCAACCAGGTGAGGAGTACAAAGACAAGTGTGTCTTGCCTGCAGTCAAGCATGGTGGTGGGAGTGTCATCGTCTGGGGCTGCATAAGTGCTGCCTGCACTGAGGAGCTACAGTTCATTGAGGGAACCATGAATGCCAACATGTACTGTGTCATACTGAAGCAGAGCATGATCCCCTCCCCTCAGAGACTGGGATGCAGGACAGTATTCCAACATGATAACAACCCCAAACACACCTCCAAGACGACAAGTGCCTTGCTAAAGAAGCCAAGGGTAAAGATGATGGACTGACCAAGCATGTCTCCAGACCTAAACCCTATTGAGCATCTGTGGGGCATCCTCAAACGGAAGGTGGAGGAGCCCAAGGTCTCTAACATCCACCACCTCTGTGATGTCGTCATGGAGGAGTGGAAGAGGACTTTGGGCCCAATTTGGGCATTTTCACTTAGGGGTATACTCACTTTTGTTGCCAGCGGTTTAGACATTAATGGCTGTGTGTTGAGTTATTTTGAGTGGACAGCAAATTTATACTGTTATACAAGCTGTACACTCACTACTTTACATTATAGCAAAGTGTAATTTCTTCAGTGTTGTCACATGAAAAAATAGAATAAAATATTTACAAAAATGTTAGGTGTGTACTCACTTTTGTGAGATACTGTATAAGAAGGGCAGTATGTTCAATATGAGCAAGGTCAAGCAAATAGGACATAAGCTTAAACTAGCAGGAGAAACATTCAAAACTAATCTTAGAAAGTATTATTTTACAGAAAGAGTAATTGATGCTTGAAATAGACTTCCAGTAGGGGTAGTGAGTCAGTCAAAGTGGTTGACCATCATCAAGTGCAACAAGTCATTGTGATTGGTAACTTATATTTAGGACGCCCCTCTCCCAGCCTGATCCATGTAAGGTACTTGTAACAGCCTCAGCCAGCACTACTCCACTGATCACGCCCCAGACATGTTTCACCAGTCTTAGTCATAGGTCTCGTCAGGGGGCATGGTCAATGAAGTAGCACTGGCTGAGGCTGTTACAAACAACTTACACGGGTCGGGCTGGGAAAGCGGCGTCCTGAATACTCGTTACCGGTACCCCTGGATGTGTGAGCTTAGATGTCAGCACCCCTACACCTGAGTGCCAGGGGGAGAGACACTTGCTTGGAGTAGTGCTACAAGATTTCACAGGTCATGGTGATTGGAGTGGATCTACATGGCAGGAGGCACTTGGTGGAGGCTAGATTTACATTAGGGATATACTGTATATAATTAAAGAGGTTTATTTACTTTATGTCAATGAGTAACAAGTACTTATGCTGTTTTTTTTTTTTAAATTCTAAAGATATGCTGGTCCTTCAAGAGAAAAAAATGGTGCAGGGTCCAACAAAAAATCACAAAAGACCCTTATCCAGGCACACAAAATGGGTGGCCAGGAAAGGAGGGACCTCAAGCAATAGCAAAGCATTCCCTTTACAATTTGGTGGTGACAAAGGCCTCATCCCCACACCCTGTCCCCCAAAAGGAATGTGGGAGTCTAGGGGGACTTATTGGAATTGGGAAACCCCTTTTAGAAGAAGTGGGTGCCCCCAGATTTCCCTACCCCCACATAAATTGGCATGTAGTACATAGTTCCATTCACAGAAACAAATTGAGAAGTTAAATGAAAACACACAGACTTGTAAAAATGTCCTTTATTAAAAAAAGAAAACAGTTATGTAGATACATGGCAATCATAATGATCCACCTGACAATGATGTAGACCAACCAACAACCCACTATGCCTGATGATGTTAACTTGCCAGTATACCCATCACAAACGATAGACTGACAAACAGATCCATGTAAACAAAAACAATGCTGGGTAACATCATTGACCAAAAATGGTTATGACCATATTTGGTCAATGGCATCACCCAGTATTAACCACTTGTTATTTACATTCATTAGCCAGGGATCTGTCATTTGTGCAAGCAATAGAAGCAAGTAAAGATTGCCAGGCCCACCAGGTCTACATTGTCGTGCAGTGGATCATTATGATTAATAAGGATCTGCATCACTGGACACTCTTCACCTGCTGGTACTCCCATTGCAAATGGCAAAGCTCCTCTGGCTTCTGTACGTAAACAAGATGGCAGGGATCCTGGGTGATGTCATTCACCAAATACGGACATGACAATGAAAGAGTAAAGGCAATCAGAGGAGGTCATTATTCTGCACACCCCTCCTATAATCACAGCGCCTGAGCCCGCAAACCCAGAAGTAATTTTCGGGAAAGATGTCGGCCCTGTCAGCTGTGTGCCATTGCCGATTCAGAGCATCATTCTAAGGTATTTAATAATGAGCTAGTATGTAATGCATACTAACTCATTATGCCTTTGTCTTGCAGGTTGTTGTTTTTTTTTTTTTTTTTTTGGAGGTTTACAACCTCTTTAAACTGCATAACGAGTTCCTTACTGTTAGAGTAGTAAGGATGTGGAACTCCCTTCCACATTTAGTGGTGTCAGTGGGTGTAGATAAATTTAAAAACTGTGACTGTAGATACATTTAAAAACTTTTAGATGTGTATCTTTGCAAACACAGCTTACTGGGCTATTGACATGGTAATGACATACTGTACACACACACACACTCGATGGACTAGTGTCCAATATATTACCCTTTATGTTGCGTATGTCCTGCGTAAAAACACGGGGGAAAAAATCTAAAGGATACTGAAAAAATAATAAAATAAACATAAGAAAAATAATTTTACGGGTACCAGCTGTATTTATACTGCATTACAGAAAACACGCTTACAGATGGAGTAACGCTTCAAAATCATGCTGTCCCAATCCCTTCATTTAAACCTTGCAAAACTTACTGTACATCCTGTATATAGCTATAGCCCCAGCCTGTATGTCTTTACTGAACAACACCGTAGACAGTATTGGCAATAATAATAAAACACCATCTATGGAGACACTGGTTTTATGTCTATTGATAAAGGGGAAACTGTGGTCTACATTTTTGTTTCAAAACAGGTATGAAAAGATCAGGGCTGGTTGATACCACAAAAACGCACTCCAGATCTGTTCCGGATGTGTTCCTGCATGCAAGTTTTTAGAGCATTTTTGATACTTTCCGGTGCGTTTTTCTTCTTTTTCCTATTTTTGTTTTACTATACTGGGGTCCGATGCGATTGTGATGCATCTTTGATGTGTTCCAGTGCATTCCAGAGCATTTTTTACGTGTTTTACAGCGTTCCAGTACAGTCCAGTGCAGGAAATATTATGCAGCATGCTTTTTTCCTGGATCCGGAATGCCCTGGAACTCACCGCACCGGTGTAAACTATGACATTGGAAACCATATAACCTCCTTTCCATGCATTTTTGATGCAAAAAAATGCACTGGACTGCATGTGGTGTGAGCTGGCCCTTAAAGTATAACTAAAGGCAAAACATTTTTTTTAGTTTTGGATTGAGGGGAGGTGGATCAGATCAGTTTTTATTGCTGTCTATGTCCTTGTTAGGGAGATTCCCCCTCTCTATTTGTCCTGTTTAACATTATTATTGAAAATGAAAGTAAAAGAAAATCCTAGATCTTGGGTTGTCCTCAGAAAAGTAATAGAGGTGAAATCTTCCAAGGCGGACACTAATTCTATTGACCTCAGTGTCCCCAACAAATTCTCTTAATTTTCAGTTTTTTCCACTCAATTCCTGTTTGGTTATGGGGCAGGAAGTGAAGGTAGATCTCCCCAATGGGATAAAGATGGCAAAAATAAACCTTACAGGGGTTATAACCCTCCCTTACTCTATCCAAAAAAAAAAAAAAAAGTTGTGCCTATAGTTCTACTTTAATGTAAATGAGGCTTGTGTAGGGGATTGTTAGGTCAAATTTAGATAACAGTCCCGCCTCTGTGGTTTCCTCTATATTGCAACGTAAATTTATAAAAAGGGATGTAAATATTAAATTGGCTGTTAACCCACTTTTATTAAATGCTCCTTTCCTCTCTGCACCATTATAATAATTGTCCCTGTGCCTGTGTGCTGTAAAAAAAACTGCCCGATTGTACCTATATGAGTGCGGCTCCGGGCGCTCAGCTGATTCCTCTCTTCTCTCTCAGCTCACAGCTGCAGTGGGCGGGGCCGAGCCCTCCCACTGACGTCAGCCGGGGAGGAGGGGGAGAGAGAACAGCACGACAATCAGCTGAGCGCCCGGAGCCACGCTCATATAGGTACAATCGGGCAGTTTTTTTACAGAACACAGGCACAGGGACAATTATTATAATGGTGCAGAGAGGATGGGAGCATTTAATAGCTAATATGAGCAGCAGGAATGGGGGGGGGGGGGTTCTACTGGTACGAGCAAAGACAGGCAGAGAGGGGAGGGGAGGGGGAGGAGGGGTAAGACACAGGAGACAGATAGTAGGCTGCGGATGATAGAATCATGCAAACTGACCACAGTGTCAGGGCTCAGCAGCCATGATTATCGTGGTCAGTTTTCAAAGCGGAGGGTATAGCCAGGCAGGATCAGCCAGGTATTTCAGGTGATATGGGGGTCCAAATGACACAGCACAAGCACCGTGCTGTTTAACATTCTTTAAGGGAACATGATCTTTATTTATTTTTTTGGGTTAACAAACGCTTTAATTATCCTTTTTATCAGCTGAACTAGGGGATTTAGTCCTGTGTGGAATACACACTTCTGTAAATTATATTATGCTTTGATTCGTTGGAGGCGACTATGGCCACTTCCATTTCCATACAGGCATAATTTGTAGCTGGAACCAGCCAATAATGTACTGTATATTTACTAATTGGGCCACCGTACTGCAAAAACATACCAGACAGGGTCTATGAGATGGAGATGCAGTTTCTAACAATGTGAAATACCCAAAATATACCCAAAATATATCAGGTAACCACAGACCATGTGACCATTGAGCTACCCTGCTCAAATAACACCCCTTATAATTTAACAAGCAATGGGGGTTATTTACGAATGCTGTTTTTTATTTTCCTTAAATGTCCCCCTCGGATCTACAGTGACTTTACTTCCAAGTGCACTTTCAGTGCAAAGTGGATTTTCCTTTTGTAAATAACCCCCAATGTGACTTTGTAGAAAATGCGATACGCAGTATAAATACAGAAAAATAAAATATAGTGTGCTCACAGCTAAAAGTATAGTGAGTAAACAGTCTGTATAAATGAATTGGTGATACCCTCGCGTTGTCAAAAAAATTATTGTAAAAATACCAACTGCTGCAGGCACTGCTCATCTGATCTGTGGCAGATAAGGAATAAAAATAAAAATCGAATAATGGTGCTGCACTGTTGATGTGTGTGACACACTTCTGATACAGTGCAAGTGTAATATAAAAAAAAAAAACATCAATAAATAAATATACAAATGTGGAGTTATTCTTGCAGTAAACTTGACGTGTACAAACATAATAAAACAAAATAAAAAAACTAAAAGTGAGTTAGCGTATAATGGTGACAACCTGATAAACATGTGCAAACACAGCAAAGTAAATGACATAAATGAGGTGCAGTAAACTCAGATGACCCATATAGCACTCAAAGTGCCTGAGTGAATACAACCAATTACAACAAAAAAATAAAGGCCCATAAATCAATCAACAGTTAATAGATGGGTGATGGATCCCTTCACCATAAGAGATAATAAGTGAGTGAGTGCCTGGCCAATCCAATGTGATAACGCCTCTGTGTGCACTAGCCTCTCACACTTACATCTGTAAGGTAACAGCATGAATATGAAGTTATTTTCAAATGCTCCAAACTGCCTCAGGGCATCCTCTGGGTGTCCTTCTCTGTTAATTCCGTCTGGTGACTCCCTATGGTAGATAACGAGTGATGAGTATCGTCATGCCCACGTGACTTTATCAAGGAAAAAGATCCCCTGATGAAGTCACGTGGGCGTGATGATATGCTTCAGGATTGAGCGATAGGCATAACCAAAGTGATACTGGAATGCGAGCTCACCGCTCGTGGAGTGTATGCTCGCCACTCGTATGCTTGTTACCTCCTTTTGTGAGTGTACCAGCTGTGTTTTTATCTCAATAAAATTTTAAAAACGATACCACACTACCTGGAACCTTTCTTCTACATATACCACAAACTTTAGAGGATATCAAGAGGGACCCCCATAGAGGAAGTACCATCTACCATAGGGAGTCACCAGACGGGATTGCCAGAGAAGGACACCCAGAGGATCCCCTGAGGCAGTTTGAAGCATTTGGAAATAACTTCATATTCATGCTGTTACCTTACCGCTGTAAGGTGAGAGGCTAGTGCACACAGAGGTGTTATCACATTGGATTGGCCAGGCACCTGCTACTCACTTTTTATCTCTTATGGTGAAGGGATCCATCCATTGATTGATTTATGGACCTTTATTGTTTTGTTGTAATTGGTTGTATTCATTCAGGCACTTTGAGTGTTATATGGGACATCTGAGTTTATTGCCCCTCATGTATGTAATTTACTTTGCTGTGTTTGCACATGTTTATCAGGTTGTCACCATTTTTTGTTTTTTGATTTAGTTTCATTATGTTTGTACACGTCAAGTTTACTGCAAGAATACCTCCAAGTGTGTATATTTATTCATTGATGTATATTTTTTAATATTACACTTGCACTTTATCAGAAGTGTGTCACACACCACACATCAACATCTCAGTACCATTATTCTATTTTTATTTTTATTCCTAAACAGTCTGTATAATTCTTAGAACCCTTTTTTTTTTCATTTCTAAAGCATTGGGAACCCAAAACTTAGCAAAGGGTTAATAGATGATGGCGGGACACGTAATACATAAGAGCTTTTTCTGAACTGCGGACAGCTGGACGATCGTACTTGAAACCAAACCTATAAAACACAGTTTAATGTTTCCCCTACAGCCAAGAAAATATTATTTCTACAAATGGATAAATGTAATGAGGCAAATGCACATAAGGAAAAAAAGCTTAAAGTAGCACTTGTAATAATGATTCCACTTCTTTAGTTCATCATTTTTCAATTGCAGTGAAAAGTGGTATCTTCAGGGCTAATAGGGAACTAATAGAAATGCTGCTGTATTCCAGCAATATTTTAAAGGCCAGATTCCATTTAGAATGTTGTATAGAGAAGAAGTTGGTCCCTGCATTAGTTATTTACTATGAATAAACTCCAGTCTCTAACATACTCTGTTTATTAAATAGGGGAGTGCAATGAGAGATGTACAAAGTGCAGTAACTCATAGCAACTGCATTTTGGTCTTCACCAGAGCCGTCAGAGCAATAAAAAGTGACAGAATAATGTTTTTTCTGGGCTACTGCATTTTGATCTTTGTCTTGTTATTTTGTCTACACACAATTGGGCTGATTTCCTAAAGAAGTTGAGAATCTTCACTCAAAAAATTGTGTAAATATTCAATTCAGTTAGCCAATCATATGAAAAGTATCGGCTATTACATTAGGGTGTGCACCCCCCAGCACAAACACGTTGATATGCGTGTATATCAGCAGTAGGGATGAGCCGAACACCCAGATACTGAGCGTGGGCTTGTATCTGGCATTAGTGACATTGGTGACATTGGTGTTTTTTTTGCTGTCATCCCCAGTGCCGAGCTAAGGCACTATAAAATGGGAGCAGCCAGTTTGGCATTGTTTTTATTATTGCTTTTAATAAACTGTATTACGCTATGGTTTCCAGCTACAGCTCCATTGGCACACCAGCAAGCCCACAGATATATATAAAACACTGCCCGATATGACCTTCTTTTTAATTAAAGGGGTCATGTCTAGGGATGAGCCGAACACCCCCGGGTTCGGTTCGAACCAGAACCTTCGAACGGACCGAAAGTTCGCGCGAATTTTCGAACCCTATACGTTATAATGGACGCGAACGTTCGAAATCAAAAGTGCTAATTACAACGGCCAATATGCATGTTAATGTCATAAAACAGGTTTGGGGACCCGGGTCCTGCCCCAGGGGACATATATCAATGCAAAAAGAACTTTTAAAAACTAACGTTTTTTCGGGAGCAGTCATTTTAATGATGCATAAAGTGAAAAAAAAAAAGTGAAATTTTCCTTTAAATATGGTACCTGGGGGGTGTCCAAAGTATGCCTGTGAAGTGGCATGTGTTTCCCGTGTTTAGAACTGTCCTTGCACAAAATGACATTTGTAAAGGAAAAAAAGAAGCCATTTAAAACCACTTGCGGCTTTAGGTTTGTTCTTAAGTAGAATCTGAACAGGTACATTATGAAGTGTAGCTCCATCCCAAAAAAATCTATTTTTAAGCTTTTTGGAGAACATAGGGAGGGGTTATCACCCCTGTAACATTTGCTGTCTTTGCACATCTGTTCAGAACATGTCACCTCACTTTCCGTCCCAATGACAAATGTTTTTGGAAAAAGTGGGGTTTTAATTGAAACAAGGATTGGTGATAAAGTATCAGTAGAGAGGAGATACCTTTTTCCCAAATTAAATCTAACAGGATAGAATTTCCCTTCCTAGGGGTAGATTTCCTCTCACTTCCTGTTTTCTCTTTCCATTTGCAAGTAGGAGTCGTTTGTAAGTTGGATGTTTGAAAGTAGGGGCCTGGCGTATATACTCTGCAGAAATTTGCCCTATTAGATGTTGGTGTAGCCACAAGACTGGTGGGCACAGGAATGGGCCCTACTGTGAGTTAATAGATCAAGATTTGTAATTGCATGCACCTGTTGAACAGGGCAGAAAAATTGGGGGTGGTGGTGGTGGACGGTGTTGCCACAAGACTGTAAGCTCTCACAGTTACTCTTGGTGGGCGCAGGAATGGGCCCTGCTGTGAGTTATTAGATCAAGATTTGTAATTGCAAGCACCTGATGAACAGGGCAGAAAAATTGGGCCTTTGGCGGTGGTGGTGGACGGTGTTGCCACAAGACTGTAGGCCCTCATAGTTACTCTTGGTGGGCGCAGGAATGGGCCCTGCTGTGAGTTATTAGATCAAGATTTGTAATTGCAAGCACCTGATGAACAGGGCAGTAAAATTGGGCCTTTGGCGGTGGTGGTGGACGGTGTTGCCACAAGACTGTAGGCCCTCATAGTTACTCTTGGTGGGCGCAGGAATGGGCCCTGCTGTGAACTATTAGATCAAGATTTGTAATTACCCGCCCCTGTTAAACAGGGGCTGAAAAATTGTGCCTTAGGCACTGGTGCTGGTGCCACAACACTGCAACCCCTCACAGATACTGTACTTGGAGCACAGCAGTCACACGTGTTGCAAAGCATTTTTTTTAAAAAATTGTAAGTACACGCCCCTGTTAAACAGGGGCTGAAAAATTGTGCCTTAGGCACTGGTGCTGGTGCCACAACACTGCAACCCCTCACAGATACTGTACTTGGAGCACAGCAGTCACACGTGTTGCGAAGCATTTTTTTAAAAAATTGTAATTACCCGCCCCTGTTAAACAGGGGCTGAAAAATTGTGCCTTAGGCACTGGTGCTGGTGCCACAACACTGCAACCCCTCACAGATACTGTACTTGGAGCACAGCAGTCACACGTGTTGCGAAGCATTTTTTTTTAAAAATATTAAGTACACGCCCCTGTTAAACAGGGGCTGAAAAATTGTGCCTTAGGCACTGGTGCTGGTGCCACAACACTGCAACCCCTCACAGATACTGTACTTGGAGCACAGCAGTCACACGTGTTGCGAAGCATTTTTTTAAAAAATTGTAATTACCCGCCCCTGTTAAACAGGGGCTGAAAAATTGTGCCTTAGGCACTGGTGCTGGTGCCACAACACTGCAACCCCTCACAGATACTGTACTTGGAGCACAGCAGTCACACGTGTTGCAAAGCATTTTTTTAAAAAATTGTAAGTACACGCCCCTGTTAAACAGGGGCTGAAAAATTGTGCCTTAGGCACTGGTGCTGGTGCCACAACACTGCAACCCCTCACAGATACTGTACTTGGAGCACAGCAGTCACACGTGTTGCAAAGCATTTTTTTATAAAAATTGTATGTACACGCCCCTGTTAAACAGGGGCTGAAAAATTGTGCCTTAGGCACTGGTGTGGTGGCATGGATCATTGAGGAGGAGGAAGAGGATAGTCAGTGAACATAAGAGGACAGTCACTCAGCATCAGCATAGGCAGTCTTGAAGGGATGTGACATTAAAAATTATTCGGTTATATCCGCCTCAGGTGCCTGGTAGCTGGTGGTGATCCAAGACTGATTCATTTTGATGAAGGTCAGTCGATCAACCGAGGCGGTGGACAGGCGCACCCTATGATCAGTGACAAATCCTCCAGCAGCACTGAATGTGCGTTCGGAAAGAACGCTGGAGGCAGGACAGGCCAGTAGCTCAATTGCATACTGTGCAAGCTCTGGCCAGTGATCCATCCTCAGGACCCAGTAAGCCAGAGGATTTTCGGTGGGAAAGGTGTCCAAGTCTGACCTTGCCCCAAGGTATTCCTGCACCATGTATATCAGACGCTGGCGATGGTTGCTGGAACCGATCATACCTTGGGGCTGCGGACTAAAAAATTGTCTGAACGCATCGGTCAGACGTCCACCTTCCCCACCGCTCCTTCTGCTACTGACCGAAGCCTCAGCAACTCGTCGCCCAGGACCAGGAGTTTGTAACCTCCCAGTTTCTGGGAACGCGTTGCACAGACCTTTCTGCAAGGCCTCCCTGAGATGTCTCATCCTCTGCTCCCTCTGCGACGGCAAGATAAGGTCCGCAACCTTACCCTTGTACCGCGGATCAAGGAGAGTGGCCAGCCAGTAATGGTCCCTCTCCTTGATCCGAAGAACACGAGGATCCTTCCGCAGGCTTTGCAGGATCAGGGAGGCCATGCAGCGTAGGTTAGCTGAGGCATTCGGTCCGGAGTCTTCTGGGTCACTGAGGATGACATGATCGCCAGCCACCTCCTCCCAGCCACGTACAAGTCCACTGGTTTGTTGGGACTGTACATCATCCCTAAAAGACTGCTGCTGCTGATGCTGAGTGCCAGGCTCCACCTCCATGCTCACACAATCCTCCTCCTCCTCCTCCTCATCCTCTTCCTGTGTGATGGGTGGGACAGAAGGAACACTGTCCGGATAAAGGGGGCCTTGAGAGGCAAGGAAGTCCTCCTCTTCCTGCCTCTGTTCTGCCTCAAGTGCCCTGTCCATTATCCCACGCAGCGTATGCTCCAACAGGTGGACAAGAGGGACAGTGTCACTGATGCATGCACTGTCACTGCTCACCATCCTCGTGGCCTCCTCAAATGGTGAGAGGACAGTGCATGCATCCCTGATCATGCTCCACTGACGTGGGGAAAAAAAAACCAAGCTCCCCTGACCCTGTCCTGGTGCCGTAGTCGCAAAGGTACTCATTGATGGCCCTCTGCTGCGTGTGCAGTCGCTGCAGCATGGCCAACGTTGAGTTCCACCTGGTGGGCATGTCACATATTAGGCGGTTCTTGGGCAGGTTCAGCTCCTTTTGCAGCTCAGTCAGCCGAGCACTGGCATTATAAGATCGGCGGAAATGCACACAGACTTTCCTGGCCTGCCTCAGGACATCCTGTAAGCCTGGGAACCTGCCCAAGAACCGCTGCACCACCAGGTTGAGGACGTGAGCCATGCAGGGCACATGGGTGAGCTGCCCCTGTCGCAGGGCGGAGAGGAGGTTGGTGCCATTGTCAGAAACGACCATTCCTGGCTTAAGCTGACGTGGCGTCAACCACCTCTCGGCCTGCCCCTGCAGAGCTGCCAGAACCTCTGGCCCAGTGTGGCTCCTGTCCCCCAAACACACCAGCGCAAGCACGGCATGGCATCTTTTTGCCTGCGTACTTGCGTAGCCCCTTGTACGCCTACGGAGCACCGCTGGTTCCAAGGACAGAGCACTGGAGGAAGAAGAAGAGGAGGGGGTGGAGGAGAGAGGTGTGTCACAACCAGTAGCAGTAGTAGCGTTTTGGAGGCGTGGTGGCGGAACAACCTCCAACACTACTGCACCTTGTCCTGCATCCCTCCCAGCTGCCAATAGAGTGACCCAATGGGCCGTGAAAGAAAGGTAACGTCCCTGTCCATGCCTGCTGGACCATGAGTCAGCGGTAATATGCACCTTACCGCTGACCGCCCTGTCCAGCGAGGCATGGACATTGCCTTCCACATGCCGGTAGAGAGACGGAATCGCCTTCCGTGAGAAAAAGTGGCGTTTGGGAACCTGCCACTGAGGAACCGCACATTGAACAAACTCACGGAAGGGGGCCGAGTCTACCAACTGAAAAGGCAGCAGTTGAAGTGCTAGCAATTTAGCCAAGCTAGCATTCAACCGCTGGGCATGTGGATGGCTGGGAGTGTACTTCTTTCTACGGTCCAGCAGCTGGGGCAGGGAAATTTGCCTGCTGCAATCAGACGTCGGTGTACTGCAAGTACTTGGTTGTGACACACCTAATTCTACACCTTCAGTCCTCTCAGAGCAGCTTTCAGAGAGGACTGAAGGTGTAGTGGGGATGGAGATCCCAGCTGATGAGGAGCAAGGAGAGGTCCGCTTAGTTCTTTGGTGTGGGTCTTTTATGTGTGCCTGCCAACGAGCTGCATGGCAGGTCGACATATGTCTGGTCATGCTTGTGGTGCCCAAGCGGCTGATGTTTTGGCCACGCGAGATACGCTTGAGACAAATATTGCAAATAGCAGTGGTGCGATCTGATGCACTCGTCTCAAAAAAGGCCCACACCAAAGAACTTTTCTGATAACGTGCAGAGGCAGCGCCCTGCACAGGCGGAGCTCTGCGGTGTTGTACAGTTGCTGTGCTGGCCTCTACCTGGCCTCCAGGGGGCATCCTGCCTCGTTGGACATGTGACGCCGCATCCTCCTCCTCCTCGTCCTCCTCCTCATCCTCTCTCCCTTCAGGCACCCACGTGGAGTCAGTGACCTCATCATCCCCTCCCTCTTCACCACTAGAGCAAACCTGGCAGTAAGCTGCAGCTGGTGGAACAGTACTGCCAGATTCCTCAAGCTGGGTATCATCATCCGAGCCTTCGAATCGTTGGGCATCCTCCTGGAGCATGTACCCAACACTGTGCTCAAAGAGTTCGGGGGACTCCTCAGGAGGACATGGTGGGTCTAGGAAAGGGGTGGCTGATGATGCCATTGAGTACGCGTTGGCAGCTGCTCTGTCAGTACCCTGGGCCTGGGTGAGAGAGGATGAGGAGGATGAGGAGGGCTTGGTCATCCATTCTACCAAGCCTTCAGCATGATGCGGCTCCACATGTCCAGCTGCCGAAAACAAAGACGCGCGTGTCCCATGGTCACGTGCTGATGACGATGCACGACCACGTCCACGGCCACGTCCACTAGAAACAGAGCCTGCCTGCCCTGTGTTCTTGGCTCTGCACGCTCTGCCTCCCCTTGGCGGTCTTCCAGCCATTGTAGTCGGTAGTCCTGTGGGTGCTGCTGAGAAGAAAATATAGGAGCTCTGTGTGATGCCACTAACACACTAGAAGTCCTGTGGGTGCTGCTGAGAAGACAATATAGGAGCTCTGTGTGATGCCACTAACACACTAGAAGTCCTATGGGTGCTTCTGCAAAGAAAATAGAGGAGCTCTGTGTGATGCCACTAACACACTAGAAGTCCTATGGGTGCTTCTGCAAAGAAAATAGAGGAGCTCTGTGTGATGCCACTAACACACTAGAAGTCCTGTGGGTGCTGCTGAGAAGACAATATAGGAGCTCTGTGTGATGCCACTAACACACTAGAAGTCCTATGGGTGCTTCTGCAAAGAAAATAGAGGAGCTCTGTGTGATGCCACTAACACACTAGAAGTCCTGTGGGTGCTGCTGAGAAGACAATATAGGAGCTCTGTGTGATGCCACTAACACACTAGAAGTCCTATGGGTGCTTCTGCAAAGAAAATAGAGGAGCTCTGTGTGATGCCACTAACACACTAGAAGTCCTGTGGGTGCTGCTGAGAACACAATATAGGAGCTCTGTGTGATGCCACTAACACACTAGAAGTCCTATGGGTGCTTCTGCAAAGAAAATAGAGGAGCTCTGTGTGATGCCACTAACACACTAGAAGTCCTGTGGGTGCTGCTGAGAAGACAATATAGGAGCTCTGTGTGATGCCACTAACACACTAGAAGTCCTATGGGTGCTTCTGCAAAGAAAATAAAGGATCTCTGTGTGATGGGACTAACACACTTCAAGTCCTATAGGTGCTTCTGGGAACAAAATATAGGTCTGTGTGATGGGACTAACCCACTTCAAGTCCTATAGGTGCTTCTGGGAACAAAATATAGGATCTCTGTGTGATGGGACTAACACACTTCAAGTCCTATGGTGCTTCTGGGAACAAAATATAGGTCTGTGTGGTGGGACTAACACACTTCAAGTCCTATAGGTGCTTCTGGGAACAAAATGTAGGTCTGTGTGATGGGACTAACACACTTCAAGTCCTATAGGTGCTTCTGGGAACAAAATATAGGTCTGTGTGATGGGACTAACACACTTCAAGTCCTATAGGTGCTTCTGGGAACAAAATATATGGGATCTCTGTGTGATGGGACTAACACACTTCAAGTCCTATGGGTGCTTCTGGGAAGAAAATATAGGTCTGTGTGATGGGACTAACACACTTCAAGTCCTATAGGTGCTTCTGGGAACAAAATATATGATCTCTGTGTGATGGGACTAACACACTTCAAGTCCTATGGGTGCTTCTGGGAAGAAAATATAGGTCTGTGTGATGGGACTAACACACTTCAAGTCCTATAGGTGCTTCTGGGAACAAAATATATGATCTCTGTGTGATGGGACTAACACACTTCAAGTCCTATAGGTGCTTCTGGGAAGAAAATGTAGGTCTGTGTGATGGGACTAACACACTTCAAGTCCTATAGGTGCTTCTGGGAAGAAAATATAGGTCTGTGTGATGGGACTAACACACTTCAAGTCCTATAGGTGCTTCTGGGAACAAAATATATGATCTCTGTGTGATGGGACTAACACACTTCAAGTCCTATAGGTGCTTCTGGGAAGAAAATGTAGGTCTGTGTGATGGGACTAACACACTTCAAGTCCTATAGGTGCTTCTGGGAAGAAAATATAGGTCTGTGTGATGGGACTAACACACTTCAAGTCCTATAGGTGCTTCTGGGAACAAAATATATGATCTCTGTGTGATGGGACTAACACACTTCAAGTCCTATAGGTGCTTCTGGGAAGAAAATGTAGGTCTGTGTGATGGGACTAACACACTTCAAGTCCAATAGGTGCTTCTGGAAACAAAATATAGGTCTGTGTGATGGGACTAACACACTTCAAGTCCTATAGGTGCTTCTGGGAACAAAATATAGGATCTCTGTGTGAAGGGACTAACACACTTCAAGTCCTATGGGTGCTTCTGGGAAGAAAATATAGGTCTGTGTGATGGGACTAACACACTTCAAGTCCTATAGGTGCTTCTGGGAACAAAATATATGATCTCTGTGTGATGGGACTAACACACTTCAAGTCCTATGGGTGCTTCTGGGAAGAAAATATAGGTCTGTGTGATGGGACTAACACACTTCAAGTCCTATAGGTGCTTCTGGGAACAAAATATATGATCTCTGTGTGATGGGACTAACACACTTCAAGTCCTATAGGTGCTTCTGGGAAGAAAATGTAGGTCTGTGTGATGGGACTAACACACTTCAAGTCCTATAGGTGCTTCTGGGAAGAAAATGTAGGTCTGTGTGATGGGACTAACACACTTCAAGTCCTATAGGTGCTTCTGGGAACAAAATATATGATCTCTGTGTGATGGGACTAACACACTTCAAGTCCTATAGGTGCTTCTGGGAAGAAAATGTAGGTCTGTGTGATGGGACTAACACACTTCAAGTCCTATAGGTGCTTCTGGGAAGAAAATATAGGTCTGTGTGATGGGACTAACACACTTCAAGTCCTATAGGTGCTTCTGGGAACAAAATATATGATCTCTGTGTGATGGGACTAACACACTTCAAGTCCTATAGGTGCTTCTGGGAAGAAAATGTAGGTCTGTGTGATGGGACTAACACACTTCAAGTCCTATAGGTGCTTCTGGGAAGAAAATATAGGTCTGTGTGATGGGACTAACACACTTCAAGTCCTATAGGTGCTTCTGGGAACAAAATATATGATCTCTGTGTGATGGGACTAACACACTTCAAGTCCTATAGGTGCTTCTGGGAAGAAAATGTAGGTCTGTGTGATGGGACTAACACACTTCAAGTCCTATGGGTGCTTCTGGGAAGAAAATATAGGTCTGTGTGATGGGACTAACACACTTCAAGTCCTATAGGTGCTTCTGGGAACAAAATATATGATCTCTGTGTGATGGGACTAACACACTTCAAGTCCTATGGGTGCTTCTGGGAAGAAAATATAGGTCTGTGTGATGGGACTAACACACTTCAAGTCCTATAGGTGCTTCTGGGAACAAAATATATGATCTCTGTGTGATGGGACTAACACACTTCAAGTCCTATAGGTGCTTCTGGGAAGAAAATGTAGGTCTGTGTGATGGGACTAACACACTTCAAGTCCTATAGGTGCTTCTGGGAAGAAAATGTAGGTCTGTGTGATGGGACTAACACACTTCAAGTCCTATGGGTGCTTCTGGGAAGAAAATATAGGTCTGTGTGATGGGACTAACACACTTCAAGTCCTATAGGTGCTTCTGGGAACAAAATATATGATCTCTGTGTGATGGGACTAACACACTTCAAGTCCTATAGGTGCTTCTGGGAAGAAAATGTAGGTCTGTGTGATGGGACTAACACACTTCAAGTCCTATAGGTGCTTCTGGGAACAAAATATAGGTCTGTGTGATGGGACTAACACACTTCAAGTCCTATAGGTGCTTCTGGGAACAAAATATAGGATCTCTGTGTGATGGGACTAACACACTTCAAGTCCTATAGGTGCTTCTGGGAACAAAATATATGATCTCTGTGTGATGGGACTAACACACTTCAAGTCCTATGGGTGCTTCTGGGAAGAAAATATAGGTCTGTGTGATGGGACTAACACACTTCAAGTCCTATAGGTGCTTCTGGGAACAAAATATAGGTCTGTGTGATGGGACTAACATACTTCAAGTCCTATAGGTGCTTCTGGGAACAAAATATATGATCTCTGTGTGATGGGACTAACACACTTCAAGTCCTATAGGTGCTTCTGGGAAGAAAATGTAGGTCTGTGTGATGGGACTAACACACTTCAAGTCCTATAGGTGCTTCTGGGAACAAAATATAGGTCTGTGTGATGGGACTAACACACTTCAAGTCCTATAGGTGCTTCTGGGAACAAAATATATGATCTCTGTGTGATGGGACTAACACACTTCAAGTCCTATAGGTGCTTCTGGGAACAAAATATAGGATCTCTGTGTGATGGGACTAACACACTTCAAGTCCTATGGGTGCTTCTGGGAACAAAATATAGGTCTGTGTGATGGGACTAACACACTTCAAGTCCTATAGGTGCTTCTGGGAAGAAAATGTAGGTCTGTGTGATGGGACTAACACACTTCAAGTCCTATAGGTGCTTCTGGGAACAAAATATATGATCTCTGTGTGATGGGACTAACACACTTCAAGTCCTATAGGTGCTTCTGGGAAGAAAATGTAGGTCTGTGTGATGGGACTAACACACTTCAAGTCCTATAGGTGCTTCTGGGAACAATATATAGGTCTGTGTGATGGGACTAACACACTTCAAGTCCTATAGGTGCTTCTGGGAACAAAATATATGATCTCTGTGTGATGGGACTAACACACTTCAAGTCCTATAGGTGCTTCTGGGAAGAAAATGTAGGTCTGTGTGATGGGACTAACACACTTCAAGTCCTATAGGTGCTTCTGGGAACAAAATATAGGTCTGTGTGATGGGACTAACACACTTCAAGTCCTATAGGTGCTTCTGGGAACAAAATATATGATCTCTGTGTGATGGGACTAACACACTTCAAGTCCTATAGGTGCTTCTGGGAACAAAATATAGGATCTCTGTGTGATGGGACTAACACACTTCAAGTCCTATGGGTGCTTCTGGGAACAAAATATAGGTCTGTGTGATGGGACTAACACACTTCAAGTCCTATAGGTGCTTCTGGGAAGAAAATGTAGGTCTGTGTGATGGGACTAACACACTTCAAGTCCTATAGGTGCTTCTGGGAACAAAATATAGGATCTCTGTGTGATGGGACTAACACACTTCAAGTCCTATGGGTGCTTCTGGGAACAAAATATAGGTCTGTGTGATGGGACTAACACACTTCAAGTCCTATAGGTGCTTCTGGGAACAAAATATATGATCTCTGTGTGATGGGACTAACACACTTCAAGTCCTATGGGTGCTTCTGGGAAGAAAATATAGGTCTGTGTGATGGGACTAACACACTTCAAGTCCTATAGGTGCTTCTGGGAACAAAATATATGATCTCTGTGTGATGGGACTAACACACTTCAAGTCCTATAGGTGCTTCTGGGAAGAAAATGTAGGTCTGTGTGATGGGACTAACACACTTCAAGTCCTATAGGTGCTTCTGGGAAGAAAATATAGGTCTGTGTGATGGGACTAACACACTTCAAGTCCTATAGGTGCTTCTGGGAAGAAAATGTAGGTCTGTGTGATGGGACTAACACACTTCAAGTCCTATAGGTGCTTCTGGGAACAAAATATAGGTCTGTGTGATGTGACTAACACACTTCAAGTCCTATAGGTGCTTCTGGGAAGAAAATATATGATCTCTGTGTGATGGGACTAACACACTTCAAGTCCTATAGGTGCTTCTGGGAAGAAAATATAGGTCTGTGTGATGGGACTAACACACTTCAAGTCCTATAGGTGCCTCTGGGAACAAAATATATGATCTCTGTGTGATGGGACTAACACACTACAAGTCCTATAGGTGCTTCTGGGAAGAAAATGTAGGTCTGTGTGATGGGACTAACACACTTCAAGTCCTATAGGTGCTTCTGGGAACAAAATATAGGAGCTCTGCCTGCCTGCCACGAACACACTACAAGTCCTATAGGTGCTTCTGGGAACAAAATATAGGAGCTCTGCCTGCCTGCCACGAACACACTACAAGTCCTATAGGTGCTTCTGGGAACAAAATACAGGAGCTCTGTTTGCTGCCAGTGCCTGCCTGCCACGAACACACTACAAGCCCCTCTTTCTAAATCAATCCTTCTAAATGAATCTATCTAACTCAATCTCTCTAAGTGAATCTATCTAACTAAATCCAGCAGAGTGACACAGAACGATCCTGCTCTATCTACGCCGGAACAGCATGTGACCGGCGCAGACGGCGTGGCGGCCTTTTATAAGAGGGGGCGTGTACTAAAGCCCCTGAGCTGTAATTGGCTACAGGCGTCCTGCCTGTAGCCAATTATGGCTCTTCGAGTTTCCGGCGCTGTGATTGGCCAAGCATGCGGGGTCACAGTGCATGCTTGGCCAATCATCAGCCAGCAATGCACTGCGCCGGCCGCGCCGGCCGCAATGCATTGCGGGGCCGCGCGCCTCACACGAACGTGATGCGAGCGGCCAAAATAGTTCTGGGCTCGCCGAGCGAGCGAACACCCGGTGCTCGATGCGAACATGGGTTCGCATCGAGCACCGGGCCCATCCCTAATCAGCAGAGCAGAGGACGGTGTCATTTGAGTAAAGAATGGTGTCAGTAGGGCAGTGGATGGTGTCATCATTTTACTTTTATTATTTTTTTAATTCTTTTTTACAATATTTTTCATTATTTTTTTAGGAGCCCAGCTATGGGGCTTTAGTAAAATAATAAGGGTCTAAAGAGACCCCTTATGTCTCACTTTTGAGAAAGAGTAAGAAACTGAGGATAGAGATTCCCCAGTCCCTTTCTTTGCAGCCGGCAGTAAACATAGTTGACTATGCTTCAGTGATAGGTACAGATCACTGTCAGCTCTATGGGGAACCAGGTCTAAATGGACTCCACCGTACATTTACATCAGTCTACCTCAAATCTGGTCCACAAAAATGGAAAAGGACGCAGACCTGGACAAACCCAGCGTTAGGGACACATGTCCATTTACATCCGCCTGTCCATAGGGCTTCATGAACCTTCCTATCGGGTCTGCTGGAAAAATTGACAGGCGGGCCTGATTAAAATGTGTATGAAAGGGGCCCTACTGTTTGTTTACTTTAAGGCCGGGTTCACACCATTGCGAATTGGATCTGGGATCCCCACATCCAATTCGTAATAGCAGGATATTTTGACTGGCTCTCTATGAAGCCGGTTCACATATCTCAGCAGAAAGTCCAAAGCGTCTTGTAGAAAAACACTGCGTGTCATTTGGTCCGTTTTAGGTCCTGAATTCGGACCTGAAACAGTGAACCAGGACGCACCAGACCCCTGCTGTGAGCTGCATGCGGCTCATATGTGAACCGAGCCTAAAAGTCAACCACAGCCTAGCGGTAGTAGAAAAGTCTGCCTGCTAACACCAGTCTGCAGAATGGGAACCTTGCTCTCTGTGGGGAAGCAGAGATCTCTTTGCAGAGGTCCCACTTGTCCCCCCCCCCCCCCCCCCCCGAGTCAGAGCTAGAGCACTCCAATCAGCAAGAAGCATGAGCTTTGCTATAATTCTGATTTAATAGGGGGCATGTAGGACATGTGTAATAAGACCATTGATCCCCCCCCCCCCGCAAGGGGAGGGGTGGTAGACAGGCATTTCAGCTCAGGCTGTGGCTGCTGTAGTAAGAAAAATGAACTGGAGGACACTGAACACATTTTGTTTTGACCTATTTGGAATGTATTTTGCAGATTTAAACTGAAGTTTCATTTGGGCTTTACATGCTGGAGGAATGCTTTGCTGTGTGGAATTATCTGTTACTTCATAAACAATTGGGCAGCTATACTATGCACACTCATTCTCCTTGCTGAAAGCCTCATACCAAAGACTACCTGTGCCAGGCTCAAGTACTGAGAGGAAATGTATTCAATCAGATGTAGAGAACAGTTACCTACCCATTTCATAGGTAGCAAACCATAAAGCAAATATTTAATTTATTCAAGCAGATTCTATATAAACAAATCAGTTACTGTATAAAAAAAATGAAATGAACCTCTATTTCCCTTTTATTGCGAGTAGAGATGAGTGGCGTGTTTTCACTTAATGACTAATTTTGCTAAAATTAGCAGTCATATTCCCTATGCTGTTTAAGCAAAATTTGCCTGAAAAACTTATTTAAATGTATTTATTAATGTATTTATGTGTTTAGCGCCGACACTTTTTCTAAGTGTGCGCTATTCTGTAAATTTATTTTTTTCCAGAACTGTAACTGAGTTCTGGGGGTTAATTGTTCTAGGTTTTTACTTTGGCATCAGTTTGGCTGGGCTGTACTAGAGTTCTGCCTGGTCATAGGTGAGGTGAGCACCTGTGACAGGCTGAGAACGCAGTCTGGTTGGACGTGTTAGGTACCAATCTTTCTCTGAGCCAATCAGTGGGCGTGTCTGGCCCCCTGTGTATTCCGGGAAGGGGTATTTAAGATGTTGAGGTCACGTGTTCAGAGTTCGGCTTGCTCTTTGATTCCTGGTTCTGGTCCGGACCAACCCTGCGAAGAAGTGTCTGCTGCTCCCATAAGCCTGGTCACCCTGACCAGCCCCAGAGGCCCTCATGGTCTGGGGTCTGGGGTGGGGATCCATACGTTTCCGAGCCTCGGAACTGGCTAGTTCGAGGTGCAGTAACTGAAGGAGGATTCTGAAGTGTCCCGGTTTCCTCTCAGGATTGGAGAGGCACAGCAACTCATACAAGCGACCAGGGGAGGACTCTTCGGAGGAGGGCCATGAAGCTGGCTGCTTGGTAAGAGCCTGGGAGCTGAGATGTATGGACACTAGTGAATCCTCATTTCCTACGGTATCGCCACAACGGCTAAAAGATACAGGTACCATAGGAAAAGTTCCTAACCCATCCTTCGGTTACAACCTAGTCTGTAGCAGAGACTTTCACATTGTTCACTTGAAGTTTCACAACCTAGTCTGTGGCAGAGACTTTGCTAATTCCGAATCACTTGTTGGCTGCTAGATCTACAGACAGGGGTTTATCCAACAGTGAAGTGTCCAGTTGCGAGTGGCTACTCTCTGGGCTAGCTAAAGAGATATTTATTTGATGTCAGCAGTTCTGAAGTGCCTGAGCTTTATCACCCATGCCCTCTATTCCCAACTGAGAGACTGTGTTATGTTTAAAAGTTTTTTTTGCAAATAAAAAATCCTCAAAGGGACTTTGAGTGTCAGTCTCAGCAAGTACTAGGTACTAACCCGGGGAACCCCTAGACAATGAACAACGAGCTACAAGGAGGAGGTAATCGGTAAGCCCAGAAAATCCTTAGCCTCCCCTTAGTGGGTATTGGCGTTACATGTGTGTATATATATATATATATATATATATATATATATATATATATATATATATATATATATATATATATATTTTTTTTTTTTTTTTTTTTTTTTTTTTTTTTTTTTTTTTTTTTTTTTTGGGGGGGGGGGTGTATTTAACATAGTTTATTTCTTGTAGTTTTGTTTGTATTTCTATTTTCTCTGCATGTGTGTGTATACTTATTTGATCATTATTTGATTATTTTTGATCAATTATTTCATTATTTGTGGTCACTGTAATTTTTTTCTTTATGTGAAAACAATTCATAATAATGAGGGGCTATATGTTGGTTCAAAAACAGGTTAAGGATAGTTAAAAGGAGTTTTTTTCTTAGCCCCCAGGAGCCATTTTAAGGCAGTTGAATCTTTAAAAAAAATCACCAAAAATACAGAATTGATTCCCGGTTTTGCTCATCCCCAATTCTGAGAATTGGAAGCATCTGTGGCAATTCGCTGATCAGTTTACAATTGATGTGCAAGTTTGCAGCTGGAGTACTGACTGTAAGAAAGATCCACTGTTTAATTTATACCTGTGCTGCTGCTAAACTTAGTTTGTTGCCTGGAACACAGAAAGACAAAATGTTGTTGGAGGTGAACATTGTAACGGTATTGAGGTCTGACGACGCCAAACTGAGTGGCGAGAAGTCAGCCTGCACACTGTGTCGTCCTCATTTTTCCAATATGTGCAAGTCTGCAACAAACCATTTGGATGTAAATCTGATGTTTGTGCTTCAGCAAGGGAGGGAAACTTAACAAATTAATAACAAACCAAAGGCAAAATGTAACACCTCTGCACTAGAACACAGCCAGCTCAAACAGATCAAACTGAAAGAACAGTACTGGGCAGAGTCTGCACAACCTCAGAGAACTTCAAATTAAAATTTGTTGTAAAATTGCCATGTCATAAGACGCTTTAATGTAGCTGATCATAATTGGGGGCCTAAAGCTCCAGAGATTAGTAAATGGCTGTCAATCATTTGGAAGCAATACTTATTTCAAGTCTGGCTCACATGACCTGAAACTCTACACATAAACCTCATGATAAATTACATACCAGGCACCCCTATATCACAAGTTGCAGAAAGCTGATGGGTGACACTATATCTTCTAAGCAGATAAGACATATTGTCAATATCATGTATGATATCTAGCAAATCTTGATTTCATTCTATTCAACAGTGCAATGGTTGTCAGATTGCAAACATGGTTATCTTAACCACTTGACCTCCGAAAGATTTACCCTCCTTCATGACAAGGCCATTTTTTGTGATACGGCACTGTTACTTTAACTGAAAATCGCGTATTTATACTACGCTGTACCCAGATAAATGTATGATATTTTTTCTGACAGATAGAGCTTTCTTTTGATGGTATTTGATCACCTCTGCATTTTTTTATTTTTTATTGCTATGAACAAAAAAAAAAAATATTTGGAAAAAAAACTATATTTTTTACTTTCTGCTGTAAAACATATCCAATAAAATAAAAATAAAATCTAATTTCTTCATAAATTTAGACCACAATGTATTCTGCTACATGTTTTTGGTACAAAAAACAAACAATAATGCCGTGTACACACGGCCGGAATTTCCGATGGAAACAGTCCGATGGGAGCTTTTCATCAAATTTTCCGACCGTGTGTATGCCCATCGGTCTTTTTCTGTCTGCATTTCCGACGGACTTTAGATTGATAGATTGATAGATTAGATTGATAGCCTGTTCTTAATTTTTCCGACGTAAAAACTTTCTATCGGAAATTCCGATCATGTGTATGCAATTCCGACACGCAAAATTCCGACGCATGCTCGGAAACAATTCAACGCATGCTCGGAAGCATTAAACTTCCCTTTTATAGTGCCGTAGAACGTGTTGTATGTCGCGGTGTTATTGACCATTGGAATTTGGTGTGACCGTGTGTAGGCAAGACAGTTTGAACGGAATTCCCTCGGCACTCCGATAGGAAAACCATCAGAGCTTTTTCCAACGAGAAGTCCGATCGTGTGTACGCAGCATAAGAGTATATTGACTGGTTTATACCATCTAAAAACGATGGTATGTATTTATCAAATGTTTATTTTTGTATTCGGAGAGCTTGTGACCCCCCGGTCACAGCTCTCCATCTTCCCAGTGATCACACTCACAGCCAATGGCTCCACCTCTCTGGGAGGACGGAGAGCTGTGACCAGGGGGGACCTCCCCGAAGAGGATGCTGGAGTTGTGCCCGGGACCTGCCGACCAATCAACCGGGCTATAGAGAGCTGCGTGTTCCCGGACAGAGCGGAGGATGGCGGTCAGAGTATGCAAAGATTTGGTAGCAGTTTAAAGTAGGGCTGGGGAAAAAATCGATTTAAATCTTGAATCGAGTTGAGAGGTCAAATCGATTCAAAATTTCAGCAAATCGATTTTTTTTTATTATATATTTTTTTTTTTTCATCAGGACCAGTGCTGACACCGCGCCAGTCCTGAGGTGCTGCGGGCCGGAGTTTCTTAGGCAAGGCCACGGCCTCGCCTAAAAAATCCTGCTCGCAGCTCCTCAGGACCGGCGCGGTGTCCATCAAAAAAAAAACTTGATTCGAATCTTGAATCAAGTTTTTTTTTTTTAAAAATCGCAGATTTTTTTTTTTTTTTAAATCGCCCAGCTCCAGTTTAAAGTCTGATGTTTTGAAGTCCGGATGCTGGTTTACCCTATGGGTTTCAGGAAGGCGTGAATATACCAGGAAGCGGATCCTGGAATGATATATTTGAACGGTGGATATTCCTCTATAATTTGAGCCTGGATATTCACTGGTTTGAGGTGAGAGTTCTGAAAGCACACATAACAGTTGTGTGAAGGTACAAAATCTGGAAAAGCAAGCTGGAAAATCTCTGTGCAGGGTGAGGCTGATTGTTCCATCCTCACATTCCGATGGTAGCAGTGGGATTTGAGACTGCCGCCGTTACAGGCATGACTATCTTCTGCAGACCAAAACATTGTACAGCATCACTATTCTGCTAAAACCTATATCCAGATATAAGATGAATGGCACAGGTAAACAGCTATCATCATTATATAATAATGTCTGCATTTTACCTGTATTCCAACTCTAATTATACCCAGACATGGATAGCATGTATTTTGTAAAGTCATATGTACTAGTCTGTATTATATAATATAGAAAAACAGATAAAAAAAATACACACCTTGAAGATATGTTACATTCAAACATGAGAATTTTGGATTGTCTGCAAATATTCTTTAATTTGGGTTGACTTGACCTTTAGAATCTTTAATAAATTAGCACCAACACCATCAGAAAAAGTCCTTAGTAATTTTCAATAACATAAACATGTCTCAGTTTAATGTGTAAACATGGAAAACACATCATTCTGCTTCATTTACTCTAGTAGGGCTAAGTAGATCGTACCAGGGGCAATCATGTACGTTCTACTTGCTATGATGGGTTGCAAAACATATGTCATGGCTAATTTTGTCATGATATGCTCCATTTCATCTTTGACTTTACTTTATATCAAGGATTAGAATTTTCCATTCTCTTATCAAAGCAATATCCTTAATTCACATAAGACACAAAATGTAAAATGTTTTCTTTAGTGTTATTTGATTGACTAGGCATAGGACCCAAAGGTTTACACATCTATCATGTGAAAGATTCCTTTAATATGGCCTTATTCAATATTTGGACCAGAGACCCTCCAAAGCCTTCAAAGAGGAGATTACTCATTCTCCCCAGAGCTAGAGTCAATGAAATGAAATCACAATTATGCAAATGGGACTATTCTCTCCAAAATTACTGCCAAACAAGCCTTTTCAGTGCTCTTTAAGGCATTCCATTCTAGCGGCAAACTTTGTTTATCATCATTTGGTATTTCTCTTTGTATAATGAGCAGCGTAATTAAGAGGAAAACAGAAGCAGTTGAGTTTGCATATGTAATTGATGAGCTAATTGTTTGCATCTACAATCAATTTACAGTCATTCATACAATTGTGTGCATGAACGTAGGAAAAAAAAAATACAGGAAATGTGTGGCCCTTGTTGAATATGCTACTCAGCACTTCTTATGCTGGGCAGTGGACTGAATAAAATATATATACCAAAGTTTGTTTGTATAAACCTAAGATTTTTATTTATGTAGTGCCCTGTCCTGCTTAGCCTAAGTTTAGTTTTTGCCTCTGCTGTACTCAGCTGGGCAGTGATATGTTTTTTTGGTCTGGTTAGGTTTCCCTAAGCTTGGTGAATAATTGCCCCTGCCTGTTTCTGGAAGAAGCTTCCAGAAAATATAGTGGGAGGAGCAATCGCTAAGTTATGAATATTTATCATACCTCAGCCAATCCCTGGGAGGGACACCCAGAAGTTGGCTGGGGGAGATTATAAATATTTGGGAGGGCTATGCAGGCTGGTTCTTCCTCTTCTTCTAGGACAGAACCGGTACTCCTGGTGCTGCTGCCTATAGGAGGTAGCCACTGTGTGTTCTAAAGAGTTGCTGTTGGGCCTCAGCTTGTGCTGGGCTGAGGGCCTGGAAGAAATTTGACTGAAGGATTTTGCTAGAAGCCATCACCTGTAGAATTGGTCTGGAGAAGGGTCTGCCTCCCTCTCTGCAGAGTGTCACTTGGAAGCTGGAATGAGGACAGCTTACCTAGGACATGAGAGTGAGGGCCTTGACTTGGAATCTTGGGTGTGCATGTGCTTGGGGACGTAAGTGTCAGAGGTTGCAATAAAGAATGGTGCTGCTCACATGGAGTCCTAGATCCCAGGAGATTTTCTGTTAAGAAGCTGTCTGGGCTTAAGTCCTACAAATGTCATGTTGTTGCTGCTAGGGTTTTGGAGTAACCCCCACCCTTAACCCTCTCCTGTTTAAGTTTCTGTGTAGGGGAGGAATGTAGGGGGTGTGACAGCAGGCAGTAGAGTGTGCAGAGTATGACAGTGGGCCATATGTGCAGGAGAGGAGTGCAGAGGGAGCACTATGTGCAATACAGAATTGTAGAAGTTACAAACTTTATATATAGCTTTTAGCTTTGGTGGTAGTACAAATAGATGTTTTGGTAGTAGGGATGGGGCCGGTGTTCGATTCGAACCCACATTCGAATCGAACATCGGGTGTTCGACCGCTCGTTGAGCCCAGAACTATTTGGGCCGTTCGCATCAAATTCGTGTGATGCGAACGGCCCACAATGCACTGCGCCAGTCGCAGTGCATTGCTGGCTCATGATTGGCCAAGCATGCACTGTGACCCCGCATGCTTGGCCAATCATAGATCCAGCAGCGAGGAGAGCAATAATTGGTCACAGGCCGGCGGCCTCGTATATTGAGTTCCAGTGTGTCAGTGATATTATGTGCTGTGATCCATTCTGCAGTGCTGCTGACATTATCTGTGCTGTGATTCTGGGGATTAGTGTGTGCGTGCTGTTAGTACAGCATTTCAGTATCACATTAAAACACCTTCCTTCCTTTCTTCATCCTGTTGTGTCATCTAAGGCAGCCATCTGCGGCTAATGAATTGCCGGTTCCCATAACACAGATAACAGTCATTCATTGAAAGTCATTGATAAAAAAAAAGTCATTGATAAAAAACAAAAAAAAACAAAAAAAAAAGCGTGGGGGTCCCCCCAAATTCAATTACCAGGCCCTTCAGGTCTGCTATGGATATTAAGGGGAACCCCGGCCAAAAAAATAAAAAATGGTGTGGGGTCCCCCTCAAAATCCATACCAAACCCTTGAGGTCTGGGATGGATTTTAAGGGGAACCCCGGCCAAAAAAAATAAAAAAAATGGAGTGGGGCCCCCCTCAAAATCCATACCGGACCCTTACCCTTATCCGAGCACGCAACCTGGCAGGCCGCAGAAAAGAGGGGGGGACGAGAGCGTCCCCCCTCCCTCCTGAACTGTACCAGGCCACATGCCCTCAACATTGGGAGGGTGCTTTGGGGTCCCCCCCAAAGCACCTTGTCCCCATGTTGATGAGGACAATGGCCTCTTCCCCACAACCCTGGCCATTGGTTGTGGGGGTCTGCGGGCGGGGGGCTTATCGGAATCTGGAAGCCCCCTTTAACAAGGGGACCCCCAGATCCCGCCCCCCCTGTGTGAAATGGTAAGGGGGTACAAAAGTACCCCTACCATTTCACCAAAAAAGTGACAAAAATGGTAAACATTACAGGAGACGGTCTTTGACAGTTCCTTTATTAAAATCTTCTTCCTTTCTTCATCCTTCGGTTTCTTCATCTTCTCCTTCCGGCATCTTCTTCCATCTTCTTCTTCCATCTTCTTCTTCCTCTGATCCGCTTCTTCTTGTTCTGGTCTTCTCGTCTGGCATCTTCTTCCACGGTGTCAGTGTCTCTTCTGGGCCACTCCGCGCAATGGGAGGCTCCCGCTGTGTGAGGCTTTGCTGCGTCTGACAGGTCTTTTATAACGGAGGGTGGGGCCACCTGGTGACCCATGCCCCCTCTGACGCACGGGGATGTCATGGGGAATTCCCTATGGCTTTCCCCATGACGTCAGAGGGGGGCGGGGTCACCAGGTGGCCCCACCCTCCATTATAAAAGACCTGTCAGACGCAGCGAAGCCTCACACAGCGGGAACCTCCCTTTGCGCGGAGAGGATGCCGGACGAGAAGACCAGAGCAAGAAGAAGCGGATCGGAGGAAGAAGAAGATGGAAGAAGAAAATGGAAGAAGATGCCGGAAGGAGAAGATGAAGAAACCGAAGGATGAAGAAAGGAAGAAGGAAGACCAGAAGAAAGAAGATTTTAAAAGGAATTGTCAAAGACTGTCTCCTGTAATTTTTACCATTTTTGTCACTTTTTTGGTGAAATGGTAGGGGTACTTTTGTACCCCCTTACCATTTCACACAGGGGGGGGCGGGATCTGGGCGTTCCCTTGTTAAAGGGGGCTTCCAGATTCTGATAAGCCCCCCGCCCGCAGACCCCCACAACCAATGGCCAGGGTTGTGGGGACGAGGCCCTTGTCCTCATCAACATGGGGACAAGGTGCTTTGGGGTGGGGGGCCGCAAGGCGCCCCCTTCCCCAAAGCACCCCCCCATGTTGAGGGCATACGGCCTGGTACGGCTCAGAGGGGGGGGGGGCGCTCGCTCGTCCCCACCCCCTTTCCTGACCGGCCGGGCTGGGTGCTTGGATAAGGGTCTGGTATGGATTTTGGGGGACCCTCACGCCGTTTTTTTGGCGTAGGGGGTTTCCCTTAAAATCCGTACCAGACCTAAGGGCCTGGTATGCCCCTGAAGGCATGAAGGTCTTATTAGAGAGGCGACATTGTCGCTTATTTCTCACGCTCGCTGCTATAGGAAAATGTGACATTTTCCTATTGCAGCCAGCGCGAGAACTAGCGTGACGGGATCGCGCTGGTTCGAGAACCCTGTCGCCAAGAACCAGCACGACTGGATCGCGCTGGAAACACAATATCGGCGGCACCTACTGTATAAGTGGAATAACAAGGACTGTATATGTTAAGAACATGTCAACTATACATAGTAACCACCTTACCCTCATAGTAATTAAAAAAATTCCTGCCAATATGCATTTCCATGTGTCATTTTATCTATAAATGAAAGTTTGTGTATTTTTCTGAGGCAGTGGTTTGTATAACTTTCTTACTTGAAGATGCTGCTGGTGAAGAAACACTTTATGATGATCTAGAAGCAGCAGAAACAGTGTTTGTAGAATGAGAGCTCTGGAGGGAAAAGCTACTTGCACTTTCATTATGGACCTCATCATTTCATTCCATAAAGTATTTTTAATGTCTTTAGGATGCCTGTGGCATGCCAGGATGTGTTTTGTCATCCTTGTAGAATTTGGAAAAGAATATTTCTTCTCCCAATATTTGAAGTTGCAGCTTTGCTCTCAGCAGAAATGTTGTTTAATTAATTAATTAATTAATGTTCTCCACCAATGCTGTAATGGTGGAGAACATTAATAGGAATAATTTAAAGGTTATAAAGATAAACTAATATGCCAGACAAATTTACCACCTTGCCTTTCAATTAAGTCCTGAGAGGACAGAAACTACTATCTACTGTATCCCAACAATCACCCAACTGTAGGAGGTACAAGATGGAGCCCACAAGCAAATTAAACTGGAGTATTTCCTCTGCAGTGCCCCCAGTGACAGAAATGCATATTTCTCTTATTTGAGAACTACATTGAGAAGTACAGTGTTACTTGAACTGTATTCCAAGATTTAATTGTCTTCAGCTGAGAGAACTTGCAATACTTCAAGACTTTACATAAAGTCTCAGAAATCTTTCATTAAGGTCTTCATGTTATAAAGTTTGAATACCATGTCATAAATATATTATTTAACATTTTAAAGGAACATATTCCACACTTCTTTTTTTTTGGGGGGGGGATGCTTTGAGAAAAACATGGAAAAAATATTATTTTCCCCAATTTTTCCATTTTTGTCCGGGCCTTCCCTTCTTTAGTGAGGACAGAGTTGGCCAAGATTAGAGAAATTTTTACAGGGAAGTGGCATCCTGATCTAATAAGTGGGCTTTGCATTTTACAGTAAGGTTAGCTTTACATTATAGTTAGCTTCAGAAGATGGGTGGAGACTGCAGCAACTGCATCTGTTTTCTAATTTGTCTCTCGTGTCAGCACCCAGTATAGACATGATCATAATCTGCCTAATTTTAAATTTTAGGTTTAGGAGTGGGGAAAATGTCATATGAACAAGCATCGCAGGTACATTAGTTACGTACAGTTTAAAAATACATTTACCAAAGTTTCAGCATATACTCAAAAAACGAAATTCCAAAGTTCTACTGTAATATGTTTGTGCTCCTGGCTAGAAAGGGGGAAATTATACATTATTAGTTCCCCAGGACTAGGGATGAGCTGAACACCCTCCTGTTCGGTTCACAGCAGAACATGCGAACAGGCAAAAAAAGTCTATGGGACACGAACAGGAATAATCAAAAGTGCTAATTTTAAAGGCTTATATGCAAGCTATTGTCAATAAAAGTGTTTGGGGACCTGGGTCCTACCCCAGGGGACATGTATCAATGAAAAAACTTTTTTTTAAAACGGCCGTTTTTTCGGGAGCAGTGATTTTTTTAATGCTTAAAGTGAAACAATAAACATGAAATCTTCCTTTAAATATCATGCCTGGGGGGTGTCTATAGTATGCCTGTAAAGTGGCGCATTTTTCCCTAGTTTAGAACAGTACCACAGCAAAATTTAATTTTCTAAAGGAAAAATTGTCATTTAAAACTGATCGCGGCTGTAATGAATTGTCGGGTCTCATTGAGAAAAAGAGCATGGGATCCCCCCCCCCCCAGTCCATTACCAGGCCCTTTGGGTCTGGTATGAATATTAAGGGGAAACCCGAACCAAAATTAAAAAAAAAATTGCATGGGGGTCCCCCTAAAATCCATACCAGATCCTTCAGGTCTGGAATGGATTTTAAGGGGAACCCTGCGCCAAAATGTAAAAAAAATGGCGAATGGCGTAGGGTTCCCCCCAAAATCCATAGCAGACCCTTATCTGAGCATGCAACCTGGCAGGCCGCAGGAAAAGAGGGGGGACAAGAGAGGGGCCCCCCTCCTGAACCGTACCAGGCCACATGCCCTCAACATGGGGCGGGTGCTTTGGGGTAGCCCCCCAAAGCACCTTGTCCCCATGTTGATGGGGACAAGGGCCTCATACCCACAACCTTTGCCCAGTAGTTGTGGGGGTCTGTGGGCGGGGGGATTATCGGAATCGGGAAGCCCCCTTTAAGAATGGGACCCCCAGATCCTGGCCTCCCCCCCTGTGTGAAATGGTAACGGGGTACAAGTACCCCTACCATTTTACAAAAAAAGTGTCAAAATGTTAAAAAAAACAAGACACAGCTTGGGACAAGTCCTTTATTAAAAAAAATCCCACAATGTCCATTCATCTTCTTCTATCACGCTGTCGATGGACCGAAAAAAGGGAAAAAAAGCCGCGACGGACCCGCCTCCATGGGAGGCTCCCACTGTCTGACGCTTCTTCGGTTGTGACAGTTCTTATATAACTATAACCAGATGACTCCGCCCCCTCTGACACCACGGGGTCGGTCGCAACTTTTTTTTTCTTTTTCGGTCCCTCGTCGGCCAGATAGAAGAAGATGAATGAACATCGTGGGACATTTTTATTTTTTTTATTTTTTAATAAAGGCCTTGTCCCAAGCTGTGTCTTGTCTTTTTTAACATAGGGGTAGGGGTACTTGTACCCCATTACCATTTCACACAGGGGGGAGGCCGAGATCTGGGGCTCTCTCGCCCCCCCCCCTCTTTTCCTGCAGCCTGTCAGGTTGCGTGCTCAGATAAGGGTCTGGTATGGATTTTGGGGGGACCCCTATGCCATTTTTTTTACTTTGGCGCAGGGTTCACCTTAAAATCCATACCAGACCTGAAGGGTCCGGTGTGGATTGGGGGGGGGGGGGCTACACCATTTTTTTTTAAAAATGGGTGCAGGGTTCCCCTTAATGTTCATATCAGACCCAAAGGGCCTGGTATGGATTTTAGGGGGACCTCCACGCAATTTTTAAAAAAAATGTGGGTTCGGGGTTCCCCTTAATATTCATACCAGACCCAAAGGGCCTGGTAATGGACTGGGGGGAGGGATCCCATGCTCTTTTTTTCAATTAATTTTATCTATATTGCCGAGACCCGACAATTCATTACAGCGGCGATCAGTTTTAAATGAACATTTTTTGCTGTGGTACTGTTCTAAACATGGGAAAAATGCGCCACTTTACAGGCATACTATAGACACCCTCCAGGCACAATATTTGAAGGAATATTTAATTTTATTGTTTCACTTTAAGCATTAACAAAATCACTTCTCCAGAAAAAATGGCCGTTTTAAAAAAAAAAATTTGCATTGATACATGTCCCCTGGGGCAGGACCCAGGTCCCCAAACACTTTTTATGAATATAACTTGCATATAAGCCTTTAAAATCAGCACTTTTGATTTTTCATGTTAGTGTCCCATAGACTTTAACAGTGTTCCGGCATCTTTCGAATTTGCCACGGACACCGCATATTGTGCGCTGTTCGGCGAAGGCCGGATGTTCGAGTCGAACTTACATTCAACTCGAACATCGGGCTCATCCCTACCCAGGAGCTGAGTTAGTAAATCCTGCAGTACAACATTAAAAATGACAATGGTTTCCTTGTGTGCATAACCCTTTTTGTTTACTACAAATTATGCATTTTTAAATCTACACTGTATAGAATAAACTCCAGGGAGGTGAACTATGAAAACATCATTCTAGTATCATTCCACATCATTCAATAGTTTTCCATCCCCTTCAAAATTACATTGAAAAATCCATATAATGTGCGCTCAGATTAATGAACTGTTTGAATCTGGATCAATAAGCACTCAAAGACTTGAACTGTTGACACTTGCTGGAATCAGTTATACGGCTGCTTTATTCACTTAAGAAGTGATGAGTACTTTGTAACTACAGGGGGACCACTTAATAAACATGCAATCTAATATATGGCATTGGCAGATTACTTCTGCTATTCTGTGGAGTGAGTGGATAATCCAGGCCTGTATGCTCTATGATCGCCCCCCTAATTACATTATCACTTTCCAATTAGTACACTGATTTAAACATTCTGGCAAAGCCTACTTCATTGTGTATTATGCGCTAACCCATAGTGTTTTATCCCCAGGGAATAAAATGTGCCTATATTTAACCCATTTAATCATTACATTATTTTATTTTAGACATAATCAGGGGAATTTCACAAGAAAAAAAAAAGGAGCTTCCTGTGCCTAATTCAGGCAAGCACCAGTGGGAGTAACATTACCAACACTAACTACTGCCACATTAAAAACCTGTCCTTATGGCAGTGACAGATTCATAAAGAGCAATGCCATTTTTGTTGAGAAAAAACAATCCCTTTTAAGTGATCTATGTACATTGCAAAGATTTTAACAAACATTGTAGAAGAGTTCTAAAAATCCAGAAGCAACCAGGATTTTGTCACTTCCTGTTTCAGTTTGTTTGTTTTCAAGCGGTTACCAGCTTGTAAAACATCTGATCAAGACGTTCTCAGTATGATCAGATGCGTTGGAGGCCAGATGAAAAAATATGGGGTCTAATGCCGTGTACACACGAGTGGAATTTCCGACAGAAAAAGTCAGATGGAAGCTTTTCAGCGTATATTCTGATCATGTGTATGCCTCATCTGACTTTTTTTTTTTTTTAATTCTGACGGACCTAGAAATAGAACATGTTCTAAATATTTCCGATGGAAGCAATTCCTATCGTGAAAACTGCTCGTCCTTATGCTGTTCCGTTGGACCAAAAACAACGCATGCTCTGAAGCAAGTACGAGACAGAAGCTATTGGCTACTGGCTATTGAATTTCCTTTTTCTAGTGGCGTCATACGTGTTGTACGTCACCGCGTTCTTGACGATCGGACTTTGGTGTGATTATGTGTACGCAAGACAGTTTCAGCGGAATTCCGTCGGAACTCCGTCTGAGTTTATTCCGACGGGCAAACCGGTCATGTGTACGCAGCATAATAGAACCCAGATCGCTCCAAAAAGAGGACCTGACATGATCCATGCTATCACAAGGAATGTTGTAAATTGCCCCTATAACCTCCTGCTCACACACAAAGGCGAACATGCTCATAGGTCCCACATGAATTTGTAAAATGCGATTGCACCACACATTGTGAGGTATCGCTGCAAAAGCCAGAGTCAAGGCAAAAATTCTATCACCAGGTCTCCTGTGTAACTCTAAACTGGTAATCTGTGAAGACTTTAGAAGCGTCACCCGTGGAAGTTTTTAGGTACCGTAGTTTGTCGCCATTCCACATGCATACACAATTTTAAAGCGTGATATGTTAGGTATCTATTTACTGCATAACATCATCTTTTATATTTTGGCAAAAAAGTGGGTATTATTTTGTGTTTGGGTGCACTAAAAATTCATTAAAGGGTATTTTTTCCTGAAAATTTGCTTTTGATAAACTGCTGCACAAATATTGTGGGGCATAAATAAAATTGCAACAACAGGCATTTTATTCTCCGTGGCCTCCACTTAAAAAAAAATATATAACGTTTGGGGGTTCTATTAGTAATTTTCTAGCAATAATGTAGATTTTTGCATGTTCGTGAGAAATGTCAGAATTTGGCTGATTTTGAAGTAGTTGAAGAATTACCACCAGTTCTTAAATTAGGAATTAGTCATTATGACTAGCTGGGAACCTGGTATGTATGTGACAGCTTCTAGCATAGTACTAAATCCCTGTCTCCATTGACAGGTATATGACTATCGAGACTTTCAGTGCTGCACCCTGACGGAATTCTAAAGAGTGTCTACGAGCACCCTTTATAAATTCCCGAGAATCTGTCTATAACTGTGCCATGTTAGGGGCATGCCTGGCTTTTGAGGATAAGAATGATAAGAAGGTCAGTGTAATTGTAAAACAACTATATATGTGTGCATGTGAACACTATCATAGCACTGCTACAATGCAGAATCGAGAGATACTGGGCTACCTGTATGCAAACCAAATTGGGAGATGTTTTACCTGTGAAAGGCTCAAAATTTGGTCCATTCAGTCCTGAGATTTACAAAGCCCAACTAGACGGTACAGCCTGCCAGGTGGCTTCACTTTTCTTTACGGCAGTAAACAATGTACCTGCCCCAGCCTGTGATTGAACAGTAATGTAGCAGTAGTGAGTCAATGAGTTCTTCCTACTGCTCCTGGTGCTCTCTCCTCCTATTGGCATGTCCATATTATTACATGTGCATTGGAACACACCTAGTTCTGCCCCTCCCCTCCAGAGTACTTACATTAGTTGTATTTACAAATACATACAAAGTGGTCATAAACACTTCATGCTTTCTATGTGCTGCTCCCCAAGAGCCCCCCTAATACTCACCTGAGCCCCCTCAGCAATATGCACGGGAACCTCGGCTGTCCTGAGTCGCTCTCTCCTCATTGGCTGAGACACATCAGCAGGAGCCATTGTGCTCCCACTGCTGTCAATCACAGCCAGTGAGCCAATGAGGGGAGAGCAGGGGGCCGAGCCACATTTCTATGTGTCTTATGGATGTATAGAGCTTGGCTCGGGAGCGAGCACACACCATTTCCCCCATAGCAAGCGACTTGCTATTGGGGGCACTGGTCAAGGGGGAGGGGCCAGGAGCGCCGGCAGGGGACCCCGGGAAGAATAGGATTGGGTCTACTCTCTGCAAAACCAAAGTAATATGAGTTGTACAACGTAACTGAATTACTTAGTGTGTTTAATATCTTATACAGGTTTTACATAAATACATAATAGCCGACCCTTATAAGCACCCCTGCCATTGTTAAATGCTTTGTCTTAACTCTAAAAAAGCCTAAAAATCATAATACAGCCACCAAATATAAGGACTGATAAGCATTTTTTTGGGGTCCAATGCCACTTTAATTATGAAGCTTATTACTAGCAACCAGTTACTTCTGCAGAAGATTAACGTGTACAACATTTTCTATAAAGAGATTACTGATAATAATAAAGTTTTTACAAACAGAACAGTGAAAGTTGCATTCTACAAGCAAATTGTTTTCTATAGCTGTTACATAAAAGAAGCCATACAGTACAATGCAGGGCACTGGTGCTGGTGTAGGCAGTGTGGAAAACATTGTTTAGACTGCAGAGCAGCTCCACCTGTGTGCGCACACAGATGCTGAGTGAAAAAGTACAAAATGTCTTGGCCTATAGCAGAGCAGAGCTTGTAGCGATTGGAAAGTGCCTGGGGGGATTCTTTGACAGGCTGGAGGGATTTAGATGGAGGAACAGTAGGAGAATCTATGCAATTTTAAATCAACAGACCCATATGTCAGACAGGTGAAGAAGAACAGCAAGAAAAAAAATGAATACATCTGGATGATTTTCCATTAGAAAAGGAAAAAAATATTCCTTAGCAATCAAAAGAAATATAGAAGACACAAAATAGATAGCAGAGCATACTTAAAGATTTATTTTTACCTGCAGCATAAAAACATAGTAGAAGTAAATATATAGGCATAGCAAAAAAATGCAGAAAAGTGTACCTGTTGCTTGCAGTGGAGGAAAATGTTTTCACATAATAACCATTTTTCAGCATCTTATTATAGAGCTTGAGCATATTGTAGTTTACAAAATGTATCTGTCTGTGAAGATTCTCACTTATCCAGGTCATTGAATATCTAAATTTGTGAGCAACATTCAATTGGACTCATTCCGTAATTTTGAAGATGTTTTGTAACTTTCCCAAGCAAGTTCTTCAGTTTTCATAAGTGTCCGAAAATACCCCACCATTTATAACTGTCATCTCAGGAGGGCTTTGAAAGTTTGTGGATACTGGACCTTTGTTAACACATCCAAAGGATCAAGCTACCAGTGTTGGCTACCAGAACACATGGAGTAATATAGTCATCCCATATGTAGCTGGAGGATCTTTAACAAACATCACTTCCCTGTGTCCTTCAAGTCCAACGATACACCTAAACATAAGCTTGTACATCCAAAAGACCTAACACCCAAACGCAAGCAAAAGTAACTTGAGTAGGCAGTGCAGCATAGTGAGGAATGGGGAGATGAGGCAACCTCTAAAAAAATGAATGGCCCCAGATTCCAGGCTGGGGGTACAGTTGAATAGTCGTTCATGAGGGTCACATTGTAGAGCTCCCCTCACAGAGCCGGCATTATGGCAAGTACGATGATAGCGGTCGTGCTGACTCTCCCCGTTGCTGGGTTTGCTGGCCGTTATGTTGTCCAAGCTTTTAGACACCTGGAGCCTCAAGTGAAGCAAGCTATATAGACCCTGTCAAAGTCAGCATTTGCCAGTTATTACAAAGGTGGATTTGAACCAAAAATTATTAAATGGGAAGCGGCCCTGGTATTGGGAGTCAGCCCGACTGCAAATAAAACGAACATAAGAGAAGCTCACAGACGGATTATGCTGCTGAACCATCCTGAAAAAGGCGGATCTCCATACGTCGCAGACAAAATTAATGAAGCCAAGGATCTGCTGGAAGGACAGTCAAAGAAATAGCCGAATGCTCTGGACTTTTCTTTTCTTAACTCTTTATAATTGTTACCTGGAAAGATGTGATCTCCATTAACGGGAAATTCTTTACCAATAAATCAGCAGAATTCTCTTAAAAAAAAATAAAAAATGAATGGCCCAACATAGGAGGGCAAATTCTACAAATCAAGAATGCAGTTTTGCTTCAACTTAAAGTGGATGTAAACCCAATTTTTTTTTTTTTTTTACATCATAATGTAGAGTATACGATTTACTATGATTTGAGCCCAGTCTTGCCACAAAGAGTTAATCCAGCTCTGAGCAATCCTCTTTTATTGTTCAGTGAGATAAATCTTGACAAACAGAGAAAAACTTTGTCAAATCCTCCCCCTTGCTGTGAGTGACAGGTGATTTACATATCTTGTGCACTAGCCTAAGAGACATGCATTATTTTTTAATTCCCTCCCACTCCTTTCTTCTGCTGCTCTGCCAGGATTGGATGTTCCACACCTCAGCATAATTGGGCATGCTGAAGTCATGTGGTTACTTTCCTGTCTTTTCACTGGATGTTAGAGATCATAGCAGAAGTTCAGTGTAAGAAATACACAGGAGAAAATGCATATTGACAAGGAAAGTGTAGAGGTGGGTGGGGAGGCTACTGACATCACGATTCCACCCACCGAGCTCCAGACAACAGAATCTGCAGTTTTCCGGGTCTCATAACAGACAGAGGGCAGACATTTGACAGGTAAAGATACATGCAGGAGGCATGTATATCCTTATAGATAACCCCTATGGCAGTAGTTTAGAAAGGATGACATTGGGTTTACATCCACTTTAAGGATAGTGGAAATTTTTTTGAGGATAGTTAGGTGCAAATTTGGACAGACGGGACAACTGGTTTGCAATAGGTGTGAAAGAGGTCATCAACTTAAAACTGGAGCAACCATCCCCGAACAAGGGTAGGGGCCCTCAACACCATCTGTCTTTTACATACTGTATAATGCCATTTTAACATCTCTATCCTGACATTTTGACAAACAAACTTTTATCCGTGTAAAGTGAAGGATTGGAATTTATAAAGCCTTCCTGACACCAACGATAGGATTATGTAACTAGAACAGGGGGGTTCCACAATTTCCACACCTCTTATTCTGTCCTTAGATAATAAGATCAGCCCTTCTATGATAATTGGATCTAGGTATCACCTAGGTGCTATCTGAAGTAAACACTGGCACTCATTGGAATGAAAAAGTGGTTTGGACAAGCTACGAAATGTCTTCAACATTACAGAACAAGTCCAGTTGAAAGTGGCTAACTACTACTAGATACTACTATATAATTTTTTTCTAGACGTTTTTGGAATCATGGCATGTATTGAAGTTGCATTTATACATCTACATATTTACCTGCATTTATGGGAACATAAGCTAAAAGTAGCATGCAAAAGCAAGAAAATATGGAATGGAGCTTCTGAAAATAATGCAGTCAAAAGCAGCACTCTGATTCCAGGGTAAAAAGTGGTGAGTACAGCACTTTAGAAAATAGTTTGATTTTGCTTGTTTAACCGCTTGCCGACCGGCTCACCCCGATATACGCCGGCAGAAGGGCACGTACAGGCATATTAACGTACCTGTACGTTGCCCTTTAAGAAGTGGCTTGCGGGCGCTCGCGTGCCCACCGCAAGCTCTGTGAGTGTGATTGCGGGTCCTGCAGACTCGATGTTCGTGGGGATACCCCCGATCGTCCCACGGAGAGGAAGAACGGGGAGATACTGATGTAAACAAGCATTTCCCCGTTCTGCTTAGTGACACTGATCACAGCTCCCTGTAATCAGGAGCGGTGATCAGTGTCGTGTCACACATAGCCCCCCCCACAGTTAGAATTACTCCCTAGGACACACTTAACCCCTCCAGTGCCCCCTAGTGGTTAACCCCTTCACTGACAGAACAATTCATAAACACATGTATCATACATTCTCTGGAAGTGCAAAATGTTCCAGCCATCCCTGTCTACTAGCTCAATGTAATAGTATATTCATCCAAGAGAAGTAAGATTGTAACAATAACAGTCAATCATTGACTGATGATAAAAATCTTTGTCTGTGAGCAGTTTAGGACACAACTGTTTGGTTAAGGAACCACTTGTCAATGTACAGACTAATCTTTGGCTGCCTAGAAAGTCCAGCTCTTCCTGGGGACTTGCAAAAGTATTTCTGAATGTGTTTCAGAGGGACATTCCCAAGTGCATTGTAGTATGATGGCTAAACTGCTTCAGCTGCCTCACATCAATCTGAATAACAGACACTGGTGGGAAATCTCTAGAACCTAATCCTAGTGTGGTGTTTGTGTCTAACCAGTTATGCCCCGTACACACTAGAGGAATTTCCGTCTGAAAAATCTTGGATGGTTTTTCAGACGGAGTTCCGCTCAAGCTTGGCTTGCATACACACGGTCACACAAAAGTTCACCGATCGGAACTTTTTCCAACCAAAAGATTGAGAACATGCTCTCATTCTTTTGCTGGTGGGAATTCGGCCAGCAAAAGTCAGATGGAGCATACACACGGTCGCATTTTCTGACCAAAAGCTCTCATCTGTCTTTTGCTGTCCGAATTTCCGATCGTGTGTATGGGGCATTAGATGTTATTTTCCTGTGCATATTAAATTATTAAAAGGACCCTGATCTGTCCTAAAATGTCTCATAGCAGCTGCCATACCTCCCAACATTTTGAGATGGGAATGAGGGACACCTACTAGCAAATGTATGTAGGCCTAGGACATGCTCCCTGCCACACACCCTTAAAGGAGAATTAACCCCCCAAAAAAGGTTAATTAAATCCACAAGTGCTTTTTTTTTACCACTACTATTTCTTTATATTGGCTTTTAAAATGTACAAATGCAGCAATTTAGAAATTGGATGAAAGGTTTAGCTCTGGGAAACACTTTTTGAAAGATAAAAAGTGCATTTTATATACAACTATATAGATCAGACCAAAATGAGGGACAAATGAGGAGGAATGAGGGACAGAGGGACATTGCTCCAAATCAGGGACAGTCCCTTGAAATCAGGGACAGTTGGGAGGTATGGCAACTGCAGCAAAGTGCAGGAAACTTGTGAAGCCTGTACATTAAATACCTGAGTTTCTCAAATTCATCCATATGTTTCTATGGAGCCCCCTTGTATTCATGTGTTTCTGAAGCACCACTTCTGCCCATCTCCCTAAACCCTAGCTATAGTACATGGAGCCAGACGGGTTCCTCTCAACACATGCATCTAGTCATCAAGTCTGCTGTATATATACTTGCACCCTTAGGGGGTTTATTTAAAAAAAAATGCTGTGCAAATGTCTCAAGCATTCACAGAGTTGTCAAAAATAATCCCTGTATTTTATCTTTAATGTTTATTCCCTATGATTTTCAGCTCCATCCAGTGGCCATAATGCAGTATGTTATTGAAATTCGGCAATAATGAAAATACTGCATGATGGAGCAGATGATCATAGAAAATAAACATATTGGGCAAAATACTGGGATAATTGGTAACGGTTGTGTAAATGCTTGAGCTGTTCTTTAATAAATTGACCCTTAGCATCTTTTAAACCAGAATCCTAGCAAAAAATAACTAGATGAAAGTTAAAGTGTTACTAAACCTACAACAGTAAAATCAGTCTGTGTATGCAGTAAAGCATGCTTGTTATAATCACTATGGAACCTAAGTGGTTAATCCTCCACATTGGGTAAAAGGCTGTTTGATTCTGTCTTCTCTGATCCTGCCCTTATTCCACAGTCCCCAATCCATCTGCTAATAGAACAGAGCCTTGGGGGCACTCGGCACATGCTCAGTTTGGTGTATATTGCTAGTGAGTTTTTTTTTATCTTGGGAGGGTGCATGTGATCAGCACAGGGCCAATCAGCAAAATCTAGACAGAGGATTTAAGGGTCCTGCAGCCTCATTGGGCAGTCAGAGTAGAATGTAAACTCCTCCTACAAACTTTACCCAGACACTCATAGAAGTCATAAGACTGCTATATACTGCTGATGAGAAAAGGGTATTTGGCAGTTTATATTTACTAAAATAATTGCATTTTTATGGTCTGTGTACTGTGGGAGACCAGATATAGTGAATGCAGGGTCCTGGGTTTAGTAAGACTTTAAAAGTTAAAATAACAAAGCCAAATGTTGCTGTCATAATCAGCTTCAATCTAGATGTCTCCTGCCCCCCCTCCAAGTACTTTTTTTCTGCCACTACTGCCTAGGTTATCCTGGACTCACCCAAGCCTGTGATTGGACAATGAAAGGAGAAGCAGCACAGTGATAAACTCATCCTTCAGTCACCCAGCTTTCTCTTCCTATGAGCATGCTTCCTATTGACAGATGAACTGAGTGCCTCCCTCTGCTGTTACTTCCTCCCTCAATCCAGTTTTTCTATAAGGAGGCTTCAAAAGGCTGATACCAGGTCAAATTCAGATACTTACACAGCTTGCATATACAAAGGCATTCAATTATTTATTAATGATCGTGGAACTGCATTATTTATTAGAAACATAGAAAAGTGATGGCAAAAAAAAAAAGACCAAGTGGTCCATCAAGTCATTTTTTTATTTATTTTTTATATGTTTTCTATACGTTTTATTTTATTTATTTTATTATTTTTTTTACTTTTTTTGTCCAAGTACAGATCTATGTTTGTCCCAAGCATGTCTGAAGCCATTTACTGTTGACTTGCTCACTACCTCTGCTGAAAGTTTATTCCAAGCATCAACTACCCTTTTAGTAAAATACTTTCTAAATATTTGTTTTGAACTTCCTTCCAGTTAATTGAAGTGATGTCCCTGTGTTCTTGATTGTGTTTCATATGGGAAACACTGCCCTTCTGAAATGTATTCACCCCCTTGATGTGTTTAAGGGTTTTAATCCTGTCTCCCCTTTCCCTTCTTTCCTCCAGACTGTACATATTAAAGAGGTGTTCCCCTAAAAAAAAAAAAAAAAAAATTTAAAGTCAGCAGCTACAAATACTGCAGCTGCTGACTTTTAATAATCGGACACTTACCTGTTCCAGGGTCCAGCGATGCGGGGGGTCAAAGCTCTGCTCGCCCCCCTGATCCACCTTGGCGGCGCCGGCATTGCAACTGTGGGCACCCATCTGTGGCTTCACAGCCGGGCACCCACTGCGCATGCGCGAGCAGCGCTGTGCACTGTGATTGGCCGCACAGTCATCTGGGACTTGTCATGTGTCCCAGATGACTGACAGGAGGGAGCCCTTCCTGCACTGAGGGTAAGTGATGTCACCAGCCCAGGCACCGAAGGAGGCAGACTATGAGGGACCCCCCTAGCAACAGGCATTTAAAGGTGGGTAAAAAAGGGGGGGAAGCACCACTTTAAGTTCTTGAAGTCGCTCTCGATATGAGTTATCCCCCCGACCTTTCACCATTTTTGTTACCCACCTATGGACTCTTTCTATGTTATCATTATCTTTATGTAAGTGAGATTTCCAGAACTGGACACAGTATTCTAAATTAGGTCTCATTAAATATCTATATAGGGAAATCAGGACCTTCTTCCTCCTGCTGGTGATCCCTCTGGTGATGCATCCTAGAATTCTTTTCGCTTTCCTCACTGACTGGTCGCACTGTTTGCTCATTTTGCAATCATCTGAAATAAGTACCCCCAAATCTTTTTCTTCTGTAGCGCTGGCCAACACTGTGCCCCCACTGTTGTACTCTTTCAAGGGATTCCTTTTCCCTAGGTGCATTATTTTACATTTGGAAACATTTTTTGACCAATCTTTCAGCAATGCCAAATCATGTTCCATATTACAGACACCTAGGGATATCAAGCCTATTACACATCTTTGTATCATCAGCAAAAAGACATACCTTGCCCAACAAACCTTTGGTTATATCACTTACATAGAGATTAAACAGAACAGGACCCAGTACAGAGTCTTGTTGTACACCACTAGTGACTGATCTCTGTTCCAAGTGAACCCCATTTACAACCACACTATGGTATCTATCCTTTAGCCAACTGCATATCCACTGAAGTCCTAGCTTGTACAACTTTTGTATTAGATCATTATGTGAAAGTTTATTAAATGTTTTGCTTAAAGCGGTTCTGCACTCTGAAAAAAATTTTTTTTTTTAAGGATGTAATATAAAGTGTGCTTACCTTTATTAGGGGACTCACCTGTTCCATCTTCCATCTCGATCGCCGCCGGTTTTCGTCCGATGAAGTTCCTCGTCTTCTTCTTTAGTGCTGGGGGCCATCTTGCCTGTGGGCATGTGAAACACCCACAGGGACTTTAGATGGCCCACCATGCACTGCCGTTACTCGCGCGTGCGCAGTAACGGCTCATCTGCCGAGATCTCACGAGATTTCGGCAGATGCGGCCGAAATCTCGGGAGATTTCGGAAGATGTGGCCGAAATCTCGCGAGATTTCGGAAGATGCCCGCACTGGCTCCTGGGATCAATGACACCAGATCCCAGGAGACAGTGCGGCGTGACGACGATCGACGCAAGACCCCGCCCGCCGCCGCAGAGGGAGAAGACCGGAAGTCTTCAATTACAAGGTAAGTAAAAAAAAAAAAAAAAAAAAACATTTCATTTAGTACTCTTTGCCTGATTTGGAAGGCAAAGAGATTTACTAAATGAAATGGGTGTAGAACCGCTTTAAATCAAGATATGCTATGTCCACAGCACCACCCTGGTCCAAAACATTGGTAATATGGTCAAAAGATTCAATCAGATTAGTCTGACATGATCTGCCCTCAGTAAAGCCATGCTGCTTTGGGTCCAGAGAGTGTATTTTTAAGTGATCGATAATTCTTCTTTTTAGGAGTGATTCCATTAACTTGACTACAGTTGATGTTAAACTTACTGTCCTGTAATTGCCAGCTTCTACCTTGCTGCCCTTCTTGTGGATGGGCATAATTTTAGCTGTCCATCAGTCATGGGGAACTTTTCCTGTTAGAAGTAATTGATTGAAAAAATCTGTTAATGGTTCCACAATGATACCTTAAAGTTCTCTTAGAACTCTGGGATGAATACCATCAGGGACCATTGCTTTATTAAGCTTTAACCTGAGCCAGTTCCTCTGCTACCTCTGTCTCCAGAAATCCTAGGAATTAACCACCATTACTAGAACCAATATGATTCCCCAACCTGTTATTGTTAGTGGAATTTATTTCTGAGAAGACTGAACAGAAGTCCTGTAATGCAGTGGTCATCAACCCTGTCCTCAGGGCCCACTAACAGGCCAGGTTTTATGTATTACCTTGGGGAGATGTAGACTAGAATACTGCAATCACTGAGCAGCAAATGATATCACCTGTGATGTATTTCAGTTATCTTGCAAACCTGGCCTGTTAGTGAGTCCTGAGGACAGGGTTGATGACCACTGCTGTAATGGCTTAAACATCGCAATAAGTGTATATTGATTGCTTTTCGCAAAAGTTATAGCATCTACAAAATAGGGATTAAAACAGGAAGAAGAACCTTCAGACACATATTTTGGGACTGTGGTCAGCTCTCCCCGATTTGGAAAGCAGTGATGGCCATAGCGTCAGCAATATCAGGTACACCTATACAACTCACAATCTCCATGTGCCTGCTTGGAGCATCAACTCCAGCTGTCCTCCGTACCGAAGAATGTCTTATCCACACTATTTGCTTAGCCACTATATGGGCCATTGCCCTGCACTGGAAATCCCCTACAGTCCCCCTGTCCTCCGTTCTTCACAGAATAGATTCCATTATGCTAATGGAAAGGATCTTATATACACTAGGGGAGAAAATGCACCTATTCGATCGCAGATGGAGGGCCTGGAAATCTCATAGAAATATCTTACTGCCACAAGATTGAATACTAATATAGGTAACCACACTGCACAAGACCATAATACTCTGTTATACCCTCCCCCCCCCATATCTAACGAGAGACGATACGCCAGATATCGATGGTCTGTTTTTTGCTTAATCTTTTCTTGGATACTTCAAAAATGTATTTATATGTTTTTCCTTTTGTTATTGTTTTGATTCTTATAAATGCACCTATAACATTTATTATGTATTATATACTGTCAAATGACTGTATTACTTTATATTTTCTCAATAAAAAACAGGTATAACTAAGCACTATATTGAAGTGTGGAACGCATTAGCTCCTGTCCGTTCCTGCTGTGGCTTGTATTTTTGTTTGTAATTTTTGAATAAAAGGCAAAAACTTTTTTGGAGTGCGTCTGTCCAGAACTTCTTTCTGTTTTAATTGCTATATGCATTGCCGGCACCTGGACTTCGAAACTGCATTAGAGGTTTTCCACCCTTGTTTGACCTACCTGGAGCGTGTTATCCCTTTCCCTGTCTACAAAATAGGGGATAGATTTAAAGCATTTTAATAATTTTTTCTTTACTAGTAACGGCTGCGAGCTGCGATTTTTATCGGGACTGCGACATTATGGCGGACACATCAGACATTTTTGACACATTTTTGGGACCATTGGTATTTATACAGTGATCGGTGCTATAGAAATGCACTGATTACTGTATAAATGTCACTGGCAGGGAAGGGGTTCACACTAGGGGACGATCAAGGGGTTAACTGTGTTCCTAGTGTGTTTCTAACTGAAGGGGGAGGGCACTGACTAGAGGAAGTGATCGATCGTGGTTCCTAGCTAATAGGAACACACGATCTGTCACTCCTCTCAGAACAGAACAGGGAAGTGTGTGTTTACACACACTCATCCCTGTTCTGTCTCTCCTGCTCGCGATTGTTCATGGCTGGTGGTCATCACGACTGTCGACCACAAGCATTGGCACCCCCGCTGTGCAGAGGGCGCGCCTGCTATCCCGATACCTGCGAGCCGACGTATAACTGCGATGGTTCGCGGGATCGTGACGTCCTGCCGCAGTAAAATGACGGCAGCTGGTTGGCAAGCAGGTAATAGATTTTTTCGAGATTTAGCTATTTCATTTCTTTTATGTCTGCCTAGAGATCACCTTTATATAGTCACTGAAATAGTCCCTGGATGTGTGTGAGCAGGTTGACTATGGGCTTGACTCAGGTGTAGCTGTGTGGCATACAGTTACCCTCATGTCATCATCCTCTTTAAGTTTTTATGCAGCAATGTTAAAGCGTTTAATAAGACAGCTGCAGCCCTGCATTGCAATATACACTGACAAATATTCAGCTGTCTCCTACATGTGATTGTCTCTCTGGCAAGCTCTTTACTCCAGTGACTTTATCACTGGCATTCCACCCTTCCAGACTTACATTTTGATGTTGTGAATTAGATTCACCTCACTTCCCTCAACAGTCTGGCTGACGGAAATGATTGTATAGTTTAAAAAAAAAAAGTACTCAGAACCAAATGCCAATTTGTAAATCTTTAAACCTTGCTAGAGTCGCTAGCTGCCTGTCATCACAGCAGCAAGCTCTGATTCTGCTGTAATTTTGCAATAAGCTTGAAGGATGAGGCTGCCAAATCTGACCTTGTCACCAGTAGGGGGGAAACATTTTTGCAAACAGTTAATTAGGCGCCACCGTCTGAGCTCAAACTCAAATACAGTAAAGAGCTGTTCACAAATTCATTGGATGTTGGATGTTGATATTTAAAGACCAAGGAATAAATGTGTTTGACGCTTACCAATACAACTATATACCAATACATTAAAGCTAAACTAACAGTTATTTTTTTCAGAGGGCAAATATGTACTGTCAGCTTTTCTGTAAAAAAAATTACAAAGCATTCATGTGGTCACCTGAAACACCTTGGCTTCTAGAGTATGGGGAGAGTAAATGTGCCCCTTCTCCTATTCTCAGAATCTAGAACTCAGTGCCTGATAAACAAGTGCCAGGCTTAAAAACTCTACCATCTGGTGTTGGGCCTGAGATCTACCATGTGGTGTCAGGCCTGAGCGCTACCATGTGATGTCTGGCCTGAGCTCTACCATTTGGTGTCAGCCCTGAGCTCTACCATGTGGTGTCAGCCCTGTGCTCTACCATGTGGTGTCAGCCCTAAGCTCTACCATGTGGTGTCAGCCCTGAGCTCTACCATGTGATGTCTGGCCTGAGCTCTACCATTTGGTGTCAGCCCTGAGCTCTACCATGTGGTGTCAGCCCTGTGCTCTACCATGTGGTGTCAGCCCTAAGCTCTACCATGTGGTGTCAGGCCTGAGCGCTACCATGTGATGTCTGGCCTGAGCTCTACCATTTGGTGTCAGCCCTGAGCTCTACCATGTGGTGTCAGCCCTGTGCTCTACCATGTGGTGTCAGCCCTAAGCTCTACCATGTGGTGTCAGCCCTGAGCTCTACCATGTGGTGTCAGCCCTGAGCTCTACCATGTGGTGTCAGCCCTGAGCTCTACCATGTGGTGTCAGCCCTGAGCTCTACCATGTGGTGTCAGCCCTAAGTTCTACTATGTGGTGTCAGCCCTGAGCTCTACCATGTGGTGTCAGCCCTGAGCTCTACCATGTGGTGTCAGCCCTGAGCTCTACCATGCGGTGTCAGCCCTAAGGTCTACCATGTGGTGTCAGCCCTGAGCTCTACCATGTGGTGTCAGCCCTGAGCTCTACCATGTGGTGTCAGCCCTGAGCTCTACCATGTGGTGTCAGCCCTAAGTTCTACTATGTGGTGTCAGCCCTGAGCTCTACCATGTGGTGTCAGCCCTGAGCTCTACCATGTGGTGTCAGCCCTGAGCTCTACCATGTGGTGTCAGCCCTGAGCTCTACCATGCGGTGTCAGCCCTAGGGTCTACCATGTGGTGTCAGCCCTGAGCTCTACCATGTGGTGTCAGCCCTGAGCTCTACCATGTGGTGTCAGCCCTGAGCTCTACCATGTGGTGTCAGCCCTGAGCTCTACCATTGCGGTGTCAGCCCTAAGGTCTACTATGTGGTGTCAGCCCTGAGCTCTATGGGCATTCGCAGAACTTTTTTCAGGGGGGGGGGCATAATTTTATGGACACCCATGCCCGGTCCCATAACAGATCATGTATTGCTATACATTGAAAATACATTGCAAATTTGCAATATAAAAAAGGTGTACATACTCTATGCTATATTTATATGGACTGGTACGCACGCCTGGCCTGAGCAAATTCCAATACAATGTGAAGCTGAATACGATTTATTTTCTCTTATATAACACATATACCTTTCAAGCGTAGAGAATGTACATCTTTTTATATTGCAATACATCTGTTATGGCCATATTTTGACCTTGATGAAAACAGCTATACACTATACAGTCTGTATAGCTGTTTTCATCAAGATCAAAATATGGCCACAACAGATGTATTGCAATACAAAAAGATGTACATTCTCTAGTTTATAAAAATCCTCCTAACTAGCTGCTGTTACCTGTGGTTCCTCGAGGTTCTTATGTTACCTAGGCACAGTTGCCTGTGGTTCCTCAAGGTTCTTATGTTGCCTAGGCACTAGCACTGCAGCATATCACTGGGCGGCTTGGCCACTGACTGCACTTGAGTGGGCGGATCTTTACACACTACACACACAGGCAGGCGGCCAATCACTGAGGAGGAGCGCGAAACGGCTGAGCTACCGAGCGGAGGACAGTGTCAGGAGTGAACAGAGGCTGACTGCACTTGAGTCACTGAGTGGGCAGATCTACACACTGGGCAGGCGGCCAATCACTGAGGAGGAGCGTTGAACGGCTGAGCTGCTGAGCGGAGGACAGTGTCAGTGTCACTGTCAGGATAGCCAGCAGAGTAGCGGAGCAAGAAAAAAGTCTGTGGCAGCCACGGTGGATACTTCAACACACAGTGCAACACCAACACAATCTTGATGATTCCAGGGGGGGGCAATAGCCCCCCTTGCCCCTACTTGTGGACACCCATGGGTATGACATGCAGGCACTTAGAGGTGCACATCTCGCAAAGCTGCCTGTCAGATTCAAATCTCAGATTCAAAAATTGTCATTCTGACAAGCAAGGCTCTGTCACCTCCTAATAGTACATTGTCTGTCAGAACGCTCTCACTCTGAATTGGGCCCAATTAGCCATTTTCCCACCCCGATGTCATGTGACTCGTTAGTGTTACAAGGTCTCAGGTATGAATGGGGAGCAGGTGTGTTAAATTTGGTGTTATCACTCTCACTCTCATACTGGTCAATGGAAGTTCAACATGCACCTCATGGCAAAGAACTCTGACGATTTGAAAAAAAGAATTGTTGCTCTACATAAAGATGGCCTAGGCCAGGGGTAGGGGACCTCGGCACTCCAGCTGTGGTGAAACTACAATCCCATTATGCCTCTGCCTCTAGGAGTCATGCCTGTGATTGTCAGGGTCTTGCAATGGGTAGCTTCAAAACAGCTGGAGGGCCAAGGTTGCCTAACCCTGGCCTAGGCTATAAGAAGATTGCCAAGACCCTGAAACTGAGCTGCAGAGCAATGGCCAAGACCATACAGTGGTTTAACAGGACAGGTTCCACTCAGGACAGGCCTTTCCATGGTCGACCAAAGAAGTTGAGTGAATGCGCCAGGGGTTGCCTTTGGGAAATAGACGTATGAGTGCTGCCAGCATTGATGCAGAGGTTGAAGGGGTGGGGGGGTCAGCCTGTCAGTGCTCAGACCATATGCTGCACACTGCATCAAATTGGTATGCATGGCTGTCATCCCAGAAGGAAGCCTCTTATAAAGATGATGCACAAGAAAGCCTGCAAACAGTTTGCTGAAGACAAGCAGACTAAGGACATGAATTACTGGAACCATGTCCTGTGGTCTGATGAGATCAAGTTAAAAACGTATTTGGTTCAGATGGTTTCAAGCGTGTGTGGCGACAACGAGGTGAGGAGTACAAAGACAAGTGTGTCTTGCCTGCGGTCACGCATGGTGGTGGGGGTGTCATGGTCTGGGGCTGCATGACTGCTGCTGCTTTATTGAGGGAACCATGAATGCCTATATGTACTGTGACATACTGAAGCAGAGCATGATCCCTTCCCTTTGGAGACTGGGCCACAGGGCAGTATTTCAACATGATGATCCCAAACACCTCCAAGACGACCACTGCCTTGCTAAAGAAGCTGAGGTGATGGACTGGCCAAGCATGTCTCCAGACCTAAATCCTATTGAGCATCTGTGGGGCATCCTCAAATGGAAGGTGGAAAAGGGCAAGGTCTCTAACATCCACCAGCTCCGTGATGTTGTCATAGAGGAGTGGAAGACGACTCCAGTGGCAACCTGTGAAGCTCTGGTGAACTGCATGCCCAAGAGGGTTAAGGCAGTGCTGGAAAATAATGGTGGCCACACAAAATATTGACACTTTGGGCCCAATTTGGACATTTTTACTTAGGGATGTACTCACTTTTGTTGCCAGTAATTTAGACATTAATGGCTGTGTGTTGAGTTATTTTGAGGGGGCAGAAAATGTACACTGTTATACAAGCTGTACACTCACTACTTTACATTGTAGCAAAGTGTCATTTCTACAGTGTTGTCACATGAAAAGATATTAAAAATTTACAAAAATGTGAGGGGTGTATATAATATATATACATATATATATTTATATATATATATAAATATATATATGAAAATTGCCTATCTCATTTCTTGAGGCCCAAAAATGTCAGGATAGTACAGATATGATGACCCCTTTTGGAAAGTAGACAGCCCAATGTATTTGGTAAAAGGCATGGCGAGTTTATTAAAGTTTTATTGGGAAAATTAAAACATTTAAAAAATATATATTTTTACTGAAATATACGATCCTACCCTCCCCCTTCACAGATGTATACTTACTGACATCTGACTGCCAATGGCTTCTTTGTTTACACCTTGCAGCTGGGAGACAAAGCTAGAGGAGCCCCAGTAAATTCTTCTGAGCTGTAATGTGCTGTGAATCCAGGAGAGTGGAGACTCTAAGCAACAGAGTATTTTCAGATCTCTGTAAGTATATATAAGTGGTGGGGGGGGGGGGGATAAGAGTAGGGAACCATTGTTGGCATGTGCTTAGGACATCGGTTGCTATAGACAACCCCTGGGCTAGCGTCATCACTCTAGTATAGGCTCACAGTGTAATGCTGAGTATGCAAGGGCCCACTAAAGACCACTGAAGATGGAGAAGCAGTCAACACTAACATATGACTAAAACTAAAATGGCATTTTAGTCAAAAGACTATGACTAAAACTAAAAATTAACACTGGTTATGTAGTGCATGTTTAACCCTTAATACCATAAATAATAACATGTTAGATATACTCCAGGAGCATACAGTATAATGAGTTTGGAAATTCTAGAGAAATGCTTAAATAATGCATTACAATTTAACTAAACTCATTTGATTTTAGTCAACTAAAACATGACTAAAACCTTAAACAATTCAGATGACTAAAATATGACTAAAACTATAATGGCATTTTAGTCAACAAAATTTGAACTAAATCAAAATTTGATGTCAAAATTAACATTGGTTGAAACCAGACTGTTTCTTACATACAAGCCAGTGACTGGGGAAGAATTGTTGGAGTTGCAATCTTTTCTGCTTTTGTTTGACAAAAAGTCAATCCTGGCATATCAGAACGAGCACCATCTACTCTTCTTAGGCAGCATGTTTTGGGAAAGGAAGGAGTGCATTTGAAAATAATGATGTAGAAGATTATGAAGGTCCATTTTTACATGCTTGGATGAAATGGAATGGTCTACTTTTTTTTACCTGGAAATGACCAACCCACAGCACAGCAAAAGCATGTTCCTGGTCTATTTGTTTCATGATCAAGAACAGGAAGATTAGGAAAGTTAACAGATGTTAATCCATTGATTAGGAATTGGTATTTAGAAATATAAGGATTAGGAATTATGTTTAGAAATAAAAGGAAAAGTTGAAAACAAAGCCATTTCCAGAAAAAAAAAGAATGAATGCTGACTTTGAATGTATGTGCAACGTTCACTGTAATGAACTAAAAACATGTTTTTCTTACATATGTCATTTCTTGCCATCATAGGTGTGTGCACAGGGTGTGTCAGGTGTGCCTGGGTACACCTTAATCACCCAGTGTGGCACAGATTCCCCCCTGTTTAGACTTCTGTTATTTCACCACAGCCCCCTAATAATTGAGAAAAAAGATCAAATTGTAAAAAAAATAATAAAAAATAAAATAATAAAAATAAAAACTACTGACACTGTCCACTGCCCTACTGACCCCCTCATTTTATATATATATATATATATATATATATATATATATATATATATATATATACACACACACACATATATACACACATGCACACGCATGCAAATGTGTTTGAGTTTTGGCGTGCACACCCTAATGCAATAGGCTGTGCACACCTATGCTTGCTATATATATATATATATATATTTATATATATATATATATATATATATATATATAATGAGGGGGTCAGTAGGGCAGTGGACAGTGTCAGTATTTTTTATTTTTATTATTTTATTTTTTTATAATTTTTTTACAATTTGATCTTTTTTCTCAATTATTAGGGGGCTGTGGTGAAACAGAAGTCTAAACAGGGGGGGAATCTGTGCCACACTGGGTGATTAAGGTGTGCCCAGGCACACATGCACACCCTGTGCACACAGCTATGTATTTTTTTTTTTTTTTTTTTTAATGCGAACAGTGTAAATATCTGAATTTGACTTGATATTAGCCTGTTACAATCCCTGTACAACAGCATTCAGGCCAGGGAGAGGCAAAAGCTGCACAAGGAGCCAATCTGTTGTGCTGCAGAATAAGGAGCATGTTAATAGGAGCAGACAGCAGAGTGGCAGGGAGAAGAGTACATCAGTCTCTTGTTTATCCTTTAACTGTCTAACCACAGGGTAAGGGGCAGGGACAAGACCTGTGTTAATGAATTTCAACAGAGAAAAATAAGGTCGTATGCCCTGCTAGACGGGGCGGTGATGTGTGCCAAAGCTGTGAAGATCTCAAGACTGGATAGACAGAAATACAAATTCTTTGGAAGTTTAAACAGCTCCCTTAAATGTATATAATCTGTGTATTTAGCTGTTTGCCTGGAGTCCTGCTTTAAAGAGCCATGTGAAAAAATGTTAATATAACATTAACTAGCTAAATTGGATAAAGATTAATAGAACGGATGAAGTAGTTATCTTTCATAGAAAAAGTGCTTCTTTCTGTTCTCTGCAGCATTGTTTACACCGCCAAAATCAAAGTAGACCCTACCAAACCTGCCACATACTATGATCTAAGAAGCTCATACTACAGTTCCAATAACTATTACACCCTCATATACATCCAGGAGGAGAAATAATGTTCATTTGCCAAGATTCCCTATTGCAGCATTGTGCAGCACAAGGTTCACCTGGTCTTGCTGGCCTAGAAGCAGTTGTACTCCTTTTTCTGTGCCACGTACATCACCGCACAAGCAACAACCTCAGCAGCTTGAAGCTGGCTGTGTTGTAAAGGAATGTGATTTCCGCCCTGTGGAGGAGGAGCAGTATAGAGTGCTGTAATGGGAAAGGAGCTCAGCAGCCAGGCATAGCATCCAGGGCGGAGGGGGCGGTCAGGGGGCTTTGGGGGGGGGGGGGCGCAACTTAAATCTGGGGGGGGAACCCATGTGACACAAAATCTGGAGCCTGTTAAGGGATTTGTTTTAGCAATTTCTGAAGGTTTCTTTGTCAGTGTTGGCAGGTGTTGGGGGAAGGTCACCTCCCATAGGTGTGTGTCTTTTGCCCAGTTGTCAGGGAAGTGGGGTAAGCAAACATCTCTGGTTATTATTCCATGTTGTCAACACACAGCACAGACACTTCCCCATCCTGGGATGTTCTCACCCCATGCTCCTCTCCATTCAGGAAAAGGCTCACAGCTTCTCCACAGCCAATGAGAACAGAGGGGTGGACTGTGAAAGGCAAAGTGGAAGCCCAGTATTGGAGCGTGGATGTGTGGCCCTAGGGCAGATCGGAGCTGGACTTTGTGGAGGATATGATAATATGACAGGGAGGCTGCAGGGGCCCCCTGGAGCTAGGGGCGGGGTTGCAATTGTGACCCCTGCATCCCCTTATGCTACGCCCATGGATGTAAATGTATATGTAGTTGGGTGCTGCCAAGATCCCACATGCCCCCTATGAATAACTTCAGACCAGACTATGAGCAGTTAAATTAACTTTTACTGTAAACTTGCCACTACATGTATAACATGAAATAACATCTTTCTCCTAACTAAACATAACTGTGGCTGCCCCAAGTTGCCTGCACAGATGAAGCCTCTTTGGGAAAAGTCCATACTTGGAAATGCTGGAACAGAGAAGTCCATGTTATTGAGGTGTTAAGGTGGATCGGCGTTCTAGAACGGAACACACTGAGCAAGTTTCTGCACTTTCCCTAGATGCTCGCCCCCCCCCCCCTCCCAGGTTCCAGACCTCTTCCCTTTTATAGATCACAGGAGGGAGGCAGGACCCCAAGGAAAGCCCATGAATGCATAGGGAAAGCCAGCAACACATCAACTCTTTAACTCTGACCTGGGTGGCTGGGTACTAAGTATACAGTAGGCCACCTGCCTACAAGCTGGACGAGGGAGCGGGCTAGGGGTGTCTGGGCTGGCCCTCCTCTATTATAGCTGGATGTGGGTCGCTCCACCCCCCCCCCCCACCACTGCTACTCTGATGGTTGCTGTTGGCGTGAAGTGGATGTCTGTGTGGAGCCCCCCCAATGCACTGTATCAAGAGTGTGCTGTAAAGTTTCCCCCACTTGCTCCCCTGCCCTCCTGACAATAGAAGGTCAGATCCAAACAGAGAAGGATGACAAAAGGGTGCAAATGACACTGGGATATGTAGTCCCCAAGGAACACAGCTCAATACAAAACTATGGAGGCTAGTGAAGCTGCATACTTAATACCCACAAAACCCCGCACATAGGGAAGGATAGACATAGGAGAGGAAGCTGAGCTGCATGGGCATGTTGCCTTTGCTGAGCCTGCACAGAGAACAGGTGCTCTTGCTGTGTCCACATGAGCCTGGAGACATAGCTGCAGAGGGATCACTTGCTGTGTCTTGGGACCAGAGCTAAGAGACCCACTGTAGAGAGTGCCTACACCAGAGGCATAAGACATCTGAGCCTTGTGATGATCCGAGTAGAGAGACTGAGCCTTGTGGGGCTTGACTTCAGAGGACTGCAAATCGCCAAGTGATCTAGATCAGATTGTGTTCCAAGAGGGGTGAGCTGAACATCCATACTTATCTCAACTCTGAAACAGTTAATACACAACAAATCCCCCCTTGTTTAGTAGCCCACTAGCCATCCGCTGCACACTTTTAAAGGGACAGCTACACGTTCACCACCTACATAAGGGCCAATTGATGAGCCAACAGAAGGGCATTGATGTCAATTCTTTAACCCTGTTTGCACCAGTTATAGTTTAAACTTATTGCCAGCTTATAGGTTGGTGCTCATTTATCTAGTATAGCATCTTTAAACCTGTTTGATTGACTGTTAATTGATTTATGTTTAATTGCCTTGCTTTAATACATCTACTTAACTTATCACCAGTTGCTTGGCCTATTTTCTGTGCACAATTATAGACAGGTAGCATACTAATGCTAAGTTACTCAGGTGTGAGCAGTCTCCAACCTACAGCCAAGTGTGTCAGTGGGGACTGAGCAACTTTAGGATTCGTGGCAGAACAGAGAATACATAATCACCATTGATTCCCACCAAGATTTCTGCCCAAAGGCTCTCTTTCTCCACAGCCAGGCCTGGACTGACCATGGGGCACACCGTGCATTTGTCCGGTGGGCGGAGGCCACCAGACCACATGGGGGGCCCAAAGGTGAGCTGCAACTTCAGCCCGCGCAGCTCACCAAGCCTCTCCAGGGCCAGCCACCTATTAAGTTCATGGTATGGCCATGGGGGCCTAGGTGGTTGGAACCTAGAGATCAGTTGACCCATGACAATGAAGGATGAGGAGCTGGAGGAGGTCTCTGCTGTGTGAGCTGTGACTCAGAGCCTGTGAGGCGACCCCATCTCCTGATCTCCAAATAGGTTTCATAGGAGGAATATAACTTATCACTGGTGTGTGACCTCTCCACCTGGCTCTGCCCCCCTCTCTTCCGTCCACCTGGCTCCATCTTCCCCTCCAACTGGATGCATTCCCTCCTCTCTTCTGACCACCTAGCTCCTTCCTCCCCTCCACCTAGCTGCATCCCTTCCTCTCTTCTCTCCACTTGGCTCTGTCCTCCCCTCCACCTGGCTGCATCCCCTCCTCTCTTCTTTAGGCTTGGCTCCATCCTCCCCTCCACCTGGCTGTATACCTCCTCCCTTCTGTCCACCTGGCTCTGTCCTCCCTGCCACCTGGCTGCATCCTCTCCTCTCTTTTGTTCACTAAGCTCCTTCCTCCCATCCACCTGGCTGAATCCCCTCCTTGCTTCTGTCCACCTGGCTCCTTCCTCTCCTTAACCTGGCTGAATCCCCTCCTCTCTTCTCTCTACCTGGCTGCATCCTCTCTTCTCTTCTCTCTACTTGGCTGCATCCCCTCCTCTCTTCTGTCCACCCGGCTCATTCCTCCCCTGTGCCTGTCTGCATTTCCCCTCTCTTTTGTCCACCTGGCTCCCCCCTCTCCTCCCAGCTCTGTCCCCTCTTCTCCTCCCTCTACCTGGATGCAGGGCAATTGCCCCAGGTGGCCACACTAGGCAAGTTTGTGGAGCCAAGTGCCAGATGCTTTTATATTATTTAGCCATGCCCCTTTAAGCCCCTCCCACGGTTAACACAATTTGGCCACACCCACTGTTCACTATAGCATGTCACATGCTATAAAAATGATCAAAATGATCAGTATTGAATGAATCAGCAATGGTTTAGCAATGAATGAATCAATCAGCAGACTGCCTATTCACTCTATCAAAGCCAGAACACATGTGCCCTGGGCCGACGGCGCGCCGGCCTTTTAAACAGTGGGGCGTGTACTAAAGCCCCTGAGCTTTAATTGGCTACAGGCGTCCTGCCTGTAGCCAATTATTGCTCTCCTCGCTGCCGGCGCTGTGATTGGCCAAGCATGCGGGGTCACAGTGCATGCTTGGCCAATCATCAGCCAGCAATGCACTGCGCCGACCGCAATGCATTGTGGGCTGCTCGCATCACACGAATGTGATGCAAACGGCCCAAATAGTTCTGGGCTTCGTGGGTTCGAATCGAACACCGGGCCCATCCCTATTCCTGGGTAGGGATGAGCTCAGTGTTTGAATGTTCATCTGAATGCTAAACATTTAGGCTCTGTTCACAGATTGCATAGCTGGAATGAGTGTTCCTGCTACACAATCTTCTAAGCTCGATTTTCACTTGATTCTGTGTGTCGCACAAGGCTAGCCCATTCACTTGAATGGCCTACCCTACGTGCGTTATTCACCCCCAAAAAAGCTCCTGCTCCTTATAGAGCTACAAGCTAAAGGGTGAGTTTTTCAGAGAGTGCTGTGCGAGTCTGTCACCCAGCAATCGCAGCAGAATCTCATCTTGTTTGGGGACCATGAAATAATTCTGCCCATGATTGCAAATCCTAAAGCATGAATAGAGCCTTAGGGTGTTCAGCGTGGACAAACCTGACAGCTTCCGGCTGTCAATGGTTGCTAAGGAACCAGAGTTTGCTTGCAGCCAAATCTGGCACCCTGCTTAAACCGAACCCAGGGAAGTTCAGCTCATTCCCTTTCCTGGGCTGTGGGAAGATTGGGGCTGTGAGGATGTATTCTTATTCTCATGCTGCATACACACGGTTGGAATTTCTTTAAAAAAAAAGTGTGATGGGAGCTTTTGGTCAGATATTCCGACCGTGTGTATGCTCCATCCAACTTTTTCTGTCTGAATTTCCGCCAGCAAAAGACTAAGAGCTGGTTCTCTATTTTTCCGACGGAAAAAGTTCTTGATGGAAATTCCATTCGTCTGTATGAAATTCCGACACGCAAAAAAAAACACGCATGCTCGGAAACAATTAGACGCATACTCGGAAGCATTGAACTTAATTTTCTTGGATTGTCGTAGTGTTGTACGTCACCTTGTTCTTGACGGTCGAAAGTTCAGAGAACTTTTGTGTGACCGTGTGTATGCAAGCCAAGCTTGAGCGGAATTTTTCGGCGGAAAAAACATCCAAGATTTTTCCGACGGAAATTCCGCTCGTGTGTACGGGGCATTAGACTACAGATGTAGTCATGACCTCAGGAATAATAGGACATGTGGCCCCGACATTTCAGATCAACCTCCCCTGTAAAGAGCACAATCCCCAACCAGCAGAATAGGGAAGTGCAGTGGAGAAAGACACAATTTTTAGAGATCTTATAAAAGTGAGATGTAAGTGCTTGGTACAAAAAAATGGAAAAAATGTTTGCTGCACATAGAGCTAAAGGGAAAACAGTTTTTTCTTTTTTTTCTTTTTTTTCCTGAGGGTTTAATACTGCTTTAATGCTACGTATAAAATATGTTATGGCAATTTGTATCTGATGGCCTGCATGAGGTTAACGAGCATGTCAATGAGAGCTAGAGGAAAAGCCATTTTATGATAATTGGAACAAATGCTCGGTGTCCCCCTTTGACCATTTGCAGTGTTCAAAGTTTGATGAGTTGAAACTTTCAGCCCAAGTGACTACATTTGAATCCCAGGTCTCTGAAACACCACACACAGGAAGACTAATCATTTTCGTTTGCAAATGGCTCAGCACCGGCATCTGAATTTACATGTGGAGAAGATTTGTTTGTTATAATTTAGCACTCTCCCCCACCCACAGAAAAATAAATCAACATGCTTCATTTGCATTTATCAGCAGGTTTATTAATACACTGTACCATAAATATATTATTGCAGTATTTTTCAAAAGTGAACGGTACATAATCATTAACTTTCCCAGTAAATTAATTGCTGATTGGACAAACATTCATTACGGTACCTAATCATTAATTGCACTCTACAATTACACAATGTAAAATATAACTACTGATTTTGTATAATGGCAGAATCTCAACCAGACCAGAACAACAGAAAAAAGCAAAGCAGAACTATAGGCATCCAGCTAAATACTTTTATAAAATGCATGTGTGAGCTGTTTTTAGGAAGTGTTTAACCAGTTCCCCTTAGTTTGGACCCCTTCTTACAGAAAGTGACTGGGTAATCCTGCCCTTTTGGCAGATCCCCTTCTATAGGGTTGGTGGAGTCTAGTATAGCAAGAATATTGTACTTTAGAGAGGGAAGATTTAGAGGTGGACTAGTACCAGGGGCGTAGCTACAGGGGTCGCAGAGGTCAGCAATGCGACCCGACCACATGCTCCAGGGGGCCCGTGTGGCCCCCACTGTATCCCTGCATAGGAGGGGCAGCAGCCTTTAGAGGAACTGATCCCCTCTATCTTCCCTCTGTAGGTACTGCATGTCTGATTCCCCTCCCTCCCACAGGCATTCAGCAGCTGCAGAAGGAAGATGGAGGGGATCAGTTCCTCCATAGGCTGCCGCCCCTCCTATCCAGCTTCCCTCTACTGTCCCTGAACTCTCTCCCGGCCCCCGTGCTCTCTATGCTGGGGTTGGATCTAGGCGGGGGCTGTGCTAGGTTGTGCTAGGTGCTCCCCCCACTCCTGTCAGAATAGCAATCATCCAAACAGCAGATGAATGGGGATCACTCTCACTCAGATCGGACTGTGCACAGACTGTACCCGCCCCCTACTGACATTTCCTTCTGTGGGGAGGTGAGTAAATAGAGAAGATTAGTGTGTGGTGGTAGTGGTGGGGGGTAATGAAGCTGTGTTTAGTCTGATTTGAGAGTGATCTGTGTCATCTGCTGTGCAGACTATGGAGGATAGCTGTTCTGACAGGAGTGGGGAGAGCACAGCTCTGCACACTTCCTCCTGACTGTGATTCCCCCACCTGTAAGTTTGAGTTGGGTAGTTATTTGTGCTGGGACAGATAATTAAGGGGGTGGGGCTAAAAGGGGGATTTGGGGGTGGGGAATTTGAGCTAGGAGGGGGGATGGGGGAAGGAGGATTTATGCTGCTAGGATGGGGATGGTTTATGGTAAAATGGATTTAGGGGTGAGGATTTGTGTTGGCAAGGGGGATGGGGGGAATTGGGCTAAGAGGAGGGATTTCAGGGGTGGGGGATTGAGAAAGGAGGGGGATGGGGGGAGGTTGTGCTGGGAGGGAGGAGTTGTGCTGCTAGGAGGGGGTGGGGTAATTTAGGCTAAGAGGGGGATTTGGGGGGCCTCAGAGGGGGGATTTGTTCTAGGATAGGAGATTTGAGTGGAAAGGGGATGTGTGCTGGGGGCGATTGTTTTGGGTGGGGGTGATTTGTTCTAGGAAGAAGGAAATGGGGGGGATTTGAGTTAGGAGGTAGGATTGGGGGGGGCAAATTTTTTTGCTGAGAGGGGGGTTTGTACTGGAAGAAGGGACTTTTTTGTATTCAGGATAGAGAGTGGGGAAGGGGCTGGTAAATGCGCCTATTACTGGCCCCTTCCTTGTCTGAATGAATAGAGTCAGTGATCTGTACCATTCATATATAAAGCATAGTAAACTGTGTTTACCATGCTTCAGTTTGAAATGAGTAAATGAATGGGAAGCTCTGTTGAGCTATTTCTGTCCATTCATTCTGTGCACCTTTCTCTGTCTCAAAGGTGAACCATCAGAACCATCTGATGGTGCTGCCCCTGATATTTCACTGTAGCCCTGAAAATTTAAAAAAAATAGTATTATAAAAAAAATAAAATGGTAAAAAATAAACATGAATAGCCCTCTACTACATCTCCAATGTTCTTGAAACTCTCTGAAAATCTTTTTTCATTCATAATCCTTATATATATATAACATATCATACATTTGAATCCATTGTGTGAAACTTTACTGTGTATATCGAGCACATTCTGTTTGAACTTCTCTTATTCCTTTTGTTTTTTTTCTTTTACATTTTATGTATTGTTAAAATATTGATAAAAAAAAATTAGAGTGAGAACAGGCAAGTCGTCTGGCACCTAAGTAGCCCTGCCAAATAATGCATACTTTTGTTTAGCCAGCCTTGAGAACCAGTCACTCCTGTACACAGCATACTCAGATTCCTAATTTAAATTTTCTCCTCTGCAGTTAAAGCAATATATCTTGGTTAATGATCACCTCAGTCTATGACTGAATAGTGAAGGAACATCATTTCACTAAATAGGTAATCCCTGTGCTCTTTCCTCCTATCAGCAAGATCTTTATGCACTGCGCAATTCAGGATGATTGGTTTACATTGTTACAGTGCTACCCCTCCTTCCTTCAGTCTGAATCCTGCCCCAAAGCACAACTCCAATGTTGAGGACATGTGACCTGGTATGGTTCATCAGAAAGGGGGGGTTCTCGCTCGTCCCCCCCCTTCCTGACGTGCCAGATAAGGTCTGGTATGGATTTTGGGGGGACCCCGCGAGGAGGGGGGGGGGTGGGTTTAATTTTGGCATGGGATTTCCCCTAAAATCTAAATGTTAGAAGTACAAATTCATTACTGTTTCATTCGGGGACTTAGATACATCAGAATTTTTGAATAACCAAGAATTTACATTCGAACCAAAAGGAATTGCACATATCTAGACTGGGTTAAGACATACTTTAACCCCCTTTGTGCCACTGAATATCTGGATATATCTCTGCCGTTTGAAAAGGATGACAATGTATTAAAATAAATTAAATCATATCTTAGCTGAGATCATACATTTTTACATCTTTATATTAAAGTTTTGTCTAGAGCTACTCAATGTTACATAAAAATGATGACCTGATATAATCATACTGCATTTTAATGAATGATGGTGCCACGTCATCTTAAATTGCAATTTAATTGCATTAAATATGTAGCCACATCTTTCATACATGGCCCTACATATGCACTGTATGTAAATTAATGGTCATGTCAAACAGATCTGCTGATGCATGCGAACCTTAAACTTACAGGAGAATTTCTGGCACACCAGAAAATTCAGTAATAAATACGCTATAAGAATAACCAATTTCCTGTGTCTGCATTTTGTTTTGCACTGTTTGGAAGCAAAGCTAATGATTCACATCAGAACTTAGCTTGCTATAGCCCAAAGGCTTGCTTGTAATATGAAGACTTCTGAGTATGTTGGGACAACGGTGGTCTGCTATTAGTGTACTCCCTGATGTATAATTCACTGTGTGGATTGCATCAGTCACCCAAAAATCTATTTTGGAGATGCGAGTTTTCAACTATAGTAAAAAGGTTTATTAAAATGACCCTTTAAATTTTTGAATTACCGGTTACTAAACTGATTATATTATATTTTTTACTGGAGTAAGGTTAAAAAAAAGAGAGAAAATTCTGTATTCAGCTTCCCCCTCCCCCTGCAGCCCCCCCAAATACATACCTGAGCCCGATCTTGACCCAGCGATGTGCACGAGAACTTTGGCTCTCTCCCCACATTGGCTCAGATACAGCAGACAGAGCTATTGGCAGTCAGGAGGAAGCAGGGGCAGGGCTGAGCCTCGCTCTATGTGTCTTATGGACACACATAACAGGGCTCGGGAGCAAGCATGCACAAATGCCCCCATAGCAAGCGGCTTGCTATGGTGGCACTCGAAGAAGAGGAGACAGGAATGCTGGTGGGGGACCCCAGAAGAGGAGGATTGGGGCTGCTATGTGCAAAACTACTGCACAGAGCAGGTAAGTATAACATGTTTGTTATTGGAGTAGAAAATAAATATATCCTTTAACCCTTTCCCTGCCAGGTCCATATGTCATACGGACCTGACAGTGGGGGGTGTCACACACAATTCAATGGCTGCAGCCAGGGATTGTGTGTGAAACTAACAGGCAGGCAAACACCTGCCTCTCATGTGAAAGCATTCGGGTGGCTGTGCTGCCGCTGACTGCTCACACACATACTGAGAAATGGTGCCACACACACGTCCACTCCCCTTCCCTTCTTGCTGTGACCTGGAAAGTGACGTCTATGCCGGGAAGGAATGTTTTGTAATGCGATGTGCATTACAAAACATTCAGTGGAGCCCAGAAGAGACATGAGGGGTCTTTAAGACCCTGCACGTCTCATTAAAGAGAACCTGTCACCTAAAAATCATCACATAATGGGGGATATTAATTATCCAGACATAGACTGGGCGGAAGGAACCGCACATTCGTCTAAGGCTTGGCAGTTCCTATATGTCTTGCAGGACAATTTCATGGGTCAGATGGTAAATGCACCAACAAGAAACAATGCGTTATTAGACCTACTGATTACTAACAATACTGACCTGATCACGGATGTAGAAATATGGGGCAATTTAGGAAACAGCGACTGTGTATTTACCAGTGCATCCCAATGGGAAATACATTTAAAAGAGTTAACAAAAGTCCTGGGTGGCTTAACTCCAATGTAAAAATGCATGTAAAAGCAAAAGAAAAGGCCTTCAAAAAATACAAGACTGAGGGGTCATTATCAGCATTCCAACTTTACAAAGAATGCAATAAGAAATGTAAGCGTACAATCAGGGCAGCTAATATAGAAGACGAAAGGTACATGTCGGAGGAGAGTAAAAAAAATGATTTAAGTATATAAATACTAAGAGAGGGAGGTCAGAACATATTGACCTCATAAAGAATGATGAATGGAATCTGGTTACAAAAAATGGAGACATGGCAAAGTTTTTGAACTTATTCTTCTCCTCAGACTTCACAAAGGAAACTGGGGGGTTTCAGTAAACAAGACTGCATGGTTTATTTAAAATTTAAAATTTGAAATAGACTTGAAAAACTTAACACAAATAAGTCACCGGGACCAGATGGCTTGCGCCCGAGGGTCCTTAGGGAACTCAGTCAAGTGATTGCCAGATCATTGTTCCTAATTTTTAGGAGCAGTCTACTGACGGGAATGGTACCAGCTGATTGGAGAAAAGCCAGTGTAGCACCAATATTTAAAAAAGGGCTAAGATATATCCCGGGGAACTACAGACCAGTTAGCCTAACATCAATAGATTGCAAGCTCTTTGAGGGGATGATAAGGGCCTATATATAAGATTTTATTAACAAAAACTGTATCATTAGCAGTAATCAGCATGGATTCATGAAGAATTATTCTTGCCAAACCAATCTATTAACCTGGATTTTGCAAAGGCATTCGATACAGTTCCCCATAAACGTTTACTGTACAAACTAAAGTATGTCGGCATGGACCATAGGGTGAGTACATGTATTGAAAACTGCCTACGAGGGGGGGGGGGGCGCGTCCAGAGGTTGGTAATAAATGGGGAGTATTTTTGAATGGTCTGGTCTGGTAAGCGGGGTCCCCCAGGGTTCTGTCCAAGGACCAATCCTATTTAATTTATTCATAAACGATTTGGAGTATGGGATAAACAGCTCAATCTCAGTGTTTGCGGATGATACTAAGCTAAGCAGGGCAATAACTTCTACGCAGGATGTGGAAACCTTGCAAGAAGATCTAAACAAATTGGGCAACTACATGACAATGAGGTGTAATGTTGAAAAATGTAAAATAATGCATTTGGGCCAATAATATGAATGCAATCTACTCGCTAGGGGGGGGGGAACCTCTGTGGGAATCTAGGATGGAAAAGGACCTAATAGATGACAGGCTCAGCAATGGCATGCAATGCCAAGCCGCTGCTCCAGCAAACCAACAGAATATTGGCATGCATTAAAAAGGGGATTCATTCCAGAGATAAAACGGTAATTCTCCCACTATACAAGACTCTGGTTCGGCCGCACCTGGAGTATGGCATCCAGTTCTGGGCACCAGTCCTCAGGAGGGATGTGCTGGAACTGGAGAGGGTCCAGAGAAGGGCAACAAAGCTAATTAAGGGGCTGGAGGATCTCAGTTATGAGGAAAGACTACAAGCATTGAACTTATTCTCTCTGGAGAAGAGACGCTTGAGAGGGATATGATTTCAATGTACAAATACCGTACTGGTGACCCCGCAATAGGGATAAAACATTTCCGCGCAAGGGAATTTAAAACACACAGGTTGGACTTGATGGACTTGCATCTTTTTTCAGCGTTGCATATTGCCGTGCACGCCGAAGTAAGAGCAATAATTCTAGCACAAGACCTCCTCCGTAACACTAAACTGATAACTAAGGTTGGCTTTTGAAGCGTCGCCTATAAAAAATATAGGGTACTGAAGTTTGTCACCATTTCATGGGCACACACAAAATTTAAGGTTTGGCATGTTGGGTATCTATATACTCGATGCAACCTCTTCTTTTATATTTTACCAAAAATTGGGGTAATTTATTGCGTTTATTTGCCCCTAAAATTCACTGTCACGGACCCCAGTACTCCAGAAGAGTCTGTCCACTGTCTAAGCTTCCTTGCCCGGTACCAGCATGATCCAAAACCCTTTAGCCCACCCAGTCACTTGTCGAGACATAGTGTAGGGTGGAAAACATGTGACTGTTTATTCAAACACAGGCACAAAGATATACACACTCAGGGGACAACCCAACTTCTTTGCATAATGACACAGGGCGGGGTAAACTTTACCTCCTCCAGTAACATGACACACAGGTATATTCAACTATCCAACAGGAGACAGTGTTTAGGAGGGGCTGCTGAACAAATCCCCCCCCCCCCCCATAGCTAATCCACATAGACATATACATCCCATATACGGTTGCTCCCAAGGCAGACAGAAACAATAGAACAATAGTATACAGCCACACCTCAAACAATCTAGTAAAAAATCTACAACAGTTTATGAGACCAAGCTCATACGATATTCCAGCAGTCGGAAAGGTGGAATACATTCATCTTCACATATTTCTTGACGGATATTGTTCAGAAATATTACTGTCCAAAGTGGAAGAGCCCCTTCATTCTTTCAACAAAAAAACACACACATAAGACCGTGGATAACGGGTAAAAGGAAATGCTGATTCTGGTGTGGTTGTATTATGAGTCTGATTAGTGCAGATCAGACTGGGGTTCTCGGACACACTGTACCCCTAATAGATACAGGGAAACATACACAAAGGAGGGGGAGGAGCTGGACAAGGAATTTCCATAGCTCTCTAAGGTAAGCTGGGTTCCACAAGCACCCCATCCAAAGTGACTCCCGTCACATTCACTTTAGTGTGTTTTTTACTGAAATTTAGTAGGGCTGTTACTGATTAAAAGTTCCGTGTTCGATTCATCGTTTTTTTTTAATCGATTAATCTACTAATTTCGATTTATTTTAACGCACATACAGATCCAACTACTTTTAGCTGATCTCCTTGCATTGCAACTCTGCATTAGTCAGTGGTAAATGCGGTATACACTATATACAATCACCCGACACTAGTTAGTTTTCACAATCCATGACTTATGTTCACAGTTCACACAAATACGTTTTAAATTCAAACAATAGTACTGACATAAGTAATTTTTTTCCCACAGTAGCGTGACAATCCCTCCACCTCCGGTCTAACTAATCACTCTCACCTTATGGCATGGACCCCTGTGCAAACAGGTGGTCATGCAAGCGGGTATCAAAAGGGTTAACACGGACCATAAGCTTCTCTCACGTCTCCTTAGATCTCAGCAAGGACGTCAGGTCATGGCTCATGGGTAGAAAGAAAAGATCTAAGTGCTCACCGCTTAAGTATAAGATTTCATTTTTGTGTTCAAACACAAGCTACTCACAAAAAGATGATAAAAACACAGCATGTAAAGCCGACAATCGTATTCGTTTCGTAGGGCAGCAGCGGGTGACGTCATGCGTAGCTCCTCCCCCGTACACGTTACGTTCAATCAGAACTTCAACATCACCGGACTCCTCCCCCTTCCCTTCGTTAGCAGACGGAGGCACTTGGGGAAGGGGAGGAGTCCAGTAACGTCAATGTCCGTGACATCCCCTGATCTCTTCCTTAATCAATGAATTAATCTTTAATTTCCACAACCCTAAAATTTAGCGGTAATATCGTGTGACAAAAAATTGCAATTAATACCATTTTATTCTCTAGGGTGTCTGCTTTCAGAAAATATATATTATTTGAGGGTTATACATCATCTTCAGGGCTAAAATTATTTTTTAAACATGTGTGCAGAAAACACAAAAATGCCTCTGTCAGTAAAAAGGTTAAATCAGATTTAAAAAGCTGCCAAATTCACTAAAGCATGAAATTAATTTTCACATTAGCTAACTTTATTCTGTTAAACCCGGGGTGCCGCAGGCACGAGACTCGAGATCAGTGTCATGAGTTGCCATGTGTGGGCAGATCAGCCGCCAGCACCATAACAACCAATGAGGCTCCAAGACACATTCCTTGCTATAATGATGACAGCTGGCCTGCACCATCACAACACATGATTCTAATCCAGGGCAGGCTGCCTTCCGGGTTTCCCACAGCAGTCTGCTTCCTCCAGATTTCTCTGCTGAAGGAGGCGTGGGCGTGCCTTCGAAACGCATTCCAATTGGCCAGACACAGAGGTAGGCGGCTCACGAGTTTGACAGCTCGGAATTACTTCCACACAGAGTTACTCAGCTGGCATCCTCCCGAGGTCCCTCGAGGCTTCAGCTTCCCGCTGACAAACGGCACTCATGGACCATTCTTCAGGGACACTCTGTGGCTCTTCTCTGATGCTGAATGTGGAAAGCACCTACCCTTATTAACACTCTGTAAGTGTATTTAACACTGTTTCCATTTTTTGTATTTTCATGGGACAGATGGTAGATGCACCAACTAGAAACAAAGCGTTACTAGACCTACTGATTACCAACAATACAGACCTGATGTGAAAATAAGGGGCAATTTAGGAAACACTGATCACAGGTCAATTAGCTTCAGTATAAATCACACAAAATAGGAAACATAAGGGGAATAAAAAGACACTGAATTTCAAAAGAGCCAACTTCCCTAAACTACGAACCTTGCTAGAAGATATAAATTGGGATAAAATCTTAGGAACAAAGAACACAGAGGAGAGACGGGTTTGCTTTAAGAGCATATTAAATAAAGCCAGTGCATCCCATTGGGAAATAAATTTAAAAGAGCTAACAAAAGTCCGGGATGGCTTAACTCCAATGTAAATAAATGCATAAAAAATGCATAAAAAGCAAAGGAGAAGGCCTTCAAGAAATACAAGGCTGAGGGATCATCATCAGCATTCAGACTTTACAAAGTATGCAACAAGAAATGAAAGGGTGCAATTAGGGAGGCTAACATAGAACACGAAAAACACATAGAGGAGGAGAGTAAAAAAATTCTTAAAGAAATTCTTTAAGTATAAAAACAGTAAAAGAAGGAGGACAGACCATATTGGCCCCATAAAGAATGATGAAAGGAATCTGGTTACCAAGGATGGAGAGATCATGAAGGTATTGAATTTATTCTTCTCCTCAGTCTCCACAAGGGAATCAGGGGACTTCAGTAACCAAAACTGCAGTGTTTATCCTCATGACACATCTCCAGAAGCACCCTCATGGCTAACAGAGAACAGAATTAGAAATAGAAATGGAAAACGTAACATTAATAAGTCATCGGGACCAGATGGCTTGCACCCGAGGATCCTTAGGGAACTCAGTCAAGTAATTGCCAGACCATTGTTCCTAATTTTTACTGACAGTCTACTGACTGGAATGGTACCAGCTGATTGGAGAGAAGCCAATGTAGCACCAATATTTAAAAAAGGGCCAAAATACATCCCTGGGAATTACAGACCAGTTAGCCTAAAATCAATAGTGTGCAAACTCTTGGAGAGGATTATAAGGGACTTTATACAAGATTTTAGTAATGAAAACTGTATCATTAGCAGTAATCAACATGGATTCATGAAGACTCGTTCTTGCCAAACCAATCTATTAACCTTCTATGAGGAGGTGAGCTGCCATCTAGATAAAGGCCCGTAGACCTGGTGTATCTGGATTTTGCAAAAGCATTTGACACAGTTCCCCATAAATGTTTACTGTACAAAGTAAGGTCCGTTGGCATGGACCATAGGGTGAGTACATGGATCGAAGGTGGTGATAAATGGGGAGTACTCGGAATGGTCAGGGGTGGAAAGTGGGGTCCCCCTAGAGTTCTGTGCTGGGACCAATCTTATTTAAATTTGTTCATAAACCCCTAGAGTTCTGTGCTGGGACCAATCTTATTTAAATTTGTTCATAAACAACCTGGAGGATGTGGAAACCTTGCAAGAAGATCTGAACAAATTAATGGGGTGGGCAACTACATGGCAAATGAGGTTTAATGTGGAAAATTTTAAAATAATGCATTTAAGTGGCAAAATATGAATGCAATCTACACACCGGGGGGGGGGGGGGGGGGGAGACCTCTGAGGAAATCAAGGATGGGAAAGGACCTGGGAGTCCTAGTAGATGATAGGCTCAGCAAGCTGCTGCTAACAAAGCAAACAGAATATTGGCATGCATTAAAAAGGGGATTAACTCAAGAGATAAAGCGATAATTCTCCCACTCTACAAGACTCTGGTCTGGCCTCACCTGGAGTATGCTGTCCAGTTCTGGGCACCAGTCCTCAGGAAGGATGTACTGGAAATGGAGCGAGTACAGAGAAGGGCAACAAAGCTAATATAGGGACTAGAGGATATTAGTTATGAAGAAAGGTTACGAGCACTGAACTTATTCTCTCTGAAGAAGAGACGCTTGAGAGGGGATATGATTTAAATTTACAAATACCATACTGGTGACCCCACAATAGGGATAAAACTTTTCCGCGGAAGGGAGTTTAATAAGACATGTGGCCACTCATTAAAATTAGAAGAAAGGAGGTTTAACCTTAAACTGCGTAGAGGGTTCTTTACTGTAAGAGCGGCAAGGATGTGGAATTCCCTTCCACAGGCAGTGGTTTCAGCGGGGAGCATCGATAGTTTCAAAAAACTATTAGATAAATGACCATAACATACAGGGATATAGAATGTAATACTGACATATAATCACACACATAGGTTGGACTTGATGGACTTGTGTCTTTTTTCAACCTCACCTACTATGTAACTGAATCAAATAATGCTGCACTAGGATTTGCCTGGCGCTTCTCTCTCACAGTGATCGGGTTTCCCAGCCTGTGCCTGAATCAGCCTCGCTCCCTCTGCAGCACTTATTTCAGAGACTCAGATCAGAAAGGGGCTCATCCCCTAGAACTCTATGTTTATCTCTTTTTATCTCTTTGATTGATTTTTATAATTTTCATTCATGCTTTAAATTTTAACAATTAAATTTTTTTATTTTTTATTGTTGCTTTGATGAACTTGCATACATATGCATGCCTTCCTACTATTTCTAATCGTCAGACGTTTTACTGTGTGTGTTTTTTCTAATGTTATTTTTCTCCAACTCCTGCCCTCTGCCACACTGCCAGAGCCAAAAGGTAGGGTACTGATAAAGAGGGGACTGTGAGAATGGGCTGTAATGGGGGGTGGGGGGGGGGGGGCTCTGTGATGGAGGGACTCTGTGGTGATTGGGGCTCTGTGTGATGGGCGAGTTCAGACCTGAAAAGGTGGTGTGAAAAGGGGGAATGAAGGGAGGACTCTGACATGAGGGGGGAACCTCTGACATGATGGGGGGCTTCTGATGTACTTTTTATTGGGTAAAACCCATATGTGAAAGATGGTTTGCACCTAAATGGAAGGGGGTCTGTTGTGCTGGGGAAGATGTTTATGGGAAGGTTGGAGGAGTATTTCAACTAGGATTGAGGGGGAGTGTGAATTAGAATAATGGGGCAGACAGGCATCAGACCCTAATGGTGAGTGGAATGGCAAAGTTGTGCGGAGGGCTCTGGCAGGTGGTAAGAAGGTTCCCATGTTATAAACAACCATTGTAAATTATAGTAATATGTGTACTACAAAAAAATATGCAAATACAAGCGCAAAATGTGACGAATTAAAGTGTTTGTTCACCAATGCCAGAAGTTTGCCATGCAAAATAGGTAGGGATAGTTGGAAACGTTGGTGCATGAAGAGAACTATGATTTAATTGATATTGCAGAAGTTTGGCTTCACTTTTCACACGACTGGGATATTGATATTCTTGGCTATGCTCTATTTCAGAGAAACAGGGCAAAACACAAAGGTGGCGGTGCCTGTCTCTATGTGATAAGTGATCTCAAAGCTAGTGTAAAAGATGACCTTATTGATAGAGAGTGGGGTGATGCTAAAGCATTATGGGTGAAACTGCATATGGATGTGCATACTTCAGTGGTAATTATTGTTTGTTATAGGCCACCCAGCATTATTGAGAAGGAGGAGACCCAGCTCCTTGCACAGATGAAAAGGGTTGCAAGGGTTGGAACAGTGATAATAATGCAGGATTTTAACCACCCTGACATTGATTGTAGTAATTACAGTGCTGAAACTGTTAAAGGGCAGAAATGTATACACCTATAACAAGACAATTTTATGGTAAAATTGATAGAAGCCCCAACTAGAAATTATGCTGTACTGGACCTGGTATACTCAAACCATGCAGAGCTTATTACTAATGTTTATATAAAAGAACACCTGGGTAACAGTGACTATAACATTATTTAATTTAATGTTAGCTGAAAGCAACAAGCACATACTGGAAAGATAAAAACACTTAAAGTGAAACTTTACTCATAACAACTTGATAAAAAATAATGTTCTTAAGGCCCTTTCCACACGGGGCAGGGCTCTGTTGGAGTCCACCTGCTCAGCTGGCAATCTGTCTGCTGATCCCCGCTAAGCAGGCATGTGGCCGGTCCATTTGCATACAGAGCCCACTTTCCTCTACGGGGGGTCGGGTGTAAACGGACCGCCTGTCCATTTACACCCGACTGCCATCTGGACCCCCATTCGTCTGTTTTTAGCACATAGGGTCAGATATAATAAATATGTATAAACACTTAAGTACGGAAAGGTTTCTTCACAGTAAGAGCTGTGAAAATGTGGAATAGACTCCCTGCAGAGGTGGTTCTGGCCAGCTCAGTAGATTGCTTTAAGAAAGGCCTGGATTATTTCCTAAATGTACATAATATAACTGGTACTAACATTTATAGGTAAAGGTGATCCGGGGAAAAATCCGATTGCCTCTCGGGGGATCAGGAAGGAATTTTTTCCCCTGCTGTAGCAAATTGGATCATGCTCTGCTGGGGGTTTTCACCTTCCTCTGGATCAACTGTGGGTGTGGAGTTGGGAATATGGGATTGTATGATATTGTTTTTTTTGTGGTTGGACTGGATGGACTTGTGTCTTTTTTTTCAACCTGACTAACTATGTAACTATGTAACTATGATCCATATAATGAACTTGGTGTACAGTTATTCACTTTAAGGTTATAACAGAAGGCAAGGAGGAAAAGAGATTTAGCCTACAAATACGGGAAAGCTTCTTCACAGTAAGAGCTGTTAAAATGTGGAATATACTACTTCCTCAAAAGAAGGTCTGGATTATTTCCTAAATGCATAAAATATAACTTGATACTTAAATTTATGGGTATTAGCACCAGGGGTTATTGTCCCGAGAAATATCTGATTGCCTCCTGGGGAATCAGGAAGGATTTTTATACCTAGCTGGAGCAAATTAGCTTACCTTATTGTTTTTTTCGCTGGATTAACTGTGGGAATAGGATTGTGTATATGGAGGCTTTCTATTTGTGGGTGTGTGTGTGTGTTTTTCTATTGGTTGAACCAGATGGACTTGTGTCTTTTCTTCAACCAGACTATGTAACTATGATGTAAAGAAGGGACTCTGATGTGAAGTTAATTTAATCAACGCCGTTGTATACATGTATGCATTGTTTGAAAAATCAGATTTTTCATTGATAAGTAACTTTTTTTTTTTTTACATTTTAAACTGGGACTTTGGTGCGGTGGGGTTGCATACTTTTAAAGGGTGCCATAGTTGCACCCTTTAAAAGTATACAACCCCTCCCCACCAACGCTCCAGTCTAAAAATAAAAAAAATAAAAAAATGTTACTTATGCCACAACTGAAAAAAGAAAAAGAGCTGATATAGTTGATGTAGTCCAAGCTGATCAATACGGTATATGCTGCATTGACATATGTCTATCTCTACATATCTTTTTACAAAATGATGCCTTCACACTTTGTGCTCAGCAAAACTGTGTTTTTTATTTGTCAGTGTTACAAAGTTCTGCTTCATTTTAGTAAATAATGTGGGATAGTTGTGTTTGCCATGGCTCCTGAAAACTTGTCCAGAAGAATCAATGAAAACTGAGCCATCCAGAAATACACTTCCCCTTGTTATTGCGTTACTTTGCATGCTTTCTGGCATTCAAGTACAAGAAAAAGTGGGCACCCACAAACAATATCGGCGCGATGCGCACAATATTGCATCATATCGATGCGTGCAGTAGTGAAGTGAATATTTTTTTTTAAATGCAAACAACACCTGTCAGAGGAAGAATTTTCATGCAAGAATATGTGCTCTATTTTTTGGTAATATGGGCATTGCAGATACTTATGTAAAACATCTAATTGCAGCATCTGCACTAGCTAGAAACTGTTGTGACCCATTTTTGTCTGACGCTCTCTTGTAAATAACACTAAAAAAAACAAAGAAAAGGCTACACCTTGCTCTTTACCTTTATAAATATTTTTATTCCAGTTATAAAACTGATGTATACTCACAAACAGCTGAGAATAACAAGCTTATCAACATCAGTGATCTGTATTGCCCGATTCACTGCACATATTCCAATCCAGGGAAGACACTTCCTGGACCTACTGTATGTAACTGACGCATTTCAAGGGGGTCCCTCCATCAGAGCCAAGTCCTAGGTCCTCTATAGCATGACTTTATCTGTACCTTACTGAAAAACACCAGGAAATAGTCTTGCTCTCCCCACTCACAAGTGGGCTGCGTGTGTCCCAAGTCACATGACCTTACTAACTGTTGTGTATCATCAAGAGTCCATAAACACATGAAAGCATAAAAGCATAAACAAAGTGTCTCAGCTTCCATACATACACAGTCATATAACAAACACTATATCATGGAAATTAATGTAAACATTTCTATGAATCACAAGAGGAAAATTTGGCACTCGGAATGGTATCCAACAATTGTTATCCTTTATTCCGAAAACATGTATAACAGCTGTAAAACAGCCAACATGTTTCGCTGTCAGGCCTTAATCTTAAGCATTCTTAGGCTTAACCTGTACTTTATGATACCTAGGTAACTGACTGTCCTAATGGCCAGCTTAAGATACATACCATGCCCATTCACTCCCGGCTGTATTTTAAATTCTAGCAATAAAGGATGATCACTCATGCCACATATAAAGACACTGGGAATGGTGGGGTGATCAAATGTGGTCTTCCAGGTTCCACTATTCAACAGTGGATGAGCAAAGTCCCATCAGTGCCGGAGCATTCCTCTTGAGGGTAGGAGATTGTCTCTTGTAAATAAACCTATACAGTGCCTTGAAAAAGTATTCATACCCCTTGAAATTTTGCACATTTTGTCATGTTACAACCAAAAACATAAATGCATTTTTATTGGTATTTTATGTAATAGGCCAACATAAAGTGGCATATAATTGTGAATTGGAAGGAAAATTATAAATGGTTTTCAAAATTTTTTTACAAATAAATATGTGAAAAGTGTGGTGTGCATTTGTATTCAGCCCCCCGAGTAAATACTTTGTAGAACCACCTTTCGCTGCAATTACAGCTGCAAGTATTTTTGGGAATGTCTCTACCAGTTTTGCACATCTAGAAAGTGACATTTTTGCCCTTTCCTCTTTGCAAAATAGCTCTGTTAGATTGGATAGAGAGTATCTGTGAACAGAAATTTTCAAGTCTTTCCACATATTCTCAATAGGATTTAGGTCTGGACTTTGACTATGCCATTCTAACACATGAATATGCTTTGATCTAAACCATTCCATTGTAGCTCTGGCTGTATATTTAGTGTTGTTGTTTTGCTGGAAGGTGAACCTCTGCCCCAGTCTCAAGTCTTTTGCAGATTCTAACAGGTTTTCTTCTAAATTGGCCTGTATTTGGCTCCATCAATCTTCCCATCAACTCTGACCAGCTTCATTGTCCCTGCTGAAGAAAAGCATCCCCACAACATGATCCTGCCACCACCATGTTTCATGGTTGGGTTGGTGTGTTCAGGGTGATGTGCAGTGTTAATCTTCTGTCACACATAGCGTTTTGCTTTTAGGCCAAAAAGTTCAATTTTGGTTTCATCTGACCAGAGCACCTTCTTGCACATGTTTGCTGTGTCCCCCACATGGCTTCTCGCAAACTGCAAACAGGACTTCTTATTTTTGGCTTTCTTCTTGACACTCTTCCATAAAGGCCAGATTTGTGGAGTGCACAACTAATAGTTGTCCTGTGGACAGATTCTCCCACCTGAGCTGTGGATCTCTGCAGCTCCTCCAGAGTTACCATGGGCTTCTTGGCTGATTCTCTGATTAATGCTCTCCTTGCCCAGCCTGTCAGTTTAGGTGGACGGCCATGTCTTGGTAAGTTTACAGTTGTGCCATACTCTTTCCATTTTCAACATTTTCAGATGGTGGATTGAACAGTGCTCCATGAGATGTTCAAAGCTTGAATATTTTTTTATAACCTAACCCTGCTTTAAACTTCTCCACAACTTTATCCCTGACCTGTCTGGTGTGTGCCTTGGCCTTTATGATGCTATTTGTTCACTAAGGTCGTCTAAAAAACCTCTGAGGGCTTCACAGAACAGCTGTATTTATACAGAGATTAAATTATACACAGGTGGACTCTAATTACTTATTAGCTGAAGGCAATTGATTCCACTAGATTGTAGTTAGAGGTATCAGCGTAAAGGTTGCTGAATACAAATGCACGTCACACTTTATAGATATTTATTTGTAAAAAAAATTGAAAACCATTTATCATTTTCCTTTTAGTTCACAATTATGTCCCACTTTGTTTGTTAAATTTATGTTTTTGGTTGTAACATGACAAAATGTGAAAAATTGCAAGTGGTATGAAAACTTATTCAAGGCACTGTACCAGCTAAAAGTAAAGACTGCAAACTCCTGAAGGTGCCAAACCATAGGAGAATTTGTTCAGAACAACCTTTAAGATCACTCAGGGCATCCCCCAGTCTTAACAAAGAAATGTTCACTAGGTGCCTTTGAGTGTCATTCAAAATCATTCAAGTGATGTACAGTACATTGTCCACTATCACAACATGTACCTTTTACCACCAGTTACTACTACACAAAGCCTTCATTTGAATGGGCTGCCAATACATGTCAATGGACATAAAATATGACCTGCACTATTTTTTCCAGTACAACACGATAGTGCGCTAACTTGCATTGTGATGTGCTGAAATGCAGGTGCTTTGAAAAAGAGAGTTGGATTTCATTCAAAATGAAAGGCACCCTAAACCACCACGGTACATGCTTTATAACACCACACAGTAAAACGTGCTTGTTACCACACTGCATAAGTATGAAGCAAGCCTAAATCAGAGAATAAGAATGTTCCCTTGTATTCCTTGTTCTGGCCTCTAGATAGGATCAAAAGGCATAGAGCAACTGCATTGTGGGATATAAGGGGGGCATTAGTTCTTCATATTTCAGTTTCAGGAGGCTCCTCAGCAAGCCCTGAAGGCTTCCTTTCTGCAAGGTGGTAACCTTATCTTGGCACACTTTGGTGTCATCAGATGACATTTGTTGTACTTTCTTTTTTTTTTCAGGAATGTTTACTTCAAGTGTTCTGTAAGAAAGCAAATCCATATTCCCAAGCAACTAAATTGTTTATGCCAGCCATACAGAAATTCAGCCATTTAAAGTAATGCACTTTTTAGTGATTACTGAAAAAACATTTGTGTGCTTTATTAAAATCCACAGACGATTCGCAAATAGAGTTAGGCCTTCATTTCATTTTCTTTCTGCAGACATTATATTTGATTAACATTTAAGCATTAGGCAGCTGAAAACTCAGACTATGCTAAGGAAGGCAGCTGTCTTGTTGCATTGCTCCACACAGCCTGCTCTGGTCTGCCATTCATTATTTAATCTTCTTTTTAAAGACTCCACAGACTTTTCCCCTGGCCATCTCATTTTGGGCCAATCATCTCACACAGCATGTTTTTGCTTTGTACTCTTCCAGACGTACTGAGGAAACAATTGATCAACAACAGTTAAATTGAAGTTTATCTAATTTGAGAAGTAAAGATGGATAGTATGAAATAAAAGCCCTTGAAACGGACAAATCGCTACTTTCTTCCTGCAGTTTATTAAAGTATAGACTGGAGGGTAATCATAATCTGATAATTTGCAGAAATACAAATAAGTTATAGAAATAAACATTACTTTTTGAGTTATATAGAAGTAAGCTTGTGTTATAAGGGTGAGGGACAACATACACAGGCTTCTGACATCAGTTAAGGTGAGTTTACAGTTGTGGTTTGAATGTATTCCTCAATAAAATGTGATAGGCATTTTAAGGGCTCATACACACTGCAGCTCAAAGAAGCTTGTTCTGATCATAATACAGTATATATTTACTTATGATATTGTTGCTTTAAATTGGCATCCATTGCTGGCAGGAAACTGTAGTATATTACGCCCGCTTCCTGTCCAGCAGACATTTTGCTTATACTGCAGTGAAGGAAGCATGGCATTAGCTCCACTATCTCTTAAAACTGGCCTTGGAAGCATAAGTCTGTAAGTCTTATTATATTAAGTAGTATATGTTCTACTAATTCAATTGCATTTTATGTGTGTTTGATAGGCCTAATTTCTGTTAGCTAATGCTTTACACTAATGTAGCATGCCTGACTGTACTTGCATTTTGTAATGTAATGTTTAATATTGATGCATACTTTTATCATTTGTGTTTTGCAGTTTAGCAAGTTGAAACTTAAATACTTAAAAAAAATTTAAAAAATATCTAATTCTCAGTAAAGATTACAACTGTTAACTCTTCGGCCTCAGTCTTTATTGGGAAGTTGTTAGCTGTCTGCCAAGCCTTGTACTACAAACACATTGTGAGGGCAGAAAAATACTTTTAACACAACGGGCCTAGTCTAAGGAAGAGTGGATTCATTCTAATCAAGAAGTTGAGTGCACATGCTCAGTGTCATATCCAGAGGTTGTCTTTGGGAAATAGACGTAAGAGTGCTGCCAACATTGCTGCAGAGGTTGAAGGGGTGGGGGGGTCAGCCTGTCAGTGCTCAGACCATACGCCGCACACTGCAACAAATTGGTCTGCATGGCTGTCATCCCAGAAAGAAGCCTCTTCTAAAGACGATGCACAAGAAAGCCCACAAACAGTTTGCTGAAGACAAGCAGACTAAGGACATGGATTACTGGAACCATGTCCAGTGGTCTGATGAGACCAAGATAAACGTATTTGGTTCAGATGGTGTCAAGCGTGTGTGGCGGCAACCAAGTGAGGAGTACAAAGGCAAGTGTGTCTTGCCTACAGTCAAGGATGGTGGTGGGAGTGGCATGGTCTGGGGCTGCATGAGTACTGCTGACACTTAGGAGATACAGTTCACTGAGGGAACCATGAATGCTAACATGTACTGTGACATACTGAAGCCGATCATGATCCCCTCCCTTCAGGTACTGGGCTGCAGGGCAGTATTCCAACACATTTATTACCCCAAACACACCTTCAAGACAACCATTGCCTTGCTAATGAAGCTGAGGGTAAAGGTGATGGACTGGCCAAGCATGTCTCCAGACCTAAACCCTATTGAACATCTGTGGGGCATCCTCAAATGGAAGGTAGAGGAGTGCAAGGTCTCTAACATCATCATCTCCATGATATCGTCATGGAGGAGTGGAAGAGGACTCCAGTGGCAACCTGTGAAGCTCTGGTGAACAACATGCCCAAGAGAGTTAAGGCAGTGCTGGAAAATAATGGTGACCACACAATATATTGACACTTTGGGCCCAATTTGGACATTTTCACTTAGGGGTGTACTCACTTTTGTTGACAGCAGTTTAGATATTACTGGCTGTGTGTTGAGTTATTTTGAGGGAACACCACATTTCCACTGTTTTACAAGCTGTACACTCACTAATTTACATTGTAGCAAAGTGTAATTTCTTCAGGATTGTCACATGAAAAAATATAATAAAATATTCACAAAAATGTGAGGGGTGTACTCACTTTTGTGAGATACTGTATACACACACACACACACACACACACACACACACACACACACACACACACACACACACACACACACACACGCATGTGTGTTTGAGCTTTGCAGTGCACACCCTAATGCAATAGATTGCACACACCTATGTCAGTAATACTGAGGTATCTGACTCTAGTTATGTTCCACATTCTTATGTTGACAATATTGAGTATAAGAAAAGAATGGTTGGACCATTTGAGGCACTTTACTATATTAAATCATAGTGAATACTTACCTCACCTATGACTCCTTTAGGCCTCTTCCCTTCAGCTTCCTCACTAAGGTGCTCCCAGCTTCAGTCGAATGACTGCCTCCTCTATGTACAATGCAAGTCTAAAGTGAAACTTTAGTCAGAAAATTAAGTGCTCATAGATCACGTTATGCTGGCCACCTTTAGCTATGAAAAACATTAAAGGATAAGTTTGAGTTTAGGAACATGTTCTGGGGTGGAACATGTAACATGTTCCCAATGTTTTAGCCTAAAGTGGAGCTCCACCCAGAGGGGGAAGCTCTGCTTGTTTGCCTCCTCCCTCTCTGCTGCCACATTTGGCACGTTTCGGGGTGGGACAGAGTAGTGGGTTCCTGGTTTTGACAGGTACACGCTCCCACTTCCAGCTGATCTCACTGCAACAAAGTCACCCGGAAGCTCAGCCCCCAACCTTCTTCCCCTGCCGCTGGGTCATTCACAAAGTGCAACATAGATAGATAGCTTTCCTATCTATCTGAGCCAAGACATACAATCAAGACTGGAAATGTATATATTTTAATTGCAGATAGTGACATATAGGGATGAGCTTGATGTTCGGGTCCATCATAAGTTCGACTCATGCACCTGACCTGCAAGCTTTGGCCAATCACAGCGCCCTCTGTTAAGAGAGACATAATTGGCCAAAGACAGGGTGCCTATACAGGGGGTCCCCGAGTTACGAACTCGTTAGGGACTGCCCGCCTGTACGGAAGTCGGAAATGTTTGTAAGTCGGCCGCGCATGCGCAGACCGACAAATACGGACATTTCCGGATATTTCCGATGTTCTGTCTAATGCCGTTCTGCACATGCGCGGCAAATTATGGACATTTCCGAAGTTTGCTGGCATTTTCCGAGGCTCCGTATGGCCGCGCATGTGCAGAACGGCCGGAAGACGGCGAAAAATGGCGGAGGGTTCCCGCAGGGCCCCGTTCGTAAGTAGGGGTTGTTCGTAGGTCGGGCGTTCGTAAGTCGGGGACCCCCTGTATATATATACAGTCAGTCTAGTATATATATATATATATATATATATATATATATATATATATATACAGGGCTCAAAATGTCAAGTCCTGAGCTACTAGACAGGCCTCAAGGGTTACTCGCCACCAGTGCCCCAGCCAACCCCTAACCTGCCCCGCCCCTAAACACGCCCTCATAAATTATCTCATGAAATGACACTTAAATGTTTTATGCAGAATTAAGTTACAAAAATAAATATTAACAACAACTTTATCTGTACAACCTCACCTGTGCCCCTCAATGCAGCCTCACCTGTGCCCCTCAACGTAGCCTCACCTGTGCTCATTAATGCAGGCTCACCTGTGCCCACCATTGCAGCCTCACCTCTGCCCACCATTGCAGCCTCACTGTTCCCACCATTGCAGCCACACTGTTCCCACCATTGCAGCCACACTGTTCCCACCATTGCAGCCTCACTGTGCCCACCATTGCAGCCTCACTGTGCCACCATTGCAGCCTCACTGTGCCCACAATTGCAGCTTCACTGTGCCCACCATTGCAGCCTCACTGTGAACACCATTGAAGCCTCACTGTGCCCACTATTTCAGCCTCACTGTGCCCACCATTGCAGCCTCACCGTGCCCACCATTGCAGCCTCACTGTGCCCATTATTGCAGCCACACTGTGCCCATTGCAGCCTCACTGTGCCCGCTAATGCAGCCTCCCTGTGTCCACTATTGCAGCCACACTGTGCCCATTGCAGCCTCTTTGTGCCCACTATTGCAGCCTGGCCTGGGCAGAGGAATGCGCGACTGGAGAAAGAGGAGAGCCGCGGGATCACAGAGCAGGATAGCACACTGTTACAGCTTACATTACAATTATCTCTGTTCTGCTCTGCTCGACACAGCCCTGCCTCCTTCTGACCCTGTGCCTGTGATAGACAGAACACATCCCAGCATTGGACCGTGTAGCCTATATCTACAGTGTAGCCTATATCTACAGTGCATTATGTGGTGTACTGTTTCTAATACAATTCAGGCGGTGTATTTCTATATATATTTATATATACACACAGTCTTGTATATATATATATATATATATATATATATATATATATATATATATATATATATATATATATATATACAGTGGTGTGAAAAAGTGTTTGCCCCCTTCCTCATTTCCTGTTCCTTTGCATGTTTGTCACACTTAAGTGTTTCGGATCATCAAACCAATTTAAACAATAGTCAAGGACAACACAAGTAAACACAAGATGCAATTTGTAAATGAAGGTGTTTATTATTAAAGGTGAAAAAAAATCCAAACCATCATGGCCCTGTGTGAAAAAGTGATTGCCCCCCTTGTTAAAACATACTATAAACTGTGGTTGTCCACACCGGAGTTCAATTTCTCTAGCCACACCCAGGCCTGATTATTGCCACACCTGTTCACAATCAAGGCATCACTTAAATAGGAGCTGCTTGACACAGTAAGGTCCACCAGAAGATCCTTAAAAGCTACACATCATGCCGAGACCCAAAGAAATTCAGGAACAATTGAGAAAGAAAGTAATTGAGATCTATCAGTCTAGAAAGGGTTATAAAGCCATTTCCAAAAGCTTTGGGAATCCAGCGAACCACAGTGAGAGCCATTATCCACAAATGGCGAAGACATGGAACAGTGGTGAACCTTCCCAGGAGTGGCCGGCCGCCCAAAATTACCCCAAGAGCGCAGCGACGACTCATCCAAGAGGTCACAAAAGACCCCACAACAACGTCCAAGGAACTGCAGGCCTCACTTGCCTCAGTTAAGGTCAGCGTTCATGCCTCCACCATCAGGAAAAGACTGGGCAAAAATGGCCTGCATGGCAGAGTTCCAAGGAGAAAACCACTGCTGAGCAAAAAGAACATCAAAGCTCGTCTCAATTTCTCCACAACACATCTTGATGATCCCCAAGACTTTTGGGACAACATTCTGTGGACCGATGAGACAAAAGTGGAACTCTTTGGAAGGTGTGTGTCCAAGTATATCTGGCGTAGAAGGAACACTGCATTTCAGAAAAAGAACATTATACCAACAGTAAAATATGGTGGTGGTAGTGTGATGGTCTGGGGCTGTTTTGCTGCTTCAGGACCTGGAAGACTTGCCGTGATAAAAGGAACTATGAATTCTGCTGTCTACCAAGAGATCCTGAAGGAGAATGTCCGACCATCTGTTCGTGTACTCAAGCTGAAACGAACTTGGGTTCTGCAGCAGGACAATGATCCTAAACACACCAGCAAGTCCACCACCGAATGGCTGAAGAAAAACAAAATGAAGACTTTGGAGTGGCCTAGCCAATGTCCTGACCTGAATCCTATTGAGATGTTGTGGTATGACCTTAAAAAGGCTGTTCATGCTCGAAAACCCTCTAATGTAACTGAATTAGGACAATTCTGCAAAGATGAGTGGGCCAAAATTCCTCCAGGATGCTGTAAAAGCCTCATTGCACGTTATCGCAAACGCTTGGTTGCAGTTGTTGCTGCTAAGGGTGGCCCAACCAGTTATTAGGTTTAGGGGCAATCACTTTTTCACACAGGGCCATGATGGTTTGGATTTTTTTTCACCTTTAATAATAAACACCTTCATTTACAAATTGCATTTTGTGTTTACTTGTGTTGTCCTTGACTATTGTTTAAATTGGTTTGATGTTCCGAAACACTTAAGTGTGACAAACATGCAAAGGAACAGGAAATGAGGAAGGGGGCAAACACTTTTTCACACCACTGTATATATATATATATATATATATATATATATATATGTATATATATATATATATATATATATATGTAGCGGGGTCGTACCCCTTTTAGAGCAAGAGACTACATCCCCCATGATTCCCCAGGCTCCCGGGCTGCTTGTTTCCGCCCGAGAGGCTGCTGGGGGAGGTTATAAAAAGGAGGAGGAGAGACCGCCTCTTCCTCTTCTGACACTTCCTCTTCTGAGGGCTCACCTGACTGGTCTCCCTCTCCTGACGGAGCGTGTGACGCGGAGACTTGTTCCTGAGGAGACACCCGTGCGGACCGGGACTGCTGAAGGCCTGAAGCCTGGGCCTTGCAGCAGATGGAGTGAGACTCTCATCCCTCAGAGTCAGCAGCAGCGGAGCGGAGACTCTTCCCTACAGTCGGTCGGCCGGAGCTGAGGACCGGAGCGCAGGGGCTGTGACTGAGGAGGCCGGAGCCGCCATTGGAGGGACCGGAGCTGAGGACGGTACCCCAGGATTGGTGAGAGAGCTGAAAGGCTCATCCTGCATTGATACACACACTTTCATGCCTACTGAACTGCCAAGGCATAATTTACCTCAGAGCAGCAGATGTTACTTTCTGTGGATTACAAGTATACCATTTAAAGCTACATGTGCACCACCTCTACAGATCTATTGCCGGTGAAGATTACTGTACTTATTCAAGGACTGAGCTCTATTGCTAGGGATCAGGCCTGGTCCGTTAGGTAGGCGCAGATAGATTTATTGCACCTCAGGGGTGCATAGCAGATGGTCGCTACCTTGGCGCTCTGTTCCCCATTGCTAGTTGGATACATATGTGTGTACATGTTAAAGTGCATATTGCAGGGACCTGCTAAAGTATTGTAAGTCATATGTTTAAATGCATGTTGCTATTTCTTTTCCTTACTGACAAAGTAAAGCCAGTTATTCTTATTTCAGCAGTCTGCTTGTGAGTTCATACCCATTACACTTAGAGTATAAGTGATGTTTATATGTGCATAGAAACATACCCCTTGACTAACTGTGCCAGAGCGGGTAGATCAAATTGCCGGGGGTTGGTGGAGCTGTACTCAGGGACCCAAAACAAATCAGCGGCCCTCTTAACTGGGGTATCGCTACACGTGGGGGCTCGTCCGGGATCCTGAGTCAGCGGGAAAAGCCGCCAGAAGGTACCGGCATGGACCCGATAGAAGTGGGACGGTGGTCCGCAACATGGGCCACCGATCCAGCCGCAGCAGCAGTCATTGAACTGCCAGGGATATGGCAGAGAGAGGCAGTCAAGCAGCTCATAATGTCCCTATCCCCATGCCACAAGTCATGGATAATGGACATGAGAAATGATGCTGGGTACACGTACGCCTTAATAGAATGGAAGGAAGAGACTCCAGAGCAGTTCAGGAGCCAAAGCATACAAGCACCGAATGGTCAGGCCTACCAAGTGCTGCATGCGCTGCCGCGGAAGGGAGACTACTCTCCTATGAAAGCCATGCTATCCCCCAAGCAGGAAGAGCAGAAGGGCGCGGAAAGTCCCGCACAGACTACTCTTAGTGCAGAACTGTGTGCTGTCCTAGGGGAAATTGTGGCTCAGTGCAGAAGTGACCCCGGGGACTACCCAATGTCGGGGTACAGGAAACTCCGGATGTTCTCAGGGAGGACACCTGTACCCTCGGGAGAAGAAGGATTTGAAGAGTGGTTAGATGGTGCCACGCAGGCCCTAGAAGAATGGGAGGTCCCAGAAGGTAGGAAGAAGCAAAGGATTGTTGAGAGCCTAAAAGGACCTGCCTTAGAGGCCATACGCAATCTGAAGACAAGCAAAAAGGATTGCACTGCCCAGGACTACATAGACATCCTGGAAAGTGTGTTTGGTGGGACAGAAAAAATCACAGAACTTACCTATCAACTGGAACACTGTTACCAGAAGACAGGGAGAAGCTGTCAGAGTACATGGGACGCATAGACAAGATCCTGCATAGGATTATCCTGAAGAAGGGGATAGATCCAGGGAAGGTAGATGAAGCCCGTGCCCAGCAGGTGATGAGGGGAGCCCAACCCCTGGACCCTGTCGCACTAATTCTACGCACCCGGCAGGATGGGAAGAGCCTGGACTACCCTGATCTCATTCGAATGGTCAGAGAAGAAGAGGCCATGTTGGAAGAGAAAAGGGAAAAGCAGGTGATGGGGTCTACAAAACTTCCAGTGGCCACGGTCAGGACGGCCTTAACCCCTGAAAGAGAGACAGAGGTAGATGCCCTGAAGTTGCAGATGTCCCAGATGATGGAGATACTGACATCTCTAGTGGCGAAAGAGACGCCCAGTCCCAAGAAAGAAACAAGCAGGAGGGAATTGTTTCCAGCTGTTTCAGCACCAGCATCCCCACCTGACTACGGTGAGATGATCTGCTTTAATTGTGGAGGAATTGGTCATATTGCAGCTGTATGTTCCAGTCCCAAGAAGAAGAAAACAGAAAGCCGCCAGCCGGCGGGAAACGCCAAAGGGCCCCGGTGAAGGAGTCAACCGGGTGCCCATCACCTTCAGTGAGCTCCAAGAAGAATAACGGAAAGAGAAGAGGAGATCAGACCCCTCGGAAGGAACCCAGGGATCCTCAACCAAGGTACACTCCAGAGAAAGGGGGCAAGACCCCTCGGAAGGAATGCAGTACTCCTAAACGAGAACCCCCAAAAGTGAGAGATAACAATGTCCCTCAACGGGTTCACACTCCCACTAAGAGGGAGAAAATTAATGCATACCAGGCTCAAGAAAGGATCAAGCGCAAATCAAGTAAAAAGGAAAAGAGTCCGCAGAAGAGGACAGCATCAACTCGGCCTTACCCAGAAAAGCTAGTTGGTCCATCCCCTTCTGTACCCATCCAGGTGGAAGGAGTGTACACAAAGGCCCTCCTAGACACTGGAGCACAAGTGACCCTATTGTACAGGGATTTCTATGACAGATACCTGAGCCATCTGCCAATACAGAAGATAGAAGAGTTGGAGATAAGGGGATTGGGAACCCAGAGTTTCCCCTATGATGGATACTTACCCATACGGTTGACCTTTGACCCATCCGTAGCTGGGAAGACTGAAGTGTTTGACACCTTAGCAGTGGTGTGTCCCCGCCCACCAGGAACCAGCAAGACTTCCCTGATCATAGGGACGAACACGGACCTAGTCAGAAGGCTTCTGACCCCCCTGGTGAAGAAAGAGAATCTTTCAGCCCCCAAGATCCATCCCATGCTGAAGGCAGCCTACCAGCGGTTGGTCTAGAGCAAAAGACCCCAAGTGAGGGGATAGGAAGGGTATGGAGGCTTGGAAAAGAAGGAGCAGTGTTACAGCCTGGAGAGGTGACCTGCATGAGAGCCACGGTGAAACTTACTTGGGAGCAGCCTGGCCCCTTCCGAGAAGAACTATCCCACCCACAAGTTGGAGTTCTTAGCCCTCAAATGGGCAGTTGTTGACAAGTTGAGAGACTACCTGTATGGGGCCGAGTTTACTGTAAAGACAGATAACAACCCCTTGACCTATCTATTCACCACCGCCAAGCTGGATGCAACTGGACACAGATGGTTGGCGGCGTTGTCTGGATTCAATTTCAGCCTCAAGTACAGGCCAGGGGCTGGAAATAGGGATGCAGATGCCCTGTCCCGAAGATCCCATGTCATAGCTGATGACTGGGAAGACTGGACTCAAGTGGCACCAGATGGAGTGCGAGCCCTTTGTCAGGGGGCTGAACTCCAAGCCAGAGGAGGATCCAGAGCTGAAGAGGTAGGAGTTACCACAGTGGGAGTCCCAAGGTGTTACTGTGGGGTAACTCAACTAGAGGAAGAGTGCCTACCGAAGCTGTCCAAGAAAGAGCTAAGGTGTGACCAATTGGAAGACCCCATGGGGAAATTGGTCCTGGAAGCCCTGGAAGACAAGAGTCCAGAGGGACTTCGCCTTCACCCTTCTAAAGAAGCTCGCCTACTGAGGAGAGAGTTGGACAAATTACAGGTGCATCAGGGGGTAGTCTACCGAAGGGGCCCCTCTGATGGCCCAGAAGACAAGTGGCAGTTGTTTCTCCCCGAAAGGCATCGAGAGACTGTGCTGATTGCCTTACATGACCAGCATGGTCACTTGGGAGCAGAGAGAACCTTCCAACTTGTCAGAGACCGGTTTTATTGGCCCTGCATGAGGGCCGAAGTGGAGGAGTATTGCCATTCCTGTGCAAGATGCATTCAGAGGAAGACTTTACCCCATCAAGCTGCCCCAATGGGCCACCTACAGAGTCAAGGCCCAATGGATCTGGTATGCATTGATTTTCTCTGCCTCGAACCCGATTTGAGTGGATTGGGAAATGTTCTGGTGGTAACCGACCATTTCACTCGTTATGCTCAGGCTTTCCCAACCAGGGACCAGAAGGCCTCTACAGTAGCCAAGGTACTTCTGGAGAAGTACTTTGTTCACTATGGACTGCCACAGAGAATCCATTCAGACCAAGGAAGGGACTTTGAGAGTCGCCTGATCAGGAAGTTACTAGATTCTCTGGGAGTAGAGAAGACTAGAACCACACCATATCACCCTCAAGGTGATGCCCAGCCTGAAAGGTTCAACAGGACCCTATTGAACATGTTGGGAACTTTGGAAACAGAGAAGAAGCAACATTGGAGTCAACACATATCAGCTCTGGTGCATGCCTACAATTGCACCACAAGTGATGTGACAGGTTTCTCCCCTTACCGACTTATGTTTGGGAGAGAAGCAAGATTGCCAGTGGATTTGGCCTTCGGCATTTCTTTAGACCATACCTCTGCTGCCTCCCACAAAGGATATGTGGACAGACTGAGGCACAGTTTGAAGATAGCTTACGAGAAAGCTCAAGCGGCCTCCGACCAGAGGGGGGCCCGAAATAAGAGGAACTTTGATTTGAAAGTTAGAGTACAGGACCTGAAGCCTGGGGACCGTGTACTGTTACGCAATCTAGGGATCCCTGGAAAACACAAGATTGCTGATAGATGGAGATCAGAGCCATATATCATCTGTAGGAAACTTCCAGGATTGCCTGTCTACAAGTTGAAGCCAGAAGGGAGAGTGGGGCCTTTGAAGACCTGGCATAGGAATCACTTGCTCCCACTCACTGAAGCAGTCAGAATACCTCCAGCAAGAGACGTACCTGAATCTGTTTCCATTCTGGATACCCCCAGGCCTAATACTAGGTCTCAGACATCCCAAGCTAGGGGTGGACAGGACCCCCAACCAGAAGAAGAAAGAGGAGAACTTGAATGGCTATGGCCTTCCTCAACCCCAGGAAATTCTGCCATAGATCTTCCACCTACTGGAGATGTGGAAGATGGAACGTTGAACCCAGAAGCCACAGAGTTTGTGCCATTCAGTGTTGTGCCTGAGTGCTGGGAAGATATTCCTGGTCTCTACTCAGAGGAAGAAGTAGATGTTCCAGAGCCAGAGGTGTTGCCGGAATGTGTTCCTGAAGAAGTCCCAAGAGAACAGAGAGCTCGCAGAGTTGTGAAGCCTCTCAAGAAGTTAACCTACCCCAAGATGGGAGAAAGTTCAGAGGACTCTGTTACCACAGCAAGGAGAAGTGCTGAACGCCCTGACCCATCCACTGTTCATTTGGTGGAGGGCAACCCCAGCTCACTCTCTGGCACAGTTAAACAGGTCGCCCACACTGAAGTGACCTGTAGACAGGACAGCTCCCCATCTTATGCCAATTGGTGGGAAGCTCCCCTGTTCAAATTATGTGAAAGTATTGTTCCTGAGAAAGTTTGTAGTTTGAACACTGTCTTTGGGGACCAAAGATTCAAAGTCGGGGGAGTGTGTAGCGGGGTCGTACCCCTTTTAGAGCAAGAGACTACATCCCCCATGATTCCCCAGGCTCCCTGGCTGCTTGTTTCCGCCCGAGAGGCTGCTGGGGGAGGTTATAAAAAGGAGGAGGAGAGACCGCCTCTTCCTCTTCTGACACTTCCTCTTCTGAGGGCTCACCTGACTGGTCTCCCTCTCCTGACGGAGCGTGTGACGCGGAGACTTGTTCCTGAGGAGACACCCGTGCGGACCGGGACTGCTGAAGGCCTGAAGCCTGGGCCTTGCAGCAGATGGAGTGAGACTCTCATCCCTCAGAGTCAGCAGCAGCGGAGCGGAGACTCTTCCCTACAGTCGGTCGGCCGGAGCTGAGGACCGGAGCGCAGGGGCTGTGACTGAGGAGGCCGGAGCCGCCATTGGAGGGACCGGAGCTGAGGACGGTACCCCAGGATTGGTGAGAGAGCTGAAAGGCTCATCCTGCATTGATACACACACTTTCATGCCTACTGAACTGCCAAGGCATAATGTACCTCAGAGCAGCAGATGTTACTTTCTGTGGATTACAAGTATACCATTTAAAGCTACATGTGCACCACCTCTACAGATCTATTGCCGGTGAAGATTACTGTACTTATTCAAGGACTGAGCTCTATTGCTAGGGATCAGGCCTGGTCCGTTAGGTAGGCGCAGATAGATTTATTGCACCTCAGGGGTGCATAGCAGACGGTTGCTACCTTGGCGCTCCGTTCCCCATTGCTAGTTGGATACATATGTGTGTACATGTTAAAGTGCATATTGCAGGGACCTGCTAAAGTATTGTAAGTCATATGTTTAAATGCATGTTGCTATTTCTTTTCCTTACTGACAAAGTAAAGCCAGTTATTCTTATTTCAGCAGTCTGCTTGTGAGTTCATACCCATTACACTTAGAGTATAAGTGATGTTTATATGTGCATAGAAACATACCCCTTGACTAACTGTGCCAGAGCGGGTAGAGCAAATTGCCGGGGGTTGGTGGAGCTGTACTCAGGGACCCAAAACAAATCAGCGGCCCTCTTAACTGGGGGTATCGCTACATATATATATATATATATATATATATATATATATATATATATATATATATATATATACATATATATATATATATATATATATATATATACTCTGCATCCAATGTAGCCTATATCTACAGTGCATTCTGTGGTGTACTGTTTCTAATACAGTGCAAGCGGTGTACACTGTATCTAATACAGTGTGTACAGATTCTACTTCACTTCTGGGAGTGTACACAGTACATAATACAGTGCAGCCGTAGTACAGTTGCTATTACAGTGCAGGTGGTGTACACAGTACAGTAGTATTTTTCCACCCCTGTTTAACAAGGGCATGTAATTAAAATGTTTGATATAATATTTCACAGCAGGGCCCGTTCCTGCACCCAACAAAAGTATCTGTGAGGGGTTACAGTGTTGTGGCACCACCACCACCCAAGGTCCAATTTTTCTAATTTCTTTGTGTATTTTTCTTCTGAAAAAAAAAAAAGACATCTTCCAAACATCATCAAAGTAACAATACACAAACAGCAGGGTAATAAATACATTTCAAACCTTAGGTTACATTTTGTTCGCAGACATGATAGATACATATCAACCCTTTTCTCAAAATACTCATCTCCCATTGGTCATGAACTTAAAAACTCAACCTCAGATTCAATAAGTCTCAAATATCCCATCTCCTGGGGAAACCACCTTACAGTGTAAGATATCTGGCCCCTTTCTTCCTTCCATTTCAGCAAACCAATCAACAAACACAAAACAAGACTAGACAACACGACAAAACCAAAAAATAAAAGTAAAATGTAATTACAATTTTTGATATAATATTTCAACGCAGGGCCCATTCTTGCGCCCAACAAGAGTATCTGTGAGGGCTTACAGTGTTCTGGTACCACCAACACCTAAGGCCCAATTTTCTGCAGCGTATATAGGGCAGGTTGTATAGTATATATATACTGCTATTCAGAGTGCCTGGGGGACCCCCGCACCACATTTTTTTTAATGTGGGTGCGGGGTTCCCCTTAATATTCATACCAGACCCAAAGGGCCTGGTAATCGACTGGGTGGGGTAACCCATGCCATTTTTTTCAATGATTTTCATCTATATTGCTGGGACCCGACAATACATACAGAATATTTTTAAATTACATTTTTCCTTTAGAAATATAATTTTGCTGTGGTATTGTTCTAAAAACTGAAAAAATTTGCTACTTTAAAGGCATACTAAGGACACCCCCCAGGCACATATTTAAAGGAATATTTCATTTTTATTATTTCACTTTAAGCATTATTAACCACCTGCCGACCATCTGCCGCAGTTGTACTGCAGCAGAATGGCAAAGCTTGGCGAAACAACGCTATGTATTCGCCCTGTGGCCACTAGGGGGCATGTGCGCGCGCTCCCCCTGGTCGCACACGAAGCCGATGCAAGTCACCGCCGGGCTCCCACGATCGCTTAAGGCACATGGAGAACCGGGATCTGTGTGTGTAAACACACAGTTTCTGGTTCTCTGAGGGGAGAACAGACAGATCGTCTGTTCATACAGAGTATGAACAGCGATCTGTCATCTCCTCTGCACAGTCCCATCCCCCCTTCAATTAGAACACAAACTAGGGAACACATTAACCCCTTTATTGCCCCTAGTGGTTAACCCCTTCACTGCCAGTGACATTTTTACAGTAATCAATGCAATTTTATAGCACTGATCGCTGTAATAATGTCAATGGTCCCAAAAATGTGTCAAAATTGTCCGACGTATCTGCCATAATAGGCAGGAAGCAGCAGAAGAACTCTGGACAGCTGCACACCCGAAAAAGATAAAAATCTGTGTTGTTTAATGAAAATCAAAAATCACATCCAATGGTCCACAGCAAAAGAGAAAAGGGGGTACAAAATCTGATGCGTTTCGCACTAGGATCAGTGCTATGAGTAAGCACTGATCCTAGTGCAAAACGCATCAGTTTTGTACCCCCTTTTCTCTTTTGCTGTGGACCATTGGATGTGATGTGATTTTTGATTTTCATTAAACAACACAGAATTTTATTTTTTTTCCGGTGTGCGGCTGTCCAGAGTTCTTCTGCTGCTTCCTGCCTATTGTGTTATTAGCCAGCACCTTGGGCTCCTGAATAGGAGAAAGAGCATTCGCCCTGAAGGGCTATCCTGGAGCGGTGGTTCCCTCTCTGTATCTGCCATAATGTCACAGTCCCGATAAAAATCGCAGATCGCTACCATTACTAGTAAAAAAAAAAATAATAAAAATGCCATAAAACTATGCCCTATTTTGTAGACGCTATACCTTTTGCGCAAACGAATCAATATACGCTTATTGTGATTTTTTTTTACCAAAAATATGTAGACGAATACGTATCGGCCTAAACTGATGAAAAAAAAATGTTTTTTTATATATTTTTGGGGGATATTTATTATATCAAAAAGTAAAAATATTGTGTTTTTTTCAAAATTGTCGCTCTTTTTTCATTTATAGCACAAAAAATAAAAAACACAGAGGTGATCAAATACCACAAAAGAAAGCTCTATTTGTGGGAAAAAAAAAGGACGTCAATTTTGTTTGGGTGCAACATCGTAGGACTGCGCAATTGTCAGTTAAATCGACGCAGTGCCGAATCGCAAAAAAGTGTTCTGGTCAGGAAGGGGGTAAAATCTTCCGGGGCTGAAGCGATTAAAATCACTGCTCCTGAAACTTTTTTTTGCATTGATATATGTCCCCTGGGGCAGAACCCGGGTCCCCAAACACTTTTTATGGAAGTAACTTGCATATAAGGTTTTTCACGTTCGTGTCCCATAGACTTTAACAGTGTTTGCGCGTTCGAACAAATTTTTTGCCTGTTCGCATGTTCTACTGCGAACCGAACCGGGGGGTGTTTGGCTCATCCCTAGTGACATATAGTTTTCTTTATAGATGTAGGAGAGGGGGGAGAGTTTCCAAAAAGAAAGTGACTGCACTGGGTTTCAACAAAATAGCAGCCTCCGTCAAAAAGAAACAGGAGCGATGTTGGAGGTAATCTACAGTACATGCTTTGGTAGCAAAATTAATGATGCGGAATGTATGTTCTTTTGTTAAAGAATATTAATTGTTATCAAACTGTTATGGGTAAAGTTAAGCTTTAATAGCCCTGCACTGTACATGATGATGATGATGAGGGATGACCCACACCATGGAACTCCAGAAGGAGAAGAGAAGAGCACCGAAGACTGCCTGAGGGAAGTGTAACGTAAATAATCCAGCCTCTTCAGCTCTCCCCAGACTTAACAAGTATTTTGAATGCCAATTACTCAGTCATGCATCACTGTACCCAAAGGAAATTTGTATAATTTTCTTGAAAATTATAGACTTGTCTTTTAGAGGTATTTATTCAACACTGGGTTTTTTATTTATTGCTATATAAACAAAATAACACAGAACATTTTGAAAAAAATAATAATTTTGAAAATTCATTAATACTGATTGACTGATGACCTATTTCATTTCTTGAGGCCCTAAAATGGCAGGACAGTACAAATACCCCCAAAATTACCGAATGGAAAGTAGACACCCCAAGGTATTTAGTAAGAGGCATGGTGTGTTTTCTGAAGTTGTAATTTTTTGTCTCAATTTTTTGGAAAATTAAGAAATTAAACAAAATGTGTTTTGTTTTTCCACATTTTCTTACGTACTGTCACCAGAGCAGTACAGTGTCACCATGTGACTGGCATGGTAGTTATCAGGGAACCTGACTGGTAACAGTTAGGGATGAGCCAAACACCCCCCGGTTCGGTTCGCAGCAGAACATGCGAACAGGCAAAAAATTTGTTTGAACACTGTTAAAGTCTATGGGACACGAACATGAAAAATCAAAAGTTCTCATTTTAAAGGCTTATATGCAAGTTATTGTCATAAAAGTGTTTGGGGACCTGGGTCCTGCCCCAGGGGACATGTATCAATGCAAAAAAAAGTTTTAAAAACTGACATTTTTTCGGGAGCAGTGATTTTAATAATGCTTAAAGTATAACAAGTATAAGTATAACAATAAAAGTGAAATATTCCTTTAAATTTCGTACCTAGGGGGTGTCTATAGTATGCCTGTAAGGTGGCGCATGTTTCCCGTGTTTAGAACAGTCCGAGAGAAAAATTAAATTTTTTACGTAACCGGGTGGCCTCACCTCTCTCTGACGCTACGGGGAAAGCCATAGGGATATCGCCGGAGCAAGAGAAGAAGAAGACTTTGTGGGACAGTTTTATATTTTATTTTTTAATAAAGGACTTGTCCCAAGCCGTGTCATGTAATTTTTACAATTTTTTACCCAATTTGGACATTTTCTCTTAGGGGTGTACTCACTTTTGTTGCCATTGGTTTAGACGTTAATAGCTGTGTGTTGAGTTATTTTGAGGGGACAGCAAATTTACACTGTTATACAAGCTGTACACTCCTACTTTACATTGTAGCAGAGTGTAATTTCTTCAGTGTTGTCACATGAAAAGATATAATAAAATATTTACAAAAATTTTAGGAGTGTACTCACTTTTGTGAGATATTGTATATACAGTATAAGTCTGGTGGCAGCAGGGCTACAATACTCAGTGAACCAGCTACAAAATGTTTTCCTTCTTTTTATACTCTGACACATTTCCATTATTATTACAACGACCTAGGCAATTAATGAGTGATTTAATATCATAATGAGCTTCTTCCTGCAATCAACACAAGCGAGTGATTCAATAAGAAGCTCTTATTCTTAAGTGCTAAATCTTAAGAGCAGCAGCCCATAGCAACCAATCAAATTTCACGCTACTGAAGTCAAACCAGTACCAGCTATTTACTGATTGGTTGCTATGGATTTAGAATTAGCACTTATAAACAAGAACTCTTTATTAAATCAGTTTGAAGTTCAGTAGAAGAATGACTTTCTCTTTTCTACTCAGGGCTGACAGTCATACCAGCTTTCCACCATGATGGGCCCATAAGTGCAAAGAATATATACAGTGCAGGTGCTTGTAGGTGCTTGTACCAACCAATTGGAATTACATTTACTGTACATTTACTGTACTCAAATTTACTGTACTCAAATGAGCAAAAAGTAACTTCTGACAATTTCTATGGTTTATTGCTCTTTGCACATCAGCTCATCAGCTGTCAGCTCACTACGAAACGTATTATGTAAGGAGACCTGTCATGATATGGAAGGTCTTAAGGCAGACTTGTTTTAAAATGCCCATTTGTTTCAAGTTAGCAACTCCCCAAGTAGTGAAGTATAAGCATGGCAATGCTGGAGCCTGTACTTTTAAAACCAAGAAAGCAATAAGATATCTTTTATTTCAGTCTTCACAGATTCATTCAAATTATGCCAAACTTGTAGATTTGCACTGACATTCCCTCTAATACATGGGTGCTCAACCAGTGGCCCTCCAGCTGTTTGGGAACTACAAGTCCCATGAGGCAAAGCTAACTCCATCTTTTAGACCATGTCCCCCATCCCTTCATCCCACACAGCCACGTCATTCATTCGCAGGAAGTTGTGAATGTAAAAACTACAAGTCCCATGTGCCATTGTGGCAGAGGGACTGTAGTCCTCAAAGGAGCACAAGTTTGATGATGTCACCACCAAGGCACCAATGTCTGTATAACTGTATATACCAGAGGCTGGAGGAAGAGTCTGCAGGCAGGATTTTCAGGCTCAAATACAAAAATTGCCAAATGCACATTTTTGCTTTTTGCTAAATGAATGCATGTATTTATTAAAACTAAAATTAAAAATTTTACAAACAGTGGAATTCACCTTTAAGAAGGGGTCAAACGTGGCTTGATAGTAGCAAATAGTACAACCAATTTGAGCACTGTTTGTAAGCCCTCTCCCAAAATTCACTTAATAATTTGTTGTACAATATACAAAAACAGGAAGCATATGTTAAAACGATGGTATACATTGATACTGTAGCAATGTGAGAGAAGACCAGCAGATGTCTCAGCATTCATGTGCTATCCAAAAAGTAATCTAGAAATATCTTATGAGCAATCCTATCGGTGCATAAATCAAACAAAACAATAAGTGTTTTGTTTCTGCCCACACTGTAATGTGCATTCCCACAGCATCATGAATAAATAAAAAAAATCTAGTCATAAAGTTCAAACAATACACATTTCAAGACTCATTGGTTAACCACTTGGCGACCGGCTCACGCCGATATATGTCGGGAAAGTGGCACGTGTGCGTAAAACGACGTACCCATCATCGGCAGCCAGCAGGCATGCCGCGGGATCGTTCCCACAGACTCGATGTCCGCTCTTGGCCTGTGATCCTGGCACGGAGAGGCAGAACAGGGAGATGTAAACAAGGCATTTCCCAGTTCTGCCAACAACATGACAGGGATCTACTGCTATAAATCTATCCCCTATTTTGTAGACGCGATAACTTTTGCACAAACCAATTAATATACGATATTGCGATTTTTTTTTACCAAAAATATGTAGAAGAATACATATTGGAATACTAAAGAATACTAAACTGAGGAAGAAATGTGTTTTTATATATATTTTTTGGGGATATTTATTATAGCAAAAAGTAAAAAATATTGCTTTTTTTTTTCAAAATTGTTTATAGTGCAAAAAATAAAAAACACAGAGGTGATCAAATACCACCAAAGGAAAGCTCTATTTGTGGGGAAAAAAGGACATCAATTTTGTTTGTATAAAGTATCGCAAAAAGGGGCTGAAGTGGTTAATGTACATAAATAACACACCTATAATGTGACTTTTATATATCTGAATAAAGTGATAATTTTTGTACTATTATATTGCTGATAATATATCTTATATAGCTTAATAATATCTACCATCTAACAATAGAAATATAAACTGAAATAAAGCAAACAATGTCAAGGAAACATCTGGTGACCCAATTAATGTTCAACGGTATAGTCCCTTTAAATGTGCTCCAGCTAAGTATTGTGCTTTATACGGTCTTCATATGTCTTTTATGTGCATAACAGTAAAGAGGGTCTCACCAAAATTCACACTCCACCCTTACCTTAATAATTGGACCTATTTAGCTAAAAATAGGTCAGATGTGCATCCCCTTTAAGGGGTTTACTCTGGGCCACTCTCCACTAGCAAGATCCTCCTTAATGATTCTTGGATATATCCCTTCGGTGCCAAACAACCTCCAGATCTCCTCCACTCAAAAAAGAGAGGCAGACATAGTGTATTACTGTAAAACACAGTAACCTTTTTTAAAAGTACTAACCAAATCACACTCACGAGTAAAGTGCACTAAGAGTAGTGCACCACCTTAAAAGCACTGTTGCGTAATGCATTGTATTATACGTTTCGTCAAGGATATACCCTATGAAAAGGTAACGTGACCGCACCGAAATGTGTCAGAATGGGGCCTAGTGACGTCATCACAAACTTGCTGCTAAATATTCTGAATTAGGTGATGTGGAGTCTGAGCCTTAAGGGGACATTGTATCTCGTAATGCAACAGTGCTTTTAAGGTGGTGCAATACTTTATTAGTGCACTTTATTTGTGAGTGTGATTTGTTTACTACTTTTATTAAAGGTTACAGCGTTTTTTTACGCTTATTCTCACATGCTATAATATGTCTATTTTGCAGATTACTTAAATATCAGGCGAACAGGTGTTTCCTGTTCTGGTTGTAGTCAAGTTTATCATGGAAATTAAATTACATGTTAAATAATAAAATTTTTCAACAAAACAGGTAAAATCTCCAGCGGAACACTAATTAGACACTGCACACAATGCGGTATCCAGTGAGCATTTAAACACACTTAAACTATATATATATATTTATATATATATATATATATATATATATATATATTGTAACATGGGGGTGTTTAACTCAAGTGAAAAGATGCATTTTTTTAATGCAGTGAGTCCTCATCAGACAGGCGTATAGAGTTAAGGGCCTGGTAGCCCACGTTTATTGAAGAAAGGAAAAAACAAAAGTCCATCCAGAAGTCCCACGCAGGGGTTTAACTTCATTAAGCATTCATCAATGAAAAACATACCAAGCCACCTGGCTCTCTCTTGTCAGCAGTTCCTCTGCTTACTCTCAACAGAGTTGATTCCTTCCAGTCCCCTGGACTCACTGGCTTCCTTAGTCTTCCCGACTCTCAAGGCTGTCCCTCCTTTCCCAGTCTCTGGGCAAAGAATACCCCTTACACAGGGATGACCCCTCCACAGGTCTGTCTTCATACAGCAGCAGCAAGCTGCTCACACTCCACCATCCTCCACTCATTAGCCCCTCATTATATGGTCTGTGTGCAGCTGGGCACACACCTTGTTTGCCATCCTCAAGACCCGGACACAGTTGGAGATCCCATCCAGGACTAGCAAAACCTGGAGAAAACTGACAGAGCAGTTTTCTCCATTTAAATTCTATAGTCTGTAGATATGCAAACTCTGTATCTCCTTTACCTCTAATTTCAAAGGGACAGAGCTTCGCTCTGCCACATATCCCCCCCCTTTGTTTCGATCCGGAGGGAGGAACACCAGCACCCGTCATGGTTGGGACACCTCTGTGCTGGCTGTCAGCCACGTAGGCCCAACCTTTTTTCCGGGTGCGCTTCCAGGCACGTCCCACCCTGGATCTTAACAGGGTCCTATATTTTCCCATCCTCAGCCTTCTTCTTCTTGGGTCCCTGGGCTTAATCATTTTTTTGGGGGAAACTCTGCTTTCCCTGATCCTACCTTTAAACTCACTGACATCAGCTTTAACCTTCAATATACACCAGTACAACCTCCTCACTTTGGCATGACCATGCAAGCTGCCACCCACATGGGCCAAATCTTGTCCCATCAGGTGAATTTCTCCACGTCCCCTTGCTGCATCTACTTGGGCTTTACAAAGACACTCCCATGCTTTTTTACGAGTGCCCTTCCAAAAGCGAAGTTTTCCCACTTCTCTTGGGCCTACACTAGTCCTTTTACCAATCTTGGTACCTTTTTGCACATGAGGTTGATTTCTGAATTTCACGGATCCAGTACCATTAAGGTTATAAAGTGCTCCCTCAATTTCCACTAGACCACCCCTTTGCTCTTTACTTAATTTAGAAGGAACCACATTTTTAAACACTGGTTTAATGATAAGTGGGGGCTCTTTTATTAGGGTGACAATGGTCCCTCTCTGTACTCCAAGTACGGGCACCCTCTTACTGTCCAAACTTAGCGCCACTTGTTCCCTCATGTACACTGCATGCTTATTTTTGTCAGTTTCATCACCAACATCCTCATATGACTGCAGCCTCATCCTAGTCTCCCTCTGAAGGACATACTGACTGTCTTGCGACTTTAAACTTTTAAAGTCATGCGACACCTTGCTGAGCTTTGGGCCATTTTCCTGCAACCATTGTTTATCACGATCCTTCTCAGACCTTAGAAATTTCTCAGACCTCAGGAAACCTTCCCCAGAAATACCCTCCTGAACCTGTAGGGGGCCTAATTCTGCTGTATCTTTTACTTCTCCTGTGTCAATCATACCATTCCCTATCTCATTACAATTTTCAGGGTTTGCTACAACCAGATCAACTTGACCAAGATCTTCAGGTCTACCATTATTTTTGTTGTCACCCATGGTAACCAAACCCTTACAAATTGACAATGAGCTGCATGTTTCATCACGGTCAGAAATATCAATGCATTTGTCATATTTCATTTCACTCATGTTCGGCAGGGCAGTGTCTGAAGAGGAACTGCATCCAGCGGAGTGGTTGTCCACGGCAGCTTCACTATCCACCAACTCCACTGGCCTGAGATCCTCTGCCAACAACTGTCCTGACTCCTGACCATCTTCCCATAAAGCATTTGGACCTGTGACTACAATCACTTCATTTATTGCTGTGCCATCTGGCACTTCCACCAACACATTTGGCACGGCATTATCCATTATCACATCATTGGGCCCTTTGTGGATCACAGACATGACCTCTTCTGTGCGTTCGCCCTTACTTGGCGTTTCCATCTCATGAGCACCATCATCTGCAGTAGCAAGTGCATCCTTGCATACAAGTTGCTCTGCAGGTCCTTCATCTGGCAGAAGTCATGTCTGCTTCACTTTTACCAACAGAGGCCTTTTCCAACAAAGCCAACAGGCTTTTTGTCCACCTGTCCCAGTCTGTTATCTCTGTGCTCCCAGAGGTACCACGCAGTACCGCTCCTACTGTACACGGAGACCCAGAGGGACAGAGTGGTTCAGCAACAGACACATTGCACATATCACTTTGGTTCAAATAAGATTTTGGCACTACATTTTTAACCATAGCAGACAGCAATACCACACCTTCACCACCTTGCTCTGGTGGCGCTTCATTAAACGCATTAGAGCTTTGATACCTGTCGTTGCTAGACTGCATTAACCCATTTCCACCATGAGTGTTTTCAAACATTTCAGTTTTAACATTTAACATCCTGTCATCACTATGTTCAGGTACCCTCTTATCCCTCAGAGCAGCACCAAAGTTGTCCCAGGCAACCTCCGGCTCCAAAACGCAGAGCTCCCTGGGAGTTTCTAGGGGCACCTCTATGGCCTTCTTCACAGTTGCTAGGGGAGATAGCACATCTTTAACCGCATTCACAGCAGGGTTATCTCTAGTGAGCTGCACTAGCCCATTAGCAACTGGACCATTCACTTTAGCCAACACAATATTAGCAGTTTTACCCATCATATTGTCACATTCAAGTTTACCACTTGCCTCCCCACTGGACAGGGCACTGCAGTGAGGCAAGTCCTTTTCCAAACAGACAGTGGATCTCCCATTTGGGGTCACTTCCACTCCAGTGTGCACAGTCACATATTCAGTCTCTTCTATGCATTTACCAGCACCAGTCTTTTTCAACATCAACCCAGCGGTTCCAGCCATTATTTCATTAAAGACAGTCTTACCCACCGCAGTAGTAGGGGTCACCATCTTCATTTGAGTACGTTGTCTCACAAACCAGTCCTCTGCTGCACTTTTACTGGCCCACTCTCCCTGGTGGCCACCGGATGAAATTACAGCAGGCATCTCCAACTGTTTAGCACCCCCTGCCGACACAACAGGAAAATCCTCATTGCCAGGGGTGACTGCAAACATATTTGCACAGGAATCTGGGCCTGGAGATAACGACCTTTGCTCCTGGTAATTTTGAAATGCATACGCATCTTTAGGTGGATGCTTAACTACATATGCCCTGTAGCTCCTCCTTTCCTTTGGCAATCTTTCTCCCGTTGCCATGGGAAACCGCACTCTCCCAGCAGAGCTTTGCTGATTCTCCCAAACTCTTTGATGCATTGTGGCTTTCAACTTGCCACTACTCTCTGCAGGCAATACTTTTCTCATATGGTCTGCAGACTTGACATCACCACCGTTGCTATGGGCAACCACATACCTCTCCAACTTCCAGTCAGGCTTTCGGTCCATGATGCGATGGAACTCTCCTCTAAAAAGGATTTCCTCTTTAAACTTGCGGTAGTCATCCTGGTCCCCGTCCATCAAATGGTAAACCGACCGGAACTCTATCCGTAATAAGGTTTGCAACAGTTTTGGCCACCAGTCCCTAGGCCATTTTCTCTTTACAGCAACTTTTTCAAATCTTACAAGGAAGTCCCCAACCTCCTCTGTAGGCAGCATGGGTTGCATATAGTCAGAGGCCAAGATCTGAGCCCCTTGCACTGCGCCACACTCTTTGCGATTCTGCTTGAACCATTCATTCACTGTCTCACACATCACTGGCCCCTTTTGACTGGCCCTCCAAGGTGGAGACATCTTCTCAGGCCACGCTGAGCTCACTTCACCTTTAACTTGATTTAACATGAACTTCTTGTGTTTTGACTGCCTCATCCTTGCAGTCACATGCACAGCAGCCCGTTACACAGTTCACAGCATAGAAAAAAAAAAAAAAATTCTCACAAGTGCACTACCTGCACACAATGCAACACAGTCAATTGAACTCCTGCGCAATGCAGTTTGCCTGGCTGCCACACACAGCTAGCAGCAGTTCCTGAAATGACTCACCACTGGCGCAGAGACCGGATTTCACCGTCTGTATGCCCGCATTCGAACACCACTTGTAACATGGGGGTGTTTAACTCAAGTGAAAAGATGCATTTTTTTAATGCAGTGAGTCCTATCAGACAGGCGTATATAGTTAAGGGCCTGGTAGCCCACGTTTATTGAAAAACACAAAAGTCCATCCAGAAGTCCCACGCAGGGGTTTAACTTCATTAAGCATTCATCAATGAAAAACATACCAAGCCACCTGGCTCTCTCTTGTCAGCAGTTCCTCTGCTTACTCTCAACAGAGTTGATTCCTTCCAGTCCCCTGGACTCACTGGCTTCCTTAGTCTTCCCGACTCTCAAGGCTGTCCCTCCTTTCCCAGTCTCTGGGCAAAGAATACCCCTTACACAGGGATGACCCCTCCACAGGTCTGTCTTCATACAGCAGCAGCAAGCTCACACTCCACCATCCTCCACTCATTAGCCCCTCATTATATGGTCTGTGTGCAGCTGGGCACACACCTTGTTTGCCATCCTCAAGACCCGGACACAGTTGGAGATCCCATCCAGGACTAGCAAAACCTGGAGAAAACTGACAGAGCAGTTTTCTCCATTTAAATTCTATAGTCTGTAGATATGCAAACTCTGTATCTCTTTACCTCTAATTTCAAAGGGACAGAGCTTCGCTCTGCCACAATATATATATATATATATATATATATATATGTACACAAAGCCAAACGTTTTATTAAGTTAAAGAGGAGGGATAGGTTAAAGTGGACCCTTTCACTAAAAATCACATCAGCATACAGCTGTGCATGCTAATATGAAATCATCTTTCATTCAACCATTTTTTGCCTTTACTTATAACTGGTTTTACACTTCCTGGTTGACTGAGGTACTGGTGATGTAACCCTGACCTCACAGATGCATCCTTGAATGTTCCTGCTACCAGTGTTAATTTTGTCAACTTAAATATCTTGCATAGATGGACAAGAGATGTATGATCATAGATGACAGCGCTCAGATAATACCAATGATGTAGATATGGCACAAAGATCCCATGAACACTAACAAGTCAGAGCAAATATTTACCACTTTATCAAGTCTATTATAAGGTAGATAAACACATCTGGTAGCCCACTGAAGGCAAATATGGAAAGAAACTGTTTAACTTACCAATAACAAAAGGTCCATAGGAAAAAAATGATCAAATAAGCTGGAAACAAATAGTGGACAATTACACCACAAGTAGCAAAAGTTATTGTTTGGGTCCCCAGAGGACCCACTAGCCCAGTAAACACACCCCATACAGACTAGCCCTTATATATATATACACAAAACAAGTAAAATAGGGGATGATGGCGCAAAAATCCACTGAGTGTCCAATGTAAATTAAAAAAGAGGCACAAGGGAAATAAAAAATGCATAAAAATATATCAGGTAAATCCAATCATTGAATAAGTTCAAATGAGTTCAAGTAAGTTCACGAAAAGCACCGTAGGCAGCAACCTTGGAAGTGGAAGCAAAAACTCTGAAATGATAAGGAAAAAGAGACCAGGTACTCCAAACTAAGTGCAGTAACTAAAATCACTGTTTAATGAAAATGTTTTATGAAAGGCAAAGCCAAATGGCTACTCACAAACGCAGGGTAAATACAGGCATATAGAAAGTAATTCAAATGGCAGGTGCTTCATCGGTCCGAGTTGCTATCCATTGCTGAGAGGCTGGTTAGATGTAATACACCAGATTCGCCTATAGGTTGGCTGATGATGTGGCCATGTAACCTCTGTGATAATCCGGAATACCCAGTGGTACAGTAAGCGAGTGTTCAGCACATCAGACAGAAACCAGAAGTGCGTTCCAGCCTGGGACGCAAACACATTGAGGACCGGAAGTCACGTCAGATGGGTAGCCAATGGGATGATGCGTTTCCCAGCTCCGCAGTTTCTTCAGATCCCTATACACAAAACAAGGGCAGAAATTGGGGCACTGGGTGGGTCCTCTCCCATATGGGCAATAACCAGAGATATCTAAAAGTCCATCCATAGACCCAAGCAGAGGGTAAGCGTTTATTCCAAAGTATTCCAAAAATGGCATCAGCCGCGTTCCCGTGGTCAGATGCATGGCTACCACCCTGAGGATGCAAGTCCAAATGGGACAGAGGAAGTGACACCAAACCCCGCCAGTTGGCGGATATTACGTCATGGTGCCTTAAGTCAAAATGGGCACCAAAACCGGAAGTGTGCATGGTCGCGACCACATAGGCAAACAACCTCTGCACCGGATAGATGTCACACCGAGGCCGACAGGGCAGAGGATGTCCACCACCCTGGCTGTAGTTAATTTTGACCCCTGCAGAGGGAGGGGTCAGCTCACTCGTGGGGCAGCAGTTTAGGAGACAGGACACAGGCAGTACGTTTTTCCCACCCTCCCTCCCTGTTTTTGGCTGTATGGTATGTAATGTTGTTGTGTATTGAGGTTGATATGGGCAGGGGTCTCTGGTTCGTGAAGGTTGGAATGGTGGAAGGTAAACAGGATATGGTGTGGGGACGGGTTGGACCTATCTCGGTATGGGTACCCTTCCTATCTGGTAATAATGGGCTACCGGTCATTGGGCTGCGGTGGCAAGAAGGTGGCAATAGTTTGTCCCTGAGCTGGTGGGATCACGGCTAGGGGCCATTATGCAAAGGTGGTAGTGGTGCAGCCAATGCGGTAGAATACCTTCCTTTATGAACCTCAGACATAGTAGTAGTTTAAAAAGTTGGTGCTATTATATGTTGTATATATATATATATATATATATATATATATATATATATATATATATATATATTTCAGTTTATATATATATATATATTTATATTTAAGAAAAAAGTGAATTTTATAAAATTTGTGATATGTTAATAAAGGGGCCTGATGGCCATTTAATCCAGATGGTGTGGTGTACTTATTTATTAAGTAAGGTGAATAAGTTGGGGTTATGGTTTGAGGTGGGACATACGGGACATCAGCTATACACCAGTCATGCTGCCAGCTGTAAGTGAGAACAACCTAAGTTTAAATCTTTTAGCAACCAGAAGTATTTACAGTTTTATAATTTAATTATATTATAATTAAATTGTTCACAGTCTTTCAATATAAAACAATGACGATCCATTTGCCTTTGGAATGCTCAGCATCAATTCTCCTTACCCTGTCAGTTGACCATATTAAGGTGGCTGTTAACAGTCATTTTAGAAAATAAAGTCTGTGTGCATATTTAATGTATATGGAATAGATTCAAGCTAATAAAGCACTTTATATGCATCCTTAAGACAAATGTATTAGATTAATTCTGAACTATCATTCAACACTGTTTTACATATCACGCAGATCCATGTAAAATTAAGATTGAATTCCAGGCCGATTAGAATTGCGAGACGGCAGAATACCAACTCATCAAACTTGTTTTTTTTTCTGAAATACCTTGTACTATTTAGTCATGCTGAATTTTGCATATGTAAAGAGCTCTGGCAACTTAAATCACAGAAAAATGTGTAGTATACCCGACTATAACAATCAATGAAATAATACAATATATAGTGCTTACTAGGATATATAACTGCCCCTTCCAGAGGTGTTCTCAGTCTGCAACTCATCAGCAACTGTGGACTGACTGTCAGACTGTTCTCAGTCAGCTTCTCAGCTTCTTCCCTGGCATAGCAACCATAGTTTGACAGCTCTGAACCCCGAAGTGCACACATCTAGGCAGGGGCTGACTGGCAACTTTTGGCCCAGGGGGAAAGTACAACCTGGAGGCCCATGGTGCAGCGACTCCCCTTTCTGCTCTCCCTCTTCCCTGCCTCTTCCTGACCCCATCCTAGTTCTGAAGCTCTGCTCCAGGTACTCTCTGCTTACCAGGTGGGTTGGACTGGACAGCGCCTGCTGCACCAACTTAGGGTTCATGAACTGGTATGCAGGGTTGGCTGGGGGCTGCAGGGGGGAGCTGAGGAGGTGTGATAAGGGCTGGCCAGAGGAGGAGAGCCTCCGGTGGGGCACAGAGCCTGCCCCTGCTCAGACATGGCGTACACCATCCATGTTGGGGGGGGGGGCAGCCTGCGGCCTGTCAGTCAGTAGAGCAGTGGCCCCTTCCCTGCTTTCCATCCTAAAACATCCTCGCAGCAGTCGGCAGGAGAGGAGAGGAGGGAACCTGGAAATTATGTGGGGGGCCTAAGGAACAGGGGGCCTGAGCACAGTGACCTGAAATGATGGGGTGACAGGGTGCCATATAAAACTGATCCCCTTCATTTTACTCTTGCAGTCACTGAATACTGGCAGGAGGGTGAGGAAACTTTCAGCTGCTGAAGGAGTAAAATGGAAAAAAATGCCACCCCCGCCACCACTCATGTTCAGGTGTAAAACCGAATGTGACAGGGAGGCTGCACTTGTGACCCCTGATGTTATGCCAGTGCCCCCCCAAGTAATGACAGTCCACCGCCTCCAGGTGCCCTTCTCCTGCTAATTGCACATCCGCCATCATAGTAACATATCATGTGCTTTCTCCCATCCAATGTAATAACAGAGCCACCCCCCCCTCCTAGTAATAACAGATTCCCCAGTCCCCTCTGCTGGTCCTGCTTAAACTGACATTATAAAATCTGGCAACCCTGAAGCCCACAGCCCCTCAGGGTCCCCTCAGGAGGTGTTGGGGTATTTGTTTTTGTCATTTTGGGGGATTTTTCTCTCAATGTTGGCAGGTTTTGTGGGGAGGGGTGGGAGTGTCCGTTCCCGGCTGTCAGTGTTGTGGGCTAAGCGGACATCCCCTGTTGGGGGTTACAGAAGGTCCCCCATAAGGGACATGGACCAAGCAGTGTCAAGTGGTCCTGGCTACCAGGCGGCGCTCTTCTCCTCCCTCGCTCAGCTTTTGACAGCTTTGTGTTTGTCCCTGGTTGTCAGCGCACAGCCCTGCCACTGATACTTGCCTGCCCCAGTATGCTCTCACCTCATCTTCCTGTCCATTAAGGAAATAGCGCCAAAAGCTCACAGCTTCCCCCAGCCAATGAGAGCAGAGGGGTGTGGACTGTGGAAGGTAAAGTGGAAGCCAAGTGCTGGAGCAAGCATTCCACCACCAATGATGTCATAAACATCCCCACCCCTTTGTGTATATGCAGCTGCTGGGTAGGGAATGCCCCAGGTGCTGCTGATTGGGCCAGAGGTGGATTCATTAAACAGTTTCCCACCAGTTCTACCAAACTTGGTTTGGACCAAGTTCGGACTAAACCTAGATTATCCCTGTTCTTGTATACCATATTACTTGCTACATTCTAAGTTGTCTATCCCTTTTCTCTTTTGATGTTTTTTCCTCTGATTTGTATAAGACACCTTGCTAAAAGAAATATGAAATAAGGAACTAAAAGTAACTTTTATGGGGCTGTAGGACTAAATATTTGAAAGTATTGATTTGTAAAGGGGCTGTAATCTGATGTCAGATGCCGCACCTGAGGCCTCCTATTTATAGAACGTTGATCATCACTTCTCTAGTGGTTATCTGTATGTATGTCAGACAGTGGCCTTAGAAAACCTGCTGAACAGCACCTGAGATAACAAAATAAGAGGAATTACATTGTTCACCCCAGGGATTTTTGGCTCTACAATCACCCAGCAAAAAAACTACACAGCCTGCTTATGCTGGTCCCTCAAGGTCCCCAGGCTCACCTTGATCCTCTAAAACTGCTGCAAGGAAAATCAGGATAGAGAGCAGGAGAAAGATGAACTCCCATGCATCTCTTTTATGGCCGTACACACAATCCGAATATCGTGAATTTTTGGACGACAACTATACTGACTAAACGAAAATCGTACGATCTGGAATCGTACGGGGAAAATTTTCGTGCGTGTCCGATCTAATAATATCGGATGAACTGTCGTGATCGGCTGTCGAAAGTAGTGTACACACAATCTGAAAATCGTACGATTCTTTCTTGGACGACAGTTTTCGTACGATATTCAGATCGTGTGTACGGGCCATTAGAATGAACCCTGAAGCAATTTAGTAACTTAAAATACCGGCAACAGTACAGAGTAAGAAGTAGATTGTGGAATTTGTATCCTTGATCTTCACTGACTGGTGGCAGAGGAGGCATCAGTAGGTACTAAGCTATAAGCTGTAAAATATTTTAATATGGGGTATTGTAGTTTTTTGGGTTTTTTTTTGCTGCCCCATTATACTAAATTTGGTACTTATTAACTCAAAGCAGCCTTGTCTTTTACGTTTAATCCAGTTTCTGTGCTCTGGTCACTAGTCCATGCAGTGTGACAAAGGTGGACCATACCACAGAAGTCGGGACTTTCAGATCTTTCTGCAGTGGGATAGAGAAAATGCCTGGTGCTGAAGCAATGCTATATCTTTTGCACTGATACTGGATGAGAAATATATTTTATCAGTATCAGGATTCATATTCAATTTTGTATTCTTGTGTAGGCAGGTTTGAGACTCAGTCCTATGGGAAACGCTGGTCTTAGGAGCGATAGAACTGAGGATCACATTAAGAAAAACAAAAGAACCAAGGACTGGCTGCAGAGAAAGATACTTTACAGGAAGCCAATGGGCATTATAACCATTTAAAAAGAGTTCGTTTTTTTGTGACCAGAGCATCTCTTGAACTCCAGATAATGATTCTAATTCATACATACTGAGCAAATCTTTTTTTATGATAATATACGCATGTTCTATTTTATATTTAATTTCATAACTGAATTTAATAATCAAGAATTGAAATGTAGTAAAGAATTATTGGAAGTATTTCCACACAGTTCTTGTGCATTATACATTCTCATTTATCATAACCACCAAAGGACATTATCCTGAATTTATTTTGATAACCTCATCAATTATGGGATGCCTATTGTAATGATAAAGCTAAGCAGACTTGAGTTATGGCCTATGGGCCTCGATTATGGACAATTAGATCATGAAATTGGCATCAGCTTAGAAAAGCAAAATCAATACTCTATTCAACTTGAGAAAAATTGACACTGTTGTAGTTCTAAGTTTATATCAATTTGTGGTTGTGACCTTATTTTAATCCATTTAATTTCTTCGCAGGTTGTCACTGTAGTATTTGCAATATTGATATCACCCCATGCCTACATAGGGCTAAGACTATTTATATACCTTCAAAATACTGTAGCTTTTAGTACAGCAGGGTAAACCCATTTCCTTAGGAACTAAACTGTCTCTTTAAAAAAAAACTCTAAAACCTTAGAAAATTATATTGGGGGGGGGGGGGGGGGGATTCTAACAGTGACTGTAATATAGAAGAAGAATAAAAAAAAATTGGACATTTTTTTTTTCAGGTTACCTTTACTCTTCCACATGCTGTTGTTGATAGGTCTAAGTCAAGCAAAACTATAAGGAATGATGGCTTCCCCCTTTACCCCATCCTGCCTGAATGGGCATTGTCTTCCTCCCATTAGAGGGTCCTTTGCATATTACAGGCATAAGGTCTGCAGCACCAACAGCAGAAGCCGTTGTAATAGAGACGCTGAGGATATCTTATTTTAGAGATCTCCCAGTGGCTGCTGGCTTTCTAGAAACTAGTGGCACATCCTCACCCAGACTAATTTGGCTTTCAGTCAGGGGTTAATGACTGGCAGCTGAATGTAAATGAAGGGGTGGTGATGGTGGCTGATATCACTGGTCAATGGCTATAGGCGTATTTTGTCAATGACAGAGCCATAACCGCTCAATAATATCAACCACCATGCCTGCCCAATTGTTGACATCTGTCATTTGGTAACAAGTAGCCAAAATGAAAATGTTTTACTGACCAAATTACAACCCGTGGCAAAATAGGTAAATTGCTACTCAAATACCTGTATAAGACTTTGTGCCACTCCGGGAAGCTAGTGGAGATCACTGGAGTAGCAGTGTCTACTTCAGTGATTTCCAGCTCCCAGGGGAATTGGCCAGGTATGGTATGTATTCTGTATAAGCTGGACTAATGTAACTATGTAAAAAATATCCATATTTGGAATTCCTCTTTAAACATCTATGTTGGCTGGATACAATTCATATTGTTTTTGGCTGTATTTGATATATATATATATATATATATATATATACATATATATATATATATATATATATATATATATATATATATATATATTGCATATTTGAAAATGTATCATTCTTATGTAGTGACGGCCTATCTCATTTCTTTAGGCCCTAAAATGCTAGGACAGTACAAATTCCTCTCAAATGACCCCTTTTTGGAAAACAGACAGTCTGAGGCATTTAGTAAGAGGCATGGTGAGTTTTGTGAAGTTGTAAATTTTTGTTGCAAATATTTTTAAAATGAAGAGGTGGTGATAAATGGGGAGTACTCGGAATGGTTAGTGGGGTCCCCCAGGGTTCTGTGCTGGGACCAATCCTATTTAATTTGTTCATAAACAACCTGGAGGATGGGGTAAACAGTTCAATCTCTGTATTTGTGGACGATACTAAGCTAAGCAGGGCAATAACCTCTCCGCAGGATGTGGAAACCTCGCAAAAAGATCTGAACAAATTAATGGGGTGGGCAACTACATGACAAATGAGGTTTATTGTAGAAAAATTTAAAATAATGCATTTTGGTGGCAATAATATAAATGCAATCTATACACTGGGGGGAGAACCTCTGGGGGAATCTAGGATGGAAAAGGACCCGGGGGTCCTAGTAGATGATAGGCTCAGCAATGACATGCAATGCCAAGCTGCTGCTAACAAAGCAAACAGAATATTGGCATGCATTATAAAGGGGATCAACTCCAGAGATAAAACGATAATTCTCCCACTCTACAAAACTCTGGTCCAGCCGCACCTTGAGTATGCTGTCCAGTTCTGGGCACCAGTCCTCAGGAAGGATGTACTGGAAATGGAGGAAGGCATGGACAAAGAAGGGCAACAAAGCTAATAAAGGGTCTGGAGGATATTAGTTATGAGGAAAGGTTGCGGGCACTGAACTTATTCTCTCTGGAGAAGAGACGCTTGAGAGGGGATATGATTTAATGTACAAATACCATACTGGTGACCCCACATCAGTTTCCCCCTTACCCCCCTTTTTAATTATCTGAGCCCACATTTGATCTATGGCTGTACACGTCTGCAGCTGTTCTCTCCCCTCACTTCCTGGTCTCATTGGCGAGGGAGCAGGGGGGCGGGGGCGGGGCCGATGTCTGTGTCAATAGACAAGCTCGCAGGAGTGCCCCCATAGATAGTAGCTTTCTATAGAGGCACTCCCCGAACGGGAGGAGCCAGTAGTGAAGGTGGGAGAGCTGAGAAGATAAGGTTTAGGGCTGCTGTGTTCCATTGCACAGAGTTGGTAAGTATAAACCTGTTTGTTTGTTTTTTTTTTAATTTACATTTACAACCAGTTTAAAGATTCTTTTTTTCCACAACACCTATTGCTACAAGGGGTTGTTTTAAAGTACTTTTATTAAGATCGTGTTATTACTTCAACATAGTCTAGGCACAGATTCACTGAAAACAATCAGAAAAATTAATGTTGAAATTCTGTGATAGCACAGGGGTCCTAGGGTGTGGAGGTGGTTGGTAGACTTCCCATCTTGGTAAATGCCCTATTTTTTCCTTAGACACTTATGTCGTGTACACACGAACGGAATTTCCATCCGAAAAATATTGGATGTTTTTTCAGACGGAATTCCGCTCAAGCTTGTCTTGCATACACACGGTCACACAAAAGTTCTCTGAACCGTCAAGAACGCGGTGACGTACAACACTACGACTTGCCAAGAAAATTAAGTTCAATGCTCCCGAGCATACGTGATTTCCGAGCAAGCGTGATTTTTTGCGCGTCCGAATTGCATACAGACAATCGCATTTTCGGATAGGAACTTTTCCCGACCGAAAAATAGAGAACATGTTCTCAATCTTTTGCTGGCTGGAATTCCGCCAGCAAAAGACCAATGTAGTATACACACGGTCGCATTTTCCGACAAAAAGCTCTTATCTGAGTTTTGCTGGCGGCATTTCCGGTCATGTGTACTTGGCATTAGGGGTTGGTTTAATTAAGACAATAAGCTGTTCACGTTGAAAGGGAAGTTGCACTTTGCAAGGGAATTTTCCATTTTGTGTATTCATGACTGGTGTAATTCTGATCAGGATTTAAATGCAAATCAGATAACTACAAAGTGTTAATGTGTATAGTAGTATAGCTGGCCATCTCTTTTCTAATATGTGTGTGCACAGGCAGATAAACATGCATGTTTGTAGTTGTATGCACATACACTTTAAAGCATAACTGAATTGTATCTGAGCACCACAAACTGAAAACGATACTTAATTCCTTTTTTATTTTTATATTTTATTTTTATTATGCAAAGCAATCTCACCCATCCACCCATGTCTACATGCTTTATTTTGTTGAGAAATCACTTTTAAAAACACGCCCCTGGCCAACTTGAATAAGAGAAGATGATTCACGTAGCATTTACTTCTTGGAATCCATTTGCCCTTAGCTTAAGGCTTGCAGGCAGAAAGTGTGCTTAGCTGAGAAAAGCCCCCCCTCCCCTGCTCCAGATGAAATCCGGGGATGTATGACATCATTTTGGCCTAGGCCAGAAACCAGGAAGCAACTGAAGAAATGTAAAAAAAAACAAACAAAAAGGATAAAACAAGTATATATAAAATATCTTCCTATCTATTTACTATTGCTAGTAACATAAAAATGAAAATAGTTAATGCTGATTGAGAGAGTTTAGTTCTGGTTTAGACTGCTAAAGATATTAGCAGATAGGGGCATATTGTAGAGCTACAATTAAAAGCACAACGCTTCACCCTTTAGTCAATGAGGGGTTAAAGGAAAAAGTAGCACTTACTTGAAAATAAGAAACACCTAATTTTAGTTTTCAAATCTGTGCAGAGGAGGCACAAAGGAATGTCATGTAAATAATTCTAAAGGTTCATTATCAACACTGACTGTGGTGATTTTCACTGCAATTTCCTTAGTCGTTCGAAAAGAAAAAGGGAGTACGGAAAGTCAAATGTCCATACTCACCAGGGATTCATCTGAAAAGGGCTTCTAAAGATCAGACTGAGAAAAAAAGCATAAAAATTAATTAAAAAAGGCTATCTAGACCATAAAGCGGATCAAAGAAGAATTCATCAACAACACTTCTCGGCAGTACAATTTGCTGCAACATGCCAGAAAATGGAAAACAATAATGCAGAATGTAAAGAAAAGGGCATACATAATTATCCTACAATCTTAGAGGTTACTCTTGAAAATATACTCTCTCCATAGGGAAAATAACAGCTTTTTCTATTTAGAGAGGCAAGTTATCCTTTTAAAGCTACTAAAGGTATTTGTTGGTTAGGTACCTCGTTTTTAAGCAAAACAACATGGTGATGACCATATCTTGTATTGTTATAGATATAAAAGAAAAAAAAAGCCCTAAGGCTAACGCTGCGCTAGATGATAATCAACAAGTAAAGTAAATATAAAAACTAGAAATAAAGCAGCCAGCACCTAAAGTTCAATACAAAAAACTTAAAATAAAGTAAATAACAAAGTGAGTGCAGCGCTAATATTAATGTGAAAATGATTGTTATATCAATATGTGATAAAGAATTCAATACATCAAACTGTATTTATGGGTTATACTGTGGTGCAGTATATATAGGTGACACAGTATATGTGAGTAGCTGTAGACACTAAAAGGTGTTTCTAGGTGGGGTGATGGTGATCCTGTCCTGTCGGCGCCAATGCCTATTGAAAAGAGGCTTACCGGAGGTCACAGACTTACTGAGACGTACGCCTCATAAGTCGTGACAAGCTTTATTGTGGAGGGTTACCAGGGCCCTTTTCCACGAGTGGATTCCAAGGTGGGGATGCACGTAATAAAGGCAGGTAGGATGTGGTCATCAAGACTCCATTAATTCTCCCGTATTCATAAATATTAGGTCATGTATGAGAGAAAAACTCACATAGTGTGATACCGTAAAAAATACTTTAATGTGATAAAAACAGATTAAAAACACTCACATTTCAGTAGTATTATTCAGGCTCGTAGTAAATAGTAATAAGTATCGAAGGTGCTGCTGCTGTCGTCCACCCGACGCGTTTCGTCCTCTGGGACTTCGTCTGGGACTTCGTCACATTAAAGTATTTTTTACGGTATCACACTATGTGAGTTTTTCTCTCATACATGACCTAATATTTATGAATACGGGAGAATTAATGGAGTCTTGATGACCACATCCTACCTGCCTTTATTATGTGCATCCCCACCTTGGAATCCACTTGTGGAAAAGGGCCCTGGTAACCCTCCACAATAAAGCTTGTCACGACTTATGAGGCGTACGTCTCAGTAAGTCTGTGACCTCCGGTAAGCCTCTTTTCAATAGGCATTGGCGCCGACAGGACAGGATCACCATCACCCCACCTAGAAACACCTTTTAGTGTCTACAGCTACTCACATATACTGTGTCACCTATATGGACTGCACCACTGTATAACCCATATATACAGTTTGATGTCTCTTCACCCAATATCCACTTGTCATCTATTTTTTGAATGACTTCATGTTTGAAAATTCACAATATTAACAATTTTCTATTGTTCACTATTATTTGAATTTTATTGAATTTTATTCATCACATGATCACCTTCACGGTTATTTATTCACGTTTATTCAGTTTTTCACCCAATTTTATTGTCTTTTTACATATATGTATATATCTTTTATGTAAATTATGATATAATTTATATAATTTATGTGTTTTTACCAAACTTCAACTAATATATAAGGGTAAAACCTATAATCACATATACCACCATTTTAGCGCAACATATACATCTCCTCCTTGACCAGAACACACGTTTGATTTTTGGAAAGATTTGTGCCTCAACTTTTTACCTGCAATTCATTCTTTCCTGACAGACTCCATGGCAGCCTACGTGTGGGTTAACCCCGCCTCCTCTCCAATGCTATAGGACCCCATTCAAATAAAAGAGAGCTCACCGCTAGGTACTGTGTTCCTTTTTTGTCCTCCTCCATGGACCTACATCACGTTTGTTCCTGTTGGCGTCCGGTCGGGAAAATTAGGATCGAGAATTCCATTCATGAGGTGCGGCCAGGAGCCCAGCTACGAGCAGGCAAATAGTTTGGCATTTGCACTGGATACCCCAGTAGTGGGGGGAAGATGGTCTCGTATCCCGGCAGGTGGACGCTTCAATGGCTGGCAAGGTCTGCTACTTTTCATGTACCTTTTCTCCATGGCAGTTGTCTTTATGTGTCTTTTGTCCGGTGTTTCCCCTGGTCATCCCCGTCTCCCCGGTGCTCCCGGTATTGTAGGGTACGCTCCGGTACCTCTGTTTCCCCTCATGGCGCCTGGAACGCTCTGCGTTCCAGGCCGCCGCGGTGCTTCCGGGTCGCGGCCGTTGCCGGCGTTCTGCGCATGCGCGGGGCCTCCGCGAAAGCGAGGCTTGGTTCGCGCGTGCGCGGAGGGTCGGATGGTCCGGCGGCCGCGCAGGCGCCGTTTGGCTGTCCCCCACGGCGCAGGCGCGCAGTGGGGGGGGCGGTGACGTCACGAAGGCGGGGGATTCGAAGGCTGCCATCTCCTCTCTGTATTGGAATTTCTGCAGACGGTGAATGGCAGCCTTCCCCCGCCTGGTCTGCTGTTTTCGTTTTGGGATCTCCCCTTAAAGGGGAAAGTTGTAAAAATGAATTAAATAAAAATAAATAAAAAATAAAAAAAATAAATAAATAAATAAGAATATGTATCTATGGTAATTATTATAAAAATATATAAAAAAAAAAAAAAAAAAAAAGGGAGAGAATTTTTCTTTTGGGAGAAGAGAAATGTATTATAAAACATTGCATTTCTTCTTTTCATACATATATGGAAGTTCCATGCTGCACTCCTACGGGATATTGGCAGTATTTATACCTCAAGATGTGTGTGTGTGTATATATATCTGTATATATATATATAGATATATATAATAATTTTGCAAACTTTTTGGGTCCGCGTATATGTCTTTTCTGAGTGCAGACCATCCGTGTTCACGTTGACGTTGTGTCCAGAGGTTATGGACAGGTCACTGCTTTCATACGGCCAGCCCTCACGCACAGGGTATGTGCAGGTGAGGGGAGGGGTCGAGGTTTGCAGTCTCAGTGGTTGAGATTGCGTTTCATGTTACACCCCCCCCCCCCCATCTTTTTCAGCCCTTCCAGGTCGGACCCACAAAGTCGTGGTCCAGGTTGACGGGGACCTTGCCAGGCCACAACATTTACAAGGGGAGAGGTTGCCATCCCTCCTCCGACTAGAGGAGACGTTGCCATTCCTCCTCCGACTAGAGGAGACGTTGCCATTCCTCCTCCGACTAGAGGAGACGTTACCATTCCTCCTCCGACTAGAGGAGACGTTGCCATTCCTCCTCCGACTAGAGGAGACGTTGCCATTCCTCCTCCGACTAGAGGAGACGTTGCCATTCCTCCTCCGACTAGAGGAGACGTTACCATTCCTCCTCCGACTAGAGGAGACGTTGCCATTCCTCCTCCGACTAGAGGAGACGTTGCCATTCCTCCTCCGACTAGAGGAGACGTTGCCATTCCTCCTCCGACTAGAGGAGACGTTGCCATTCCTCCTCCGACTAGAGGAGACGTTGCCATTCCTCCTCCGACTAGAGGAGACGTTGCCATTCCTCCTCCGACTAGAGGAGACGTTGCCATTCCTCCTCCGACTAGAGGAGACGTTGCCATTCCTCCTCCGACTAGAGGAGACGTTGCCATTCCTCCTCCGACTAGAGGAGACGTTGCCATTCCTCCTCCGACTAGAGGAGACGTTGCCATTCCTCCTCCGACTAGAGGAGACGTTGCCATTCCTCCTCCGACTAGAGGAGACGTTGCCATTCCTCCTCCGACTAGAGGAGACGTTGCCATTCCTCCTCCGACTAGAGGAGACGTGGCCATTTCCTCCTTCGGATAGAAGAGACGTTGCCATTCCTCCTTCGGATAGAGGAGACATTGCCATTCCTCCTGCGGATAGAGGAGACGTTGCCATTCCTCCTGCGGATAGAGGAGACATTGCCATTCCTCCTGCGGATAGAGGAGACGTTGCCATTCCTCCTGCGGATAGAGGAGACGTTGCCATTCCTCCTTCGGATAGAGGAGATGTTGCCATTCCTCCTCCATCTAGAGGAGCTGTTGCCATTCCTCCTTTGTATAGAGGAGACGTTGCCATTTCTCCTCTAAATCATTGCACCTGCTGCCATGACAGCCGCTTGAATCGCAGAGCCTGCCGAAGATGGGGGACATGAGCCCAGGAGGGCAAGTCCATATATGATCTGTGTTACGCCCAGGTGATTGGGGTTAAAATTAGGAGACGAATAATATGAATGTGGAGTATATACGGTAAGCAAAGTAGTTCTTTAGGCGTCCGGGAAAAAGAAATCTCTCTGTCTCTCTTTTTTGCCCATTACGGTTTGGATTAATGACGAGTGGAGCAAGATGGACAAGAAAACTTCTATGTCAAACAAATACCTCTAGACTATATCCTTTCAAGGCAGGAAAGGCGAAGTGTCTGGGAAACTTTACCCTTATGGATGCGATTATGCTTTCTTTAGAAGATGCAGTGTCCTGGACGGGCATGTGAGAAAATGTTTCAAGACTTCAGGATAAGCGCATGGCTCTGCCGATATGGCTTGTAAACCTGCACTCGCTCTAGCAGCTATGTCTAGAGATATGGAAACCCGAACAGAGTACAGAGTCTCGTACTCAGAGGAGTTCTCCAGAAATTCAGCAGTGAAGGAGCTGGTGTCAATCTGTTCCTCCGGTTGGCTTGGTGGTCTTCGGTCACGGTTTAACGGGCCTTATAGTTACGCCGTCCCCAGGACGATAAATTCTAGGGGGTATATTTCCCCTCTTCTTGGTCGCTATCGCTGTTCCAACGACCTTCTGTTGCTGTCTTAGGACAGAGTTCAGCTGCTAGTTCGCATGGAATAGTTTTCTCCATCGTGTTTTCTCCATCGTGACTAACTTTGGGTGGCCCTTGTTTTTTGCAAGTAACGGATATCAAGGGGCATTAGTCAACCTGTTCACATGTCATCAACAATGAGGAGCAGCCGCTTCTGGCGACTGCAGCACAGAACTGGCTCAGATTGCCACTCCCTGGTCCCATGTCATGAGTTAAGGTCATGACTTATGCCAAGCAGTACCGGTGGGGGAGTCTGCTGCACATCGGACCTTGTTCAAGGATACGAGTCTTCCCAGCCTTAACTTTAAGCTGGTGAGGTATTACAGCAGTCTGGCATCCTTGTCCATCTCAGGTGTACTTCAAGGGTGATCTCCACTTTCATGAGTTATATGAAGACGAGTATGAATTAGGTCGATAGAAGATGGGCCAAGTCTGTTGTGTTCTCTTATTCTTCAGGTGGAAGATCCAAAGGTTCGGATTTATTTATTCAGACCTAGATTTATCTCTATCCATCAAGAATCCAACTCTCAGCCTTATCGGCCTTCTTCGGAGCTCAGTGGGTTGTTCACCTTTTTAGTCTGGTGGTGGTTCTATAATGTGTTAAAACTCAGCCCTCAAAGAAGACCAAGATTCCCCATTTGGGTTCTTTCCCGTCCTTCTTTCCAGTCCAGGTGGTCCTTGTTCATATGTTCGGCTCAATTCCGGAAATTACCTCGAGTTCTATAAGAGCTGGGGGATTCTCCTAGTTACATTTAGGTCCAAAAGTCCACTAAAAGTTAATCCTCTGGATATAGGCGGAATTCGGAAGGTATAACTGTGAGCGATTTCCAGCTTCGACTAGAATAACATCTAGTTCATCCTTCAGCCTTTTTATAAATAGGGGCCTGGTCCTTCCGGAAGAAGTATGGCACGTTATGCCAGGGATATAGCGGCTTCATGGGCAGCAGCCCAGCACGTGGCTCCAGATGTGATCTACAAAGCGGCCTCATGGGCCTCTATCAAAACGTTATCTTCATAATGCTGAGTCCGCTTCGCTATCTTCTTTGAAACTTCAGTAATAGATCCTGTCGGTTGACGGGTCAAATTGGAATTTATTGCTGTTCAGCATACCCACCCATTGGCTAGTTATTTCCCACACGTAGGCTGCCAGTCTGTCAGGAAAAAGGAAAATTTATATCAAATACTTACCGTAATTTTCCTTTCCTGATGGACTCCATGGCAGACGGAGTTCCCACCCATCAGTTATTGAGTAGGCTAGTTACGGAACACAGTACCTAGCGGTGAGCTCTCTTTTATTTGAATGGGGTCCTATAGAATTGGAGAGGAGGCGGGGTTAACCCACGTAGGCTGCCATGGAGTCCATCAGGAAAGGAAAATTACGGTAAGTATTTGATAATAAATTTTCCTTTTTTTCCTCTGGAGGATAATTTTGCACGGACTCTTTCATTGATTATTATTTGGATGGGACGTTGCTTTAATTTTCTCTTTTTTTCTCTTTTTTTTATATTTTTTCTTTTTTTGGAAAATCTTTTTTTTATTATAATTTTTTTTAATGAATTTATTACTTATCTATTGATTATTTCATTCTTTATCACATATTGATATAACAATCAATTTCAAATTTTTATTGTTATAGATATAATGTTAGAAATAAAGAGGTATTAAACCCAAAAACAAACATTTATTATATTATAGCTTATCAATTCTTAAATGTTGTTTTTCTTTTTTAGGCTTTCCTTCTTTTATTTTTACCTGGTGATCTAGCCAGTAAATCTGTTGTTGTTTTTTTCAGCAGAACAAGCTGTCCTGCTGATGTAGCAATTAGGGGGTTGAGACAGACCATGTAACACTGACAGGGATGCTTACAGCTTTTTCTTACAGGTATTTATTTAAAACCTTTATCCCAAAAGGAACAAAACTGTTGCTGTAACTGCTTAAAATGGGTTAGCTGAAGTTTGGCTTCAGTTTGTCAGTGTATGTAAATCTGCTAATGCATCTAACATTACCCTGCCCCCAGACTGACAATGCTGTTGTCAATAGATATTCTCTGTTGCTCCTTCAATCAGAGTGTAGTTACTTACACAGGAGGTGTGTTACTTGCCAGATCACCAGGTGAAAACAGAGGGGGAAACGCCTGAAACAAAAGAAAACGAATGCAGCCACCGCATCTAATGATTGGTAAGCTGCAATATATATTACAATTTTGGTTTTAGCTTTAAAGGAGTTGTAAACCCTTATGGTTTTTCTGCATTAACCTCCCTGGCGGTATGATTCTGTCTGGAATTTTGTGCTGAAAGCGGTACAATTATTTTGCATGGAAATTTGGCGTTTTTATATTGTAGGCATGCAATTCTTATGAATAACTCACTTAAATCTGTCCGAACCAGATGCTAGTAGACATCCCGGGTATGATAAAGTTTGAAACACAAAATCATAAATTATAATATAATAAAAATATATATAAAAATGATTCAATAATGTAATCAAATCAAAAACACTGAAATTTGCTCAGTTGCAGAATAGTCGCTGTCATTAAATTTAGTGTTTGATGATAAATTGTGATTCTAATTTTTTATCGGTGTTTTTTTTAGCTGGTCTAAAACCACTTTAGACATAAAGGGACACTTTTTGGTTGCTATGGACAATCTCCAGTTTTCAGGCAGAAAAAAAATATTTTTATTATGTAAAATGACATGCAGGGCACTGGGCAGACCACTAGGGACAAAGGGGATGTGTATTTTTTGTATACAGTACTGTAATCTGTAAGATTACAGTACTGTATGTGTACTGTGTTTTTAAACTTTTTTTTGGCGCCGATCTCCGCTCCCGTGTGTGGTAACGTCGCAGGGAACGGAGCTCAGCGGCACTCGGGCACTGTGTGAATCGAGCGGAGGAGCTCGCTCACACAGCGGGGAGACATCGCAGGATCCAGGGGATAAGGTAAGTAACCCCCCCCCCCTGTATCCTGCAATGCTAGCCCGAGTCTGGCTCGGGGTTACCGCTTTTGGTACGGAAGTTCCTGCCCCGAGCCAGACTCGGGAATACCGCCAGGGAGGCTACGGTGAAAACCCTTTTTAGTGCTGCAGCCCTTCTGCCCTGCCTATTTACTTACCTGGACGTTGTCATCCTCCTTCCGGGAACGAGCACTCCATCTGTAGTTGGTGTCTCATGTTCCATTGGCTTCCACTGCTGTCAATCAAATCCAATGACGCGCACAGGGAGGCGGGACTCAGGAGCTTCAACATGGACACTAGATGTGGGGAGGAGCCACCAGCACCGCCATGTGAACCCCAGAAGAGGAGGTTTGGGACCACTCTGTGCAAAACAAACTGCACAGTGAAGGTAGGTATGAAATGTTTGTTAATTAAAAAAAAAAAAACAAGGGTTTACAACACCTTTATTACAGCATTAAGCAGTGAGTAAAGTACCACTGCTCAAAGGCAGCATAGGGTCTTAGTGGATAGCACTCTTGCTGTGTAGTGTCCTGGGTCTGTGCCACCTGTGCCCATTAGTGCTCATCTGTGCCACTGCAGTGCCACATCAGTGGTGCCTGTGCCCACCAGTGCCGCCTGTGCCCACCTGTGCCACCAGAGCCACACCAGTGCAACCAGTGCCCATCTGTGCCACTACCTTGCCATCAGTGCAACTCATTAGTGCCACTACAGTGCCCAATAGTGCACATCAGTACTCAGCTCAGGGCCATCCACCTTGAGCACAATGCCGTCCACCTCGAGAGCAGTGCCGTCCACCTTGAGAGCAGTGCCGTCCACCTCAAGTGCAGTGCCACTGCAACAAAGACCAGGCACCAGTAGGATGTCATCTCAGCCCCAAATGGATAGGGGCCACGCCAGCCTTCCCTATGCCCTTCAAAGCCCCCTGTGGCATCCCCCTAATTCCAGAGCAGCAAATATCTCCCCTTTTACCACCCAGCCAGGTGTCCAGGTGAACACCGATGATTTTGCCATGCTTGGTTTTTTTTATTTGATTTTCACTGAAGATTTACTATCGTCCATTGTGGGCAAGTGCAACCTCTATGCACAGCAGTACATAGTAAGCAACCCTGGCTCTAGTCACACCTGTCCCTTTGAGTGGAGGGAATTTACCGTAGAGGAATTCAAAATTTTTTTAGGCCTAACTTTTTATATGGGAAAAAAAAAACGAATTGTACTCCTATTGGTTTAACAACCCCATCTACCACATGCCACTCTTCTCATCGATTATGCCAAGATCAAGATACCTTATGATTTTGCGGTTCCTCCACTATAATGACAACACCCAGTGCCCTCCCCGAAATGACCCAGCTTTTGACAAATTATTTAAAATTCCGCCACTGCTTTTCCGCCAATTATTTCTCTGAAAAAATTCCCCAGTTATATACCCCCGAACAGAATATCTCTGTTGAGTCCCTTGTAAAATTCTCAGGCAGGCTGGGCATCAAACAGTTTATCCCCAGCAAAAGGGCCCGATATGGGGTTAAAATGTACAAACTTTGTGACCGAGCCACGGGGTACATTTACGCCTTCCGGGTATATGAAGGGAAGGACTCCCAACTGCATCCCCCTGAATGTCCAGAGTATATTGGAGTCAGCAGCAAAGTTGTCTGGCAGCTCGTCTATCCACTCCTTGGAAAGGGATACCATCTTTATGTGGATAATTTTTAAACAAGCATGCCCCTCTTCTGCAATCTTCACTGGAGGGACATCCCAGCATGTGGTACAGTAGGAGCCAATAGAAAGGGCTTCCCGCAAAAACTCGTCAATGAAAGGCTACGACGAGGGGAGACTGTGTCTTTGCGAAACCAGGAGCTATTGGCTGTCAAGTGAAGGGACAGATGAAACGTCCACATGCTCACGACAATCCATAATGACACCTACGCGGAAGTATCCAGAAGAAACGGCCCAATCCAGAAACCAGCTTGTATCTATGACTATAATTTGTTTATGGGGGGAGTGGACTTCAATGATCAGATGATTGAACCCTACCTTCCCACAAGACCACAAGAAAATCCCATCATTGGTATAAAAAAGTGTCCACTTATTTTTTCAGTTTGGCCCTGTATAACACTTATGTTATTTACCAAAAATCTACTGAGACCCCGTTTCCTATCTGCACTACCAGGGACAGTAATCTCCACCCTTTTGTACCCTGAAAGCCCACCAGAAAGCATATTCACTCTGATTCCGTGAGCAGACTCCATGAAGGCCACTTTCCTGAGAAAACCCCCCTCCCCTCTGAAACAGGCCACAGACTTTAGAAGAAATGCTGTGTGTGCTCCAGAGGAGGAGTTAGAAGAGACACCACTTATTATTGTCCCCAATGGCCTTCCCAACCAGGCCTCTGTTTAGGTGAATACTTCTCTACATTACCATACTTCTCTACATTATTAGGGAAGTATGGTAAACGTAATTCTCATTCCCTGTAATTCTCCTCCACACCCCTTATGCCACTGCACTAAACACAGGGGTCTCACATATGTGAGGGGCTCCAGAAATGTTTTTCTGGATGAAGAAAACAAATTTTTTAGTTTTCTCATTGCCAGATTAGGGTCTGGAGACTCGGAGGCTTCAAAGAGATTTGGGTGGGAGAAGCCTCTACCCCTGTCCCCATTCTTTCCTGACCTGCTACTTGGACCATGTTCCTGCTTACTACCAGGACAAATATTTTGGCACTGCTGGCAATGTCTCTACTTGCAATGACCCTGTACTGTATATGGACAGTATCCCTGCCTGTACTGACTATGGACAATATTCCTGCCTGCTGCCTGGACAATTCCATTCACTGTCACTGACCATGTCCCTGCCTGCTGCCTGGACAATTCCATTCACTGTCGCTGACCACGTCCCTGCCTGCTGCCTGGACAATTTCATTCACTGTCGCTGACCAAGTCCCTGCCTGCTGCTTGGATCAGGGCTCTCCTCCTGTGGACAACTAAACTACTAAAACCACAGGTAATCTTTTGTTTACCCTTTTCTCAGCAGAATGTATTTTAGGGTGTAATTCTTGGTATGTTCATGCTATGTGTTAGAAATATGAAGGACCTTCAAAAATGTGATATATTGTAAGGAAATTAGAGGTGTAATTTATGCTCCTAGAACGCTTGAATGTGCTACTTCAGTGTTGGGCCTCTGTATGTGGCCAGGCTGTGTAAAAGTCTCACACATGTGGTATCGCCATACTCAGGAGGAGTAGCAGAATACATTTTGTGGTGTCATTTGTGGAATGTACATGCCATGTGAGAGAAATGACCTGTTATAATGACAATTTGGTGTGAAAAAAAATCTTAATTTTGCAAAGAATTGTGGGAAAAAATTATAACTGCAAAAAACTAACCATGCCTCTTATTAAATACCTTGGAATGTCTACTTTCCAAAAAGGGGTAATTTTGTGGGTATTTGTACTTTCCTGGCTTGTTACATCAGGTGTGATCAGATGTGATCAATTTTCAGTGATTGGCACCATAGCATGTAGACTCTATAACTTTCACACAGACTAAATAATATCCACTAATTTGAGTTATTTTTTTTACCAAAGATATGTAGCAGTATACATGTTGGCCCAAATTTATAAAGAAAAATTACTTATTTGCAAAATTTTATAATATAAATGAAGAAAAAAAAATTTTGTACAAACTTTTTGGTCTTTTTTCATTTATAGCACAGAAAATAAAAAACCCAGATGTGATCAAATACCACCAAAAGAAAGCTCTATTTGTGTGAAAATTTCATATGGGTACAGTGTTGCATGACTGAGTAATTGTCATTCAAAAAGTAAGAGCACTGAAAGCTGAAAATTGGTCTGGTTAGGAAGGGGGTTTAAGTGCTTTTGGCGGTAAATCCAACCGTGTGTATGCTCCATTGGACAATTGTTGGCTAGCATGTTTTAAAATTGTCCGCGATCAAATGTGTGTTGTCAGATTTTCCGAGCGTGTGTACACAAGTCCGTCGGACAAAAGTCCAAAGTACAAACACGCATCTTCGGAAGCAAGGACGGGCCGGAAGCGGTCGGTCTTGTAAACTAGCGTTCGTAAGGGAGAATTAACATTCGTGACGTGGCAAATTATGAAATCTCGAAATGCAGCGCACATTCTCTTCTTCTTTAATGGGACAATAATGAAGCTGTTTTGCTGGTGATACTGATGGAGTTATTGCATACTCATTTTCAAAGGCTTTTTTTTTTTTCTAGTGATATCAATAATAATATTATTATGCTTTTATTTATTTTTTTATTTGGGTAAGTTACCACAACACCATTATCCCGTAGTTTTTAAGATCAAAGATACAACTATGTTGGTGTGCCTTGTCAATTTTGCATTGTATTTTGTTAAATGTAACTGCCTACTCCCAAACTGTCATTTGAAGTAAAACACATAGCCAAGTATTATTCTCCACAATTTTTTTTATTGCGCATTAAAAAAAGAAAACAAAAAAAATTAGACGTGCTATCTGCCAATAGAACTTAACCAAAAAGTGTATTCTATGCATCCAAAAATATAGAATATATACTAAATCAAATCATTATTCAACCAAAACAATAAAGTCAAAGCAATAACTCCAAGGCCATAATAAATAACATGTTATCTTCCGATTCCACAAAATGGCTGGTTGACAAACGGCCGTTCAGAAACTGAAAAGTGCTAAATGAAAAGTGCAAAATAAAAAATCAACACTCACCAAACTTCTACTAACACAAAATTAGCAGAAGGAGCCCAAAGGGCTGTACAGCTCTTCTTCACCAGCCTTGAAGCCACCCTCTCTGTAATGTTATCTCATATAATACAAAGCCTTAAATGTTAAAAAGTCTTACATGTTCCATGTTTAGAGAGTGGAGGAAAATGCAGCAGAGTACCAATTGTTAGGGAGTCAAGGAATAAGTTTGTAGGCAGGTTGCCCATTTTGTTGAGTTACCTTACTCGGCTGCCCAGGTCAGGGGGAAGGTGTTAAATGGTTACTAAACCCAGGAACCCACATTCACTATATCTGGTCTCCCACAGTACACAGAACATGGAAATGCAATTATTTTAGTAAATATAACCTGCTAAATATTTGTTTCTCATCAGCAGTATATAGCAGTCTTGTGAGTTCTATCAGTGTCCGGCTAAGCACTGGTTAAAGCTTGTAGGAGGGGTTTTCATTCTCCTCTGAGTGTCCTATGAGGCTGCATGACCTCTGAAACTCTGTCTGGACAGTGCTGATTGGCCCTGTGCTGATCACATGCATGTGCAGAGTGCCTCTAAGGTTCTGTACTATCAGGAGATAGATTGGGGACTGTGGAAGAGGGGGAGGAGCAGAGCAGACAGGATTAAACAGCCTTTTTACACAATGCACAGGATTAACCCCTTAGGTTCCACAGTGAGTATAACAAACATGCTTTACTGCATATACAGACTGATTTTACTGTTGTGGGTTTAGTAACACTTTATTCATTTTGCCGCCTTCCCTGGTCATGTTTGCAGGCTTTGTGGAGTCCAACTCCCCTTCCTGTGATACATAAAAGGGAAGAGGTTCAGGTCCCAAGGGAAAAAGAGCTGGTATAAAGGATGGAACTTTGCAGAAGCTTGCTGGGACTTGTGGTCCACCTCAGGAGCACTCACTCATCGGGACCATCCATAACAATGCTCACCTCCATTCGAGATTCTCCAACTATGAACTACACCTAAAAGGACTTTACCTGCACAGGTATGCTGGTGCTGCTGCAACTAGGGTTAGTTAGGGGAAGTAAGTTTTACCCTGTTGTACATGTTATGCTGAGTTTTCAGTAAAAGTTGTTAAGCTGCTTTGAGCCTGGTCTGAAATTATTCAAGGGGTGCATGTTGGGTTGTGGTGTATTCCAAAACACCTGAGTCTGTAATCGCACTATGGGGTATGTGTAAGGCAGAGAAGACGTGGTAGTTGCCATGGGTAACCGAAAGGAAGAACAGCTACAGCAACCAGTCGTTTGGCATGGTACCTGGTAAGGTGGGTTGTGCGCTGTATCCCTCTGTAGCTGTCCGTCTCCTCCGGCCACCGGGAGCAGACTACCATTATGGTGATTTAGGCTTGATCACTACTGTATGTACAGGAAGGAATGAGTTCACGCGCACGCATGGGACCTGCTATGTGCTCGGCAGGACTGCGTTCTCTTACTGGGAGCGAGGCAACAGAGGTATGCTGAAGGGGTGGAATGGGTGAAGGCTCTGCATGTCCCTCTGAATGCAACATACATCAAATTACAGGTCTGTAGTGCTATGAGACAAAACATTTCTGCTGCACACAAGTGGCTCATCTCTGATTCGGGGACTACCTTAATGTTTGATTTCTCACATGACCGCAGCCTCTGCCTTGTCCCAGGCATTGATGAGCACGCCTTCAGGGGAGGTGTTGCCCTACGTGCACAGGTGCAGAAGACCCCACTCACATCTTTGTCTGTTACAGCCTCCTACACATAGTGAGCATTAAAACACTTAAAAGACAGGTATGGGGGCACCAATACACATTTTTATAAGCTGCCCAGAGTTCAACATTGAATTATTTTTTAGATGAGCTCTCTCACTGCATTGCTGTTGATTAAGTTGTTTGATCCAAAGATTACAATCTGTTTGTGTGTAGACTGGTTGGGGCACGTGCAATTATTTCACAATCCCCTTATACCTCCTAGATATGATGACAATTCCCACCTTTCTGTTTTATAAAAACATGTGTGGTCAGGTTTAGATCTGCTTCTGCCACATTTCAAACTGGCACTGTTCCTGATCACTAAAAGAGAAGTCACAAATCACTTTTTATGAGCTGTCCGACCTGCATGGGTATGTGTATTTATGTGTATTGTTTGCTTTTTTGTAGAAAACTGGTGCCTTATAGGTCTTGAATTAAATAAAATGACCCCAGAACAAAATAAGAACAAGTAAAAAAGTTCAAATTTACAGCAGATAGGCTTGGTGAGATGGCGGTTTGAGTGCCATGGGCTATGCTGCATAAAGGCTGCTTATGATGACCTGTCACCCTTGCTCTGTGCTCCATTTACTTTTGACTGATTAGTTTTTTCCTTTATAATGATACAGGTTCAGGGTGCTGGGTTAATGGTTAAACCTGTTATTAAATGTATAACGCTCTTTATCCCTTCAATTGAAGAAATGAGAAATGCCAATACAGACTCAAGATTACTGTTTGACATCAGCCCATTTATCACTATGCCATAGTATAGAGGTAAACTGCTACTTGTGTTATAGCTGCCCTGCTGCCACTGTTTCCACTTGTAGCCACATATATTAAAGATCAAGTCTATGCAAAACCTTTTTTTACATTTTGGACAGAGTGGGAAAAGGTTTAAACTTTTATTAATGATAACTGTGGCTCATTATAGACATTTCCACTGCATGTCCCATTTACACCCCTGTGACACCAGGACAAAAAATGAAGGCGTACTTGGGAAATAAAAGCAAAGATGACTGTATAAAAACTTACAGATGTTCTATCTAGCCTTTAACAACTGTACTATTCATTACTCTCTCTGCTCCCATTGGAGATACAGTAGATATAAGTGGATAAAAAAATTAGACGAAGATTAATCATTTCACAACTTTTTCCACCTTTAATGTGACATATAAACTGTACAACTCAAATGAAAAACAAACTGAAATCTTTTTTGGGGGGGGTAAAAGCAAAAAAATTATATAATGTGGTTGCATAAGTGTGCACACTTGGGGATAACTGGGGATGTAGTTGTGTTAAGCATTTACATCCAAACTCATGTTAAATAGGAGTCAGTACCTGCCATCATTTAAAGTGCCTCTGATTAACTCCAAATAAAGTGCAGCTGTTCTAGTAGGTCTTTCCTGACATTACAGCAAAAGCCATGGAGCTTCCAAAGAATCTGAGGGATCTCATTGTTGAAAGGTATCAGTCAAGAGAAGGGTACAAAAGAATTTCCAAGGCACTAGATATACCACGGAACACAGTGAAGACAGTCATCATCAAGTGGAGAAAAATATGGCACAACAGTGACATTACCAAGAACTGGGCGTCCCTCCAAAATTGATGAAAAGACAAGAAGAAAACTGGTCAGGGAGGCTGCCAAGAGGCCTACAGCCACATTAACCGCTTCCCAACCACCCACCCTACATATACTGCGGCAGGACGGCACTGGCTACGCAAAATCACGTACCTGTATGCATGGGGTGTAGGGGGCACGCGTGCCGCCGGAGTGCTGCTCCCGTAGTGATTGGACACAGTGGGAGCTAATCATTCTGTGGAGAGACGGATCAGAGGTGTGCCTCTGTCAGGGAGCAAAGGAGAGATCTTTGTGCTTCAGCTAAGCTGAAACACGATCTCTCTTTTCCTCCAGTCTGTCCCTCCCCCACACAGTTAGAAAACACATCCCAGGCACACACTTAACCCCTTGATTGCCACTGGTGTTAACCCTTTCCCTGCCAGTGTCATTTATACAGTAATCAGTGCATTTTTTAGCACTGATCACTGTATTGGTGTCACTGGTCCCCAAAAAGTGTCACTTAGTGTCCAATTTGTCCGCCGTAATGTCACAGTCCCGCTAAAAATCGCTGCTCCCCACCATTACTAGTAAAAACAATAAAAAAATAAATCTATCCCATAGTTTTTTGACGTTATAACTTTTGCGCAAACCAATCAATATACGCTTTTTTTTTTTTTACCAAAAATATGTAGCAGAATACATATTGGCCTAAAAAAATGTATTTGGAATGTTTTATAGCAGAAAGTTAAGGTCTTTTTCAGTTTATAGTGCAAAAAATACGTTGCACAACTGAGAATTTGTAAGGAAAGGAGCTGCAGGAATATCTGGCAAGTACTGGCTGTGTGTTACATGTGACAACAGTCTCCTGTATTCTTCATATGTCTGGGCTATAGGGTAGAGTGGCAGGACGGGAGCCTTTTCTTATGAAGAAAAACATCCAAGCCCGAATAAATTTTGCAAAAACATATCAGAAGTCTCCCAAAAACATGAGGGAAAATGTGTTCTGGTCTGATGAAACCAAGGTTGAACTTTTTAGCCCTAATTCCAAAAGATATGTTTGGCACAAAAACAACACTGCACATCACCAAAAGAACACCATACCCACAGCAAAGCTGGTGGTGGCAGCATCATGTTTTGGGGCTGTTTTTCTGGAACAGGGGCCTTATTCAAGGTAGAGGGAATTATGAACAGGTCCAAATACCAGTCAATATTGGCACCAAACCTTCAGGCTTCTGCTAGAAAGCTGAACATGAAGAGGAACTTCATCTTTCAGCATGACAACTACCCAAAGCATACATCCAAATCAACAAAGTAATGGCTTCACCAGAACAAGATTCAAGTTTTGGAATGGCCCAGTCAGAGCCCAGACCTGAATCTGATTGAAAATCTGTAGGGTGATCTGAAGAGGGCTGTGCACAGGAGATACCCTCGCAATCTGACAGATTTGGAGTTTTTGCAAAGAAGAGTGGGCAAATATTGCCAAGTCAAGATGTGCCATGCTGATAGACTCATACCCAAAAAGACTGAGTGCTGTAATAAAATCAAAAGGTGCTTCATCAAGTATTAGTTTAAGGGTGTGCACACTTATGCAAACATAATATTTTAGTTTTTTATTTTATCTTTCCTCAACCTAAAATATTTCAGTTTGTTGTTCAACTGAGTTGTACAGTTTATAGGTAACATTAAAGGTGGAAAAAGTTCTGAAATTATTTATCTTTGTCTCATTTTTATACATCACAGAAACCTGACATTTTAACAAGGGTGTGTAGACTTATATCCACTGTATGTTCCAGGGGGTTCTGCTGGCTTCTTTCACCATAAAAGCTGTTCTGAAATTTTGATACCTTATGACTAGGGATGAACAAATTTGACTGGGTTTGCTTCACAAACAGTTGTATGAATTTAGCAGGGAGTGTAATTGAAGCCTGTAACATTGACCACTTGACCACTGGGCACTTAAACACCCTTAATAACCAGACCAATTTTCAGCTTTCGGTGCTCTCACACTTTGAATGACAATTACTCATTCATACAACACTGTACCCATATGAAATTTTTGTCCTTTTTTTCACACAAATAGAGCTTTCTTTTGGTGGTATTTAATCACCTCTGGGTTTTTTATTTTTTGCGCTATAAAAGAAAAATGACTGAAAATTCAGTAAAAAAATGAATTTTTCTTCGTTTTTGTTATAAAATTTAGCAAATTTGTAATTTTTCTTGATAAATTTTGGCCAAAATTTATACTGCTACATATCTTTGGTAAAAATAAGTACAAATTGGGGTATATTATTTGGTCTTTGTGAAAGTTATAGAGTCCACAAGCTATGGTGCCAATATCTGAAAATTGATCACACCTGAAGTACTGACGGCCCATCTAATTTCTTGAGACCCTAACAAGCCAGAAAAGTACAAATACCCCCCAAATGACCCCTTTTTGGAAAGAAGACATTCCAAGGTATTTGGAAAGAGGCATGGTGAGTTTTTTGAAGTTGTAATTTTTTCCCACAATTCTTTGCAATATTAAGATTTTTTTTAATTTTTTTTTTTTTTTTCACAAAATTGTCATATTAGCAGGTTATTTCTCACACACAGCATATGCATACCACAAATTACACCCCAAAACACATTCTGCTATTACTCCCGAGTATGACGATACCACATGTGTGAGACTTTTACACAGCGTGGCCACATACAGAGGCCCAACATGCAGGGAGTGCCATCAGGTGTTCTGGAGCACCCAGGACAATTCTGACATTTCTCTCCTACATGTAAAAATCATCATTTATTTGCTAGAAAATTACATAGAACCCCAAAATATTATATATGTTTTTTTAGCAAAGACCCTAGAGAATACAATGGCGGTCGTTGCAACTTTTTATCTAGCACGGTACTTGCGCAGCAATTTTTCGAACGTGTTTTATTTGGAAAAAAAATGTTTTGTGCTTTACAAAAAACAAAACTGTAAATTTAGCCCAATGTTTTTGCATAATGTGAAAGATGAAGTTACGCCGAGTAAATAGATACCCAACATGTCACGCTTCAAAATTGCACACACTCGTGAAATGGCGCCAAACTTCGCTACTTAAAAATCCCCATAGGCTTTAATTTTGTTTACTGGTTACATGTTTTGAGTTACAGAGGAGGTCTAGGGCCAAAATTATTGTTCTTGCTCTAACGTTCGCAGCGATACCTCACATGTGTGGTTTGAACACCGTTTTCATATGTGGGCGGGACTTACGTATGCGTTCGCTTCTGCGTGCGAGCACACGGGGACAGGGACGCTTTAAAAAAATATATATATATTTTATTGTTCATTTTACTTTATTTATTTTAGTTTGACCCTTTTTTTCCCCCCAAAAATTTTTTGATCACTTTTATTCCTATTACAAGGAATGTAAACATCCCTTGTAATAGGAATATGGCATTACAGGTCCTCTTTACAGTGAGATATGGGGTCAATAAGACCCCACATCTCACCTCTAGGCTGGAAAGCCTGAAATAAAAAAAAAAAAAAACGATCCTGGCTTTGATCGTAGCGAGTATTGCATGGTATTGTTGGGTATTGCAGGGTATGGCAGAGTATCGCAGGGTATTGCAGGGTATCGCCGGGTATTGCAGAGTATCGCAGGGTATCGCAGGGTATGGTAGAGTATTGCAGAGTATCGCCGGGTATTGCAGAGTATCGCAGGGTATGGTAGAGTATCGCAGGGTATCGCCGGGTATCGCAGGGTATCGCAGGGTATGGCAGGGTATCGCAGGGTATGGCAGAGTATCGCCGTTTTTCGGCTATGGGCCGGTTGTTAACTGGTTAAGGGACACAGGATCAGTATTAATTCTTAAACAAGTGGGTTATAGTGCTACCTACAGGAGGTTGGCAAACAAAGCATTTAGTCAGCCATATATAACCCCATCACGTTTCCAGTTTTGTGGGAAAGCACTAGGAGTGACTCACAAAAAAGAGGGATGGGACCTGTGTCTCTTAATAAACGTCAAGGATTTTACAATACGTACAAAAATCCTGTTTTCTTTATTACTTATTAAGGGACACAGGCTCATTATTTCCCCTCTATTTCTGTTCTGATGACTACTTAAAGCGGTTGTATAGTCCAAAAAATTACTTTTACCTACAAAAAATATCTCCTACACCTGTACAGTTTAGGATATATTCCCTGTGCAATGCGCCGCTGACTGCAGCGCGGCATGCGCACGGGGGATTTTCGGCTGAAAGGCCGGCAGAATCCGAACCCTGCCGGGAAGAAGTCTCCCGTGCGCATGTGCGGGAGTGACGACATCGCGGCTCCAGCCACTCACAGCGCTGGAGTCGCGATACCCGGAAGACACGCAGAGGCAACATGTCAGCTACCTCGGCGTGGTCCAGGTGAGTCACCGGCGCCTCGTTCTAAGGTAAGTATTTCATAATGAGCTAGTATGCGGTGCATACTAGCTCATTATGCCTTTTCCCTTACAGGTGTGTTAAAAAAAAAAAAAGTTTCAGCGGGTTTACTCACGCTTTAAACAAATTTTATTTCACTTTTTTTTTTTAAGTTTTGCCTTCAGTTATATTTTAATATATACCATATACATATGTTCCCTGCAAAAATTATATTAAATTGTTTAAAATGTCTGACATAAAATGTTTGTGCTTAGATATACTGTATGTGATTAAAGTTTATATTTTGAGTATAGTAATGAGTTTACACTTATTAGACTGATAGGGACAGCTCAAACTTTGGACCATTTAAAACATTGTGTTACTGATTGACACTGGAGCTACTGAACTTTGTGCTAAATGTTTAGTTGTTTTTTTTTTTAGTTCTAAACCCTGACCATAAAAACTAAACGAGGAAAAAATATATTAAAAACCTATATACTTTCTTTTTAAGGGGACCTTTTAACATCCCAATGACAAACCCAATTTGGCCCCTGGAGGGTATATACCAGAACTCCTAGGGCAATGTTTGTTCCATACCAGACACTTCTATACCCACACTAAAACTCCATCTATTCTGTAAGGCAACCATGGCTCTTTATTTTGCTTTTATTATTTTTGTGTTTGTACTGATCAAAGGCTTTGACCGGTGGGGGAGGTTAAAACATTTTCTGGAGTCTTTGTCCTACTGTGAATAATGATTTCCATAATCTCTCCAACTTCTGTGATATTCATCCATTCGTATTTCTTCCTGCCAGCTTTCTTCAGTGGCTGTAAAATATATCTGGCGTGACAAAGGTAGAACTTGAGCAGCATACACGCCTCTTTGTATTATGTTTGGAAAAAATCAACTTTTACATTTTGTATATAATAAAATTCCATATTGTGTAATAAGCAGTTAGAGTTAAGCTATGATTTTCATCTGAAAAGAAAAAAAATAATCAAGAAAAGGTCATGAATGGTATTATTATTTTCATTTTACTTTATGTAAAAGAAATTTCATGTATGATATTATTTAATTAAATGTATTTTGAGGAAAATTTGATTTAAATAATTTTTAAAATAATTGATTAACTGACTGTCCTTCCCTTAGTGCAAAGGCAAGTCTCTGCGAACCTAACATGCACTATAATATTGACTTCGGAAAAGTAAAGCGCAGGAAGTAAGCTCTGAATTTTGGTAGATGAAACAGTGGAACTTGGGAAAAAGAGACAAGACCATTTAAAGACAAACCAGGGTAAACATTTCCTGAGTACACCTGCCAGCATCAACCTTTTTTATTCCCGCTACAAAAAAAAAAAAGCATGCCACTACTATATATATATATATATAGTGAGAGCTTCAGGCTTTGTGATACTACAAGTCCCAGAATGCTTGTAGTTCCACACGGCTTTCTTTCTCTTTGGTGCCATTGGTGAGTGAAGGTCAGGAAAAGGTGGTTCAATATTTTTTTATTTTTTTTGTATTACATCCCCCCCATTACTCAGACTTTAGATCTGGCGACCCTATCCACATACAGTTTTCATGGAACAGCAGTCACACTTGCATGCAAGAGCTCCAATGTCTCTCAGAGATAGAAAACAATGCCAATCCTCCAATTAAAAGGAGAAACACCAAAGCTTTCAGAAAAACATGGCTGGCTTTTCTGTTGTGTATGACACTTGACACATTCACACCAGGGTTAGCTAAAGCCCACCGAGACACAATCCCAACTCCAAAAGCCCAATAAGTAAAGTGGTTGTAAAGGCAGAATGTTTTTTAACTTAATGCATTCTCTGCATTAAGTTAAAAAAAAAACTTCTGTGTTCCCCCCTAAACACTTACCTGAGCCTGATCTTGGTCCAGCGATGTGCCCTAGAGCAGCATCTCTCTCCATCCTCTTTCACCTTACTGGACATGGAGGTGGCAGGGGGAGCCATTGGCTCCTGCTGCTGTCAATCACAGCCTGTGAGGAGAGAGCGAGGGGAGGGGCCGAGCCCCGCTGTGTGTCAAAAGACACACAGAGCCTGGCTCTGGATTGAGCCTGCATGAGTGCCCCTATGGCAAGTGGCTTGCTCTGGAGGCACTCAAAAGGGGTTGGAGCCAGGAGCCAGGAGCACCAAAAGGGACCCCAAAAAAGGAGGCTGCTCTGTGTAATAGCATTGTGCAGAGCAGGTAAGTATGACA